>JAJJWX010000461.1:0-600000 GCA_023529315.1 Papaver bracteatum | reverse complement strand
CCTTGATGATGATGATTTACTAATTTAATAGTTTTCCCTCTTGCATTTTCACTCTGTAGTTTAATAGTTTCTGCGTGTATTACTGCATTTTGTTTTTTCTTTCGACATCAAAGCATTAAGATGTATTTGATATGGGTACTTCTAGTAAACTAGGTGGTTAGAAACTTACCATTAGGACCTGACCTGTGATGATATTTTTCCATAACATATCCCATGATCAAACTGTAAGTTAAATTGAATTAGTTTTAATTATGTCGAGATGATGATAATAAGACTGCTTAAAATATAGGCATTGCAAAAAAAGAATTATCGCTTGTTCTGATTTTGGTTCATTGTGCTTTCAGTAATATGTAATGTATGTTGGAGTGTAAATTCTTGGGTATTAGAATATTGCGAATTGGATTAGTATAGTACTTGATTGTTTCTATCTTTGTTATTGATTTTTGAGGCGAGACTACTTTGTTGTTGTTGATCACTCGAGTCCACTTAACAGGGCCAGGAGTTTACAGGCAGTTTATGTGAAACTGATGTGTAGAAATAGGGTATGCACTAATGCAAATTTAGCATGAGTGTGTTCGGTTGTGCCACCAGTTAAGTTCAAGGTTGATTGTTTTTCAAACATTCTTTAGTATACACTTTGGAATTGTCTAATATGAGCACATAAGGGAAAATTACTTGCAAACACGGTAATATGGCCCATAACATGCTTAATTGTAAATCTAGACACTTAGAAAACAGTAAAAATATAATATAGTGCTTAAATGGACAATCTAATGTTATTATTCTCATCATTTAAGAAGTATCATATTATGGTTATATCTTTTCTCTAATCTATTTGTTGCATTGAATTTCGCTTTGATTCCCAAATCTTCAAGCAAGATCGACTTCTAATCGTTACAAAAGCCTGAAGTTCCCAGAGTCATTTAACAAGCTCGACATCTATACATCAAAATTGAAAGGAAAAGCGAACCCACAAAGCGTCGGAAAGCAAACGCAAGTTTAAGGACCAGGAATGAAAGAGAAGCAGACTGTAGTGAGGTTGCATTTTTTTATTATGATTTTTTTTGTGCATTGCATGCACCTACAGAACAACACGGCAGGTGTATCGCACATGCGACTTTTCTGTAATTTATGAATTGAGACTTTAGATGAATGCATATGATAGTTTACAAGTGAACATCTTAGCGGTGATACAATTTAGATTTGATGTTGCAGGTGTTGGTTGTGATCATGCATACCTGCAATCAATTTATCATTTTTTTACGTTGATTCTGTTATAAAATTATAGACTCTCTCAATGGTTCCAGTTCATGTTAAGTCTCTATTAACTCTCAGTTCGACTCTCTGATGATCCAACTCTTAGTAAACTCTCAATTTGACGTTGTCACATTAGTTGTTTGTGTATATGCTTAAGAAAATATTCCCTCTTTCGTTTTGGTTTGTGAATTCATTTTTTATTCGACCCTCCGACTGATTTTAGTTTACTCTTTGTTTTGATTTGTAGATGGGTTCACTGCAACATAAAGCTTAGGGTTCTCATCCATGTCGAAGTCCAAGAAATTTCTATCTAGCTCGACTTTGAGTGCTAGAGAAAGAAAAAGAAACGCAATCTCAACAAAGAGATGCTCACTTACAGCAGCGCGGACTTCTTTATAGATTAAAACAAGATTCAATGATTGAATTTGAAAGAGAAACACATCGTTATGCTTATTTCAATCGAAAAAACAGAATTAGATGCGGACACACAACAGAAACAAGGTCACAACTCCCTACTACCACTCAATGTTGATGGTAAGACCCTGAAGTTACTGAATGAACGAAATGGCAGGCGCATCACGCGTGCGTGTTATACTAGTTAAAATAATTGAAACTTATTATGGGTTTTGTTTCCAATTGTTTAATATGCCCAAACTCTAAAAGCACCCCTAAAACAAGAAAATTATTAAGCATGGGAGAAACATCATGACTTTCGTATCATAGATTAAACATTTACACATGATATGTATTACAACAGTGGGTGTTTGGAGTATACATTTTCCATTACAAAGAAAAACTGTACAAGGTACAAGTGATATATGCAAGTTCTAAGGTATAAAGATTGTCCCATGTTATTATCCTGTCGCTGAAGGGCATCACAATTGTAGGATGATAGACTTTAACCCACGAAAATGTTAAAGCCTTACAAAAAAAAAGCCAGCTGGTGTGCAGTTTGATGGTGCATTGGCTGACAGAGTAGCAATGTTAGCGGTGTAAGGGAATAAATAAGCTGATGATAAAGAGAAGAGACATTTGTTGAGAGATTTGGTTCTCTGTTGTTGCTCAAGGTTGAACCTGATAGGAGCATAGTGGAAGCTACAGTGACTGTGTGAGCCATTGCTTGTCTTGCGGCGGTAAAAAGATGTTTTGGTTTCCTTCGGAAGTTGTAATCATAACAGTATTGTCTTCTAAGACATCTCTGCATGCATCTGCTTCCGTACTAGGCATCCTACAACCATTGTGCACCTGTAAATAAATGTCCGTAAAGAATTAAAATTCAAATCTTGAGTCCACAATGCGATGGGATAGTTAGGTGGAAACAATACTTGAATCTTGAGTACAATTATGAATAGCTAGTTCACATATACACAATCTCAGCTAAATCAGAAAATGAAAACTTTATCAAGAAATTAATAATGATCAATTTTCACCTGCTTAGTGGCAGTAATATTAAACTCGAAACCACCATCACGCATAACACCCATCATAGAATTATACTCATAGATATAAAGAGCTAACATTAATTTACTCAAGATGACAGCCATATATAAACCATAAACATCAAAATCATTAACTACATAACAAAATGCCAAATTCCCATCAGTTGTCGATGGATAGCCCATTGCCAAAGAAAATGCTCAGCACCACCATAGTTCAGCTAGCGTTAATTGCAAGCTTCGCCAAAATCACAAAGAAATGACTCTCTTTGTTCTATCCACAAAGGTTGATTAATAAACATACACCCAAGTAGTCTAACTATATTTGATGCCCAACAGAAAGTACAGATTCAAAATGAAATGCGAAAACACCACTTAAGTACATGTTAAAATTAGGAATCAGCACAGTCCTTGCCTCATATGTTTTTCTGATATCTAACCTATAGAGACATATTTTATCAAGGACCCATCTTCAGGACTGAATACTTCTTTCTGATATAGGACTTTCGAGAAACAACACAATTGCAATTCAGTAAGCAAAGTAAGTACTTTCGACACATCGAACTATCACAAATAATGATAAATACAACCACAATCAAGTTTAACCAAGCTAAAGTTTCAAAACAATGAGAAATTAAGCTTATCACTACCACTGAAGATGGAAAGAAACAAATTCTCACAAACCTACAAACTGGGTATAGAGAGAGATAAAATTACCTGAATTGATGAGCAACTCTATCATACTAGACACCTTTGTTTCATGGATCTGTTCAAGTACTAAACACCTTTGTTATGAGCTAGAAAATTGAATTTCGATGCAACATTACAAACTCCTTTATTTCATGGATCTGACCTTTGAAATTTTTGATGATAAATTGAAGATTTTTTGTTTCGAACTACGTTTTCAGCATGAAATGGGACAAAATGGAGAATGAGGAATACAAAAATTGAAAAAGCTAGAGTTAAAATTGAGATTAGGGCTTAGTACTTTTGAACCTGAAGGGGAGCAAGTCTTTGGTTTCTGATTTCTTCCATCTGTTCGACCCTCTGTTGGATATTTTTTTTGAATTGATGAACTAATTTCTGGCTTTCTCCTTCTCAAACCCTTTTCTGTGTTAGAGAAAGTTTATGATTTCCTGGTGAGAGTCATGGAAGGGGACCAAAAACAACGAAAAAAACACGCAGAGAAACGAGAATAAAGAAAATTAAAAGTCAACCCACGTCAGCTCCACATCAACAGTGGGTTTGACAGATGGGTTTGACTAGTGGGCTAAACAGAATTATTGTAAAAATAAATGGTATATTTGATAGTTTAAGGGAAAAATATGTCTATAAACAGAGCGGTAATCCTGTCAATATTTTTCCGATATCCGGAATCCGTTTCCGAATATTCGAGATCCTATAGACCTCCACATAGGATGACCTTGACCCTTTGCATTGGAGATGCTCTTAGAGTATCTCCAACAGAGGGTGGGAGTTTTATTTTTTTTATGACACGTAGGATTTTAGACCCTCATTTCCATTAAATTCATCTCCAACAGTGGGTCTATTAAATAGCAAGGGTGTCAAAATAAATATGAAGGTCTTGGAGAAGGTCTTATTTAGACCTTGAGAATGACCTCCACATCATCATTTTAACTATATTTCAAATTTTTATTTTTAAATAAATTATTATGAACCAATAGGAAAGAGGGAATCAATTTTATCATTATCTAAAATAACAAATCTTAAAAATAAGACCCCAACCATTGGAGATAGTCTATGAACAAAGTGTTACTATTTTTGCCACATCCATATGACCCCATAACTAAGGATCTAAATAAAAATTCCACATAGGAATTTTAGTACCCACTGTTGGAGATGCTCTTATAAGTGGTAAATAGGAAAAAGTTGAATTGAAAAATAGAAGTACTTTTAATTTTTCAGGGAGGTGGTAAATACGAAGAATATGGGTGGCAAATAGGTAAAACCGTAGCAAATTAGATCGATCATATTTATTTTCACCAAACTGGAATGTCATACATTTTTTTCTTCAAAATATCCGATGGATTAATTGAGGATTATCGTATTTAATAAAATTTGGTATTTTTGTTTGCCAAAATTAATTGAGGATAATCCTACTTATTGAAATCTGATATCATTTCCATATTTAAGTTTTATTACTCTTTTCTTTTTTGATGAAAGACAATATAAATATTGAAACGAAATTGATCTCTTTGAGCATCTAAGATTTTGTCATCATAGAAAATATCCAATGGATTAATTGAGGATTATCGTATTTAATAAAATTTGGTATTTTTGTTTGCCAAAATTAATGGAGGATAATCCTACTTATTGAAATCTGATATCGTTTCCATATTTAAGTTTTATTACTCTTTTCTTTTTTGATGAAAGACAATATAAATATTGAAACGAAATTGATCTCTTTGAGCATCTAAGATTTTGTCATCATAGTTTTTCTTCAAGAGCAGTGAGATTCATTTGTAGCAGCATACATCTACAATGGCAGCTGCCCTTAACGCTTTTGGTGTTGTGCTTGTCGTATTGAGTTTGGTTTGCGGAGGTATTGTGATTTTAAAATTTCAAAGGAATTTCTTTATATAACAATTATTTTTTGGAACTAAGTTGTGAGATTTTTGATTTTATTTTGTTGGATGACAGGATTCTGTCAATGTGAGTTGTCGAATATAAAGATTTCTCAGACCCCGACAGGAGTTGCGATTCATGGACAACCTGAGTACGAGGTTTCAGTAACTAATGATTGCATATGTACTCACCTAGACGTGGTGATAAATTGTCCTGGCTTCAACTCCGTTGAACGTGTTAGCCCTAGCATCTTCGAGCCAACGGGTGGTGATCTTTGTACCCTTAAAAGTGGTGGACCAGTTTTCTACAAAGACGTAATCAAGTTCAAGTATGCATCCGATCATTCAATTGCACTGACTCCCTCAAGCTCTCGTATTGGTTGTTCTTAATTCAAATTAATCTTAATTTGGCTACCTAAGTTATGTCTACCTCAATGAATAAAAATTAAAGAATAGTTTCTTTGAATCTTTACAGTGTCATTGATCGATTATTAGATCTTTTATCGTGTTTGGTTCAAGTTTTTGAATTCATTTCTTAGAATGTCATTCAATTGTGAATACACTACATTTTTACTGCTTTCTGCCATTTGGTTCATGGTGTTTTAATCCGGATGTTGTTGAAAAATCTCTTTCCCTGACCTGCTTTGGCCAAAATTAAGTCATTGTTTGCTTATTTACACCCACTATTGCTACTCCGGACTCGTAATCTTCGTTTGAAATCACCATCTAGTGAGTGTTTGGATGTATCTTAAAAGTGGATTGAGATCAAAATTTGAAAATGATTTTTTGAAAGTAAAAGTTGTGGATTTGCTTTGGACTTTTAGAATTGACTTCTATCAGAAACATTTTTTACGTTCGGTTTCCTTTTGGTTTTGTTGGGTTGTCATTTATAGTTCTTTAGCTTGTTTTCCTACTCCTTGTAGGTACTTAATCCATCTTTAATATTTGCCGATCAAAAACAAGAAAAAGAAAGGGCAATGGGTGTGAACCAACTGGTCACTTCATGGCCGAATCTGAACTCAAGAATAAGAATATCTTTTAGTTGGTAGCTTACTCGAACTCCATGTCTCTGAAGACAAAATCAAACTAGGGATATTTTTGGTGGGTACACTAAACTAAAGGACACGGACCCCGGAAGCAAAAAGTTCAAGGGAACTAAAAACAAAGAATTTCTTTTTATTTTTTATAAGAAAATTAACAACTCTACTGAGTTCGAGTGTTGCAGTACAACCCGGCTTGATTGGGTACACCCGTATTAATTGGGGTATGTTATAAACGTGTAATTATGTTAAGAATATGTAGGGCAAATCCCGTTTATTACTGGGATGTCTGTGTGTCTAGCCTTATAAATAGACGCTCTAATGTCTGTCTATTTTGCACATTAATAGAATTTTTCCTTTCTTCTTCCCCTCTATTTTGTGTCTCTTGTTCTTTGTCTTCTATATCACAACACGTGATCAGCACGTAGAACTACCAACTGAGCGGTATAGCGGATGTTTTTCCACAACAATATTAAGGGGAGCTTCGAACAATCTTAAAATCTTTTAATATTTTCTTATTGATTGTTTATTCCTCAACTAACTATTGTTAATTAGTGCTTTATTTTTGTTTATTTTTACATGTGTTAATAATCTTTGGATGGAGATGAAATCAAAACTATATGTGAGCGGTCCCTTGTGATTATAAAGATCCGTATCAATGTGCATCTCAGTTTAAAGATGTGGCGGTCGTCCACCGTTGTACAGTAAAATCTAAACTGTATTTTAATTATTAATATTTTATTTTAGGTTTTTTATCTTTTTACTTTGTATTTTGTACATATTAAGTTCTATTACGTATGGGTGATCAATTTTTAAATTTGATTCTCCTTTCTTCTCTTATTCCTCTTCATAGAGAAAGAGAAAATAAAAATCCATCGCAAGATGGTTTATAGTTTCTATCCTTCTAAAAGAAACTATAATCACCAAAATTGGTGTTGTCGCAATTGAAATACCTTTACGGTAATCAATCACGTGCATGGTTGAAAAACCTACGGCCAATTAAGTTTGGTATCTTCTTCCATTGGAGGAAGATCATGTGATTTTTATATATTGTTTCTATTCATACCATGAAATGGATTTTCCATATGCGATGACTAAAACAACATATTTTTTTTCCGTTGTCATTTAAACAATTTTGGTAAACTGTATAAACCAATTGATATTGGTTTTCTCTCCTCCGTCAATACCAGGAGATGAGATGCAAATAAATTGCAGTCTAAATTATTTTTAGGCCAGTATGGTTCTATTCCTTGCAAGGAACATTGATTGGCTTCTATTATTCCTTATAAGAAACCATCGTTAATCAACCAAAAAGTAGATTTTTCTATACAAACAATAACGATAATGATTTCCTTATTTTTCTCAAAAGAATCATTTAAACTAATTGGATTTGATTTTATCCGTCAATAATACATGGATTTGATATTGTTATTACGGTATAAGCCAATTGCAAACACCAATTGTTGAATTCCTTAGAGCAACCACAGTCATGGGAGTAAAGAGAAAATTTGATTGAAATAGCAGACACAACGGACAGACTAAAGAGAAAATACCAGAGCAAAGAGCAAATCCCAGACCATATTTGGTCTTTACTCTAGTCTTTAGTCGGGCGAAGAATGAAGGTTATGCTCGTATTAAAAAAAAAAAAAAAAAGATGGGGCGCAATTTGTGGTTACGCCTGATGACGGGCGTAACTCATAAGTTACGCCTGTTAAAAAAAAAAAAATTAGTGGGGCGCAAGTATTAGTTGCGTCTGAAATCATTCTTAGGTTATGGACTAAACCCATTTGGTTTTCTCCCCGTAGCGGCAGTGCTGGACTAAACCCATTTTTTTCAAATTTTTTTGATCTTTACTCTTTGGTTATGGTCTGATGATTGTAGTTGCTCTTAGGGGTGTTGTGCAAATTTTCTCCTTCCTAATACAAATCTCCAAAATTGAGACTGTTCAACTTGATGTTGGAAAAGGTAGGACATAAAAGATCAATGGGTGTGCACCCGGTTTGTTAGCCTATCTCATTAGTCTTTATATTGACTTTATTGATCTTAAAATTAATTTATTTTGATGAAATAAAGTGTCCGTAATTTCATTCTTAGGTGAGTGGATATCCCGTCGGCCTTATAGGTCATTGGAGATTTGGTTGCATTTTATATACTTTTTGCTATAACCAATAAAATCCATGGTTCAGTTAAATTTGTATACGAAGACTACAAATTTATTTTTATTAAAGGACTTAAATTTTTCTTTTTGGCTTTTAAAATTATAATCTACAGTGCAACTGGTATTGTTAAAATCCAGAAATTATTATGAGTATATGTCCTTGATTTAATCGGATAATACTCTACGAAACTTGTTTTCGTATATGAGATGGAAATTTCCGCCAAAATCAGGGGGAGACTCTATGTCATTAAAAGCTGGCATTAATTAACTTAAAGGTTATATCATTTCTCTCCCATCATGATCAAATTGAAAAAGGCTGCCATTAAATAGGCGTGAAAAGGCTCATTTAGCTTTCCAATAAGCTTATGCCGTTTGAAAAGGATAATCCAACCACATCTAGCAAGATGTAGCATTTTTATAGCCTACAAATATTCTCAAACAGAGTCTATGATAATACGATTCACATTCACATTCTCAAAATTCATATTTCCTTATTTGAATAATAGGAGATTATAATGCCCGCGGGCATTGGTACCAATATTTCTGTGAATTTTTTAAGATATGCATATACTTGAGAATTGTATGGTATCATAGTTAGTTAACATTGTCGAATATTAAATTACAGTAGCTACTGAAATAATAAAAGATGGTGGTTGTTAACCCCTCTGCAGAGAAGTATCGACATATGTGATTGGTTGGCATATAATCCAAATTATGTTGGATTAATTTCTCGATTGATGCAATTTTGGATCCAAACTTAACACCTTAAACATGCCAAGCCTATTAATTACAGTATGGTGTAGTCATATTGCGTCTTTATATGAGAAATTTCTTCGTAGTAAAAAACGATTTGAGGGTTCCATTTTTCTCAGACGCTAGGATTGATTCAATAAATGTTTTTGTTCTCCATGTATGATGCTTTTGGCGTGGTAGTCTTTGAAGGACTCATATAGCATTCACACAAGAAATGTGGTCGAGAACATATTAAATTTGTAATCCTTGGAGGATTCAAATTATATTTAGGCAGCCACCTTATTTGCTTACATAAGGTTTAACAATCCTTTATGTGTTTTTAGAATTTGGTATAAAACCAGCAATCCAGATTAATTAGTTGATGATTTCAATGTTATAGGTCTCTTGAGGAGTCCTTAAAAACACAAAAATACACGCTTTAGCGACATAAATTCTTTTTTCTTTCTTTCTTAAATCAGTAGTTAGAACTATGCTAGCCTAAACTCTTCTTTGAGATATATTAGATTTTTTTTTTATGCTTGTCTTCTGTAAAACTCATATATTTGAGTTGATTAGCATCCATATTTACTTCAAAAGTTGTACTCTTTCCCCTTCGTTTCAGGTTTTGTCCCATATGGTTTTCCTGAAAAGGTTTTAACGAGGCAACATCTTGTTGACGTTTAATTTTCTTTTAAAATGTTGATATTTGTGCTCTCTTTTTTCCTTAGTCCAATTTTTTTCCCATTGGGTTTTATTGGAAAGGTTTTAGTGAGGCAATTTATTCAACATGGTGGTCATCCAAGGGGGAGTTGTATAATTTTGGTTATTTGGTGGATTCCCACCATTAACTAGATTATTTTGTTTTATTAGACCACATCAACATAAGAACCCTTAGGAATTTGGATATCATTCTGATCCATATATGGTATGATCACAAACTTTACTCACCTATGGTACTATAACTTCATATTGGCACTTTGTTGAAGAAACTACATCAACTACTTTTGAAAATCATCTCCGAGGAGCTAGGAATCCAAGAAGCAAGTCCTCAATGTACTTAAAGAATCGTGAAGAATCGAGAACACTACCATTAGAAGACTAACACAAAATAAGACTTCATCAACTTGGAAATTTCTCACGAAAGCATTGCTATCTCCAGCATTCAAGAAATTCGTTTACCGAAATTGGCTCGACTCGAAGATTTGCAAGACAAGATTTAACTAAAGTACTTATTAGGGGGAGTATCAAATTAGAAGGTATTTTACTGGACTATCATGTTGTGCTCTTTTTCCTTCATCAAGGTTTTTCCCATTGGGTTTTCCTTGTCAAGGTTTTAATGATGCAACATTTGTGTGTCCAAATATTTTCTAAGTTTTCTCAATTGTACTCTTTTCCCTCCGATCAGGTTTTGTCCTTTTGGAATTTCCTGACAAGGATTTAACGAGGTAATTAGCTTAGACAAAATTTTATCAGGGGGAGTGTTATAAACGTGTAATTATGTTAAAAATATCTAGGGCAAATCCCGTTTATTACTGGGATGCCCTTGTGTCTAGCCTTATAAATAGAGGCTCTAATGTCTGTCTATTGTGCACATTAATAGATTTCTCCCTTCTTCTTCCCCTCTATTTTGTGTCTCTTGTTCTTTGTATTCTATATCACAACACGGTATACCCATATTTAAATGGACATAGTGTCCTTACTAAGGGGTGACCAAAATTAGGTGAAGTTATTTTAGTATCCCTGCACTAATTAACCTAAAAACTAAACCCTAAACTTAAAAACTAAAAACCGTTTAATCTCCTTCCAATCTATCTTCTCTAATCCCCTTTACTTCTTTCATCTTATTCCATCAACCTAAAATTTCAATTTTGATTTTTCTACAAAAAATGGTTAATTCTAAACGATCAAGTAGCAATAAAGATTCAACAGGCAACATCAAAAGATCCAAATCAGAGGAAAAAGGTAAGGGAAAAGTTGGAATGAGTAAACTTGAGAATGCAATCCCTGATAATGTTGATAAGAACCCTCCACCGGCGAAAAGAAGACTGTAAGTGATTTCTAAACTCAAACCCATTATTATTTTGTGTTTTTTGATTGTTATATTAGGTTAGAAATCGAAAAACTATGATTTTCAGAGTTTTTAGTCGGCAGGGTTTTTTGAAATTTTAGATGCCGTCCTTAAGATTTTAATGGTAGTCGGCAAGGTCGTAACATGAAGATCATGCTGACCTTTCATAACAGACATGACGACTGTTAAACAATAACCAGGAATGGCAAGGTATTCAATAACGAACCTTACCGAATTATCTCTAGTCAACATTTTCTTAGACTTGTACCGTTCCGACGTTAGGTCACAAAAACTTGATTTTCTTGATTTAATAGTTGTCATCTTTATTGAATAGGACCATACCAACTGTATGTTAGTAGGAATGGTAGATGATTACAACCCCTCCGACTATGTATTAGTCGGCAATGTTCAGATTATCGACCATGCCGACTGTCTTACCAGAACCATGTTTCAATGTGTATAATTTTCATATCTTTTATTTGTGTATTTTTAGGCTCCAAGAGGGAAAAATAGAAGATATCCATTGTCTTGTTAGCAATGTAGCAGAGCTATTAGAATTTATTGACAAGATTTTTCCTTATTTAGAAGATCCTAAAGATGAAACTGAATAGAATTTCCCTGTAAGAAAGTTACTTCTTATGGGTAAGAAAGATCCTGAAGAATTTCTAAGGTTTATGGAGAGTCCTAGCAATCCCCTCAACTATGAAGAATGCACATCAGAGGAAGAGGAAGAAGATGAGGTTGATCCAAGAACTTTTTTCAAGGCATATGACTTTTCTGGAGTGAACCCCTATTATAATTTCTGTTGGCTATAATTAAAGGTCCACTATCATATAGTCGGCATGCAAATAATTTATAACATTGTCGGCTAACTTATATTCGACATGCAAATAATTTCTAACATATCCGAATGACTTATAGTTGAAAAGTCGGCAATGTTACCTTGCCCAGATTAATTGGGGTATACCTTATAAGACAAAAGACAGGTTATTTTGAAGTAAAAGAGGTCACCCCTTAACCATATATTTTCAAAATGGCTAATATGCCCTTGTTTAATTAACAATAAAAAAATCTGATTAGCTTAATTAATTGAGTTTAGATTAAAATTTTGAAAATGAAAATTCAGTAGATTAAACCTTTGATCTGTCATATGAGATCGATTTTGATCAAAAAAAAAAGTGCAAGGTTGGCAAGGTCGACGTTTGAATAAGCTGCCGACAACATCTAGCCTGCATGATATACGTTTGAATAATACGCCGACCAAGTATGGCCGGCATGATCCTTTGATGAAGAAAACGCCGACCATTTTGTGGCCGGAAAGGTCTTTGAATAAAGATTATGCCGACTTTGTTGGGGAAACAATCTTACGGTCGACATGTAAATATTTCCTACAATGTCGGCTATCATATAGTCTACATGGACATAATTTATAACACTGCCGGCTGACCTGTAATCGGCATGTTAAGGATTTATAACCTTGCCAACCTGTACTTATACCAAACAGAAAACAAAATATGGGAAGACGTAATTCACTTTATTCATGAAATTTTGGTTACTACGTTGATTGAAACATAAAACCTAACTCCTTGTCGATGGAAAAACGAATGCACTTAGCATGTGCATCAAGCCTTTGAACCCCTAGGACCCTAGTGGACGAGTTATAGTCTCGTGAGGTTTTACATAGAGGTCTACCCACAAAACAATCAATCTTCCTCCTCCGAAGACGATACAACATCCATGTAGTCCGGGTTATCCTCCGGGATTCTTTCTGCCAAGAAGTGATAGCTTGCATCGAAAGCGAATGCTTCCCCCTTTTCCTCCAAGTAGCGCGCTTTCACGACTTCATGCTACAAAAGCACAAAAACAAACTTACATTTGTTAGCGGTGTTTCATTGGAAGATAAAAAAACACGGGTTACGTAAAAAAAATCACAAAATTACTTACAAATTGTGCAATGGATAAGGTGAATGGGCGAGTGTTAAAAATCCGAGGTTGGAGAGCCAAAAAAACAAGTATCGCTTTTTCGATGACTAGATGCCTAGCGTGGATTTGTTGAACACTTCTTGCATTATGATCCCCAAACTATTGGATAAATTTGTTGTGTAACCTAGCCCAAAAGGTTGTGGAATCTTCCCTTTCGGAGGATTGACGTCTAAGTCAATTTTCCGCATACCATGCTTTGGTGATTGCCAAATTTTCATTTGAATCAAATGATTTCATTGTTGTTTGTAGAGAGCTATTGGGTGAGTTAGATGGAGTGTATGCAAATAGTTATGTGTTTTTTTGTATAGAGAAGTAGTGTATTTATAGGATGGTGGCTAAATTTGGCTGTTATAGTGCCCAAGTACAAGTCAATCAATGAAATTGTACTTGCAAAAAAAATTGAATTTTGAATTTTCCGGCGAGATTTTTTTTCCTCAATATGCCGACTACTTATCGCCGGCATGGTGGGTAGTTTCTTACCATGCCGACCTTATGACTTTTATGCATCAGGAAAACTTTTTCTTCTGTGTATCAGTCGGCAATGTATTTTTCCATTTTCCTGCCGAAAAGGTATAAATTTTCTTACCATGTCGTTCTTCTGAGTTTTAGGCATCAGGAGTTCATGTAATTTTCTGTTAAACCATCGGAATGGTATTTGTTCAATAGTGTGCCGGCTATGGTGTGGTCGGCAAGGAACATAATTTATAACCATGCCATCCTTATGATGATTTTAGGCATCAGGAGAAGGTATTTTCTGCAACAAATGGCCGGCATGTTCGATAACATAATACACTGCCGGATGTATAACAGACGACAGTGTAATGATCTGATTGCCTTGCCGACCCTGGTATGCAAACATTTTTTGCTGCCAGGGCCGGCAGTCTGACACTTAAAAACCTTCACGACCCTGGTTTGGTCGGCAGTGTAACTTAAAAAAAAACATGCCGGAATAAGTATTGAAACTTTACGTAGATAAACAAACCATTCATTCAACAACTAGAAATCCAACACTTGTTGTCCAAAATACAAAAACATGTCCCATAAACCTTAGAAAAACATTTGTTCAACCATTAACCTTAACATTTGTCCAACACAAAATAAAGAAATAAACTAGAAATGCATTCATTCACGACCATGGCCCCGTTTAGGAACACCACCACTACTACTACCTTCACCACCACGACCACGACCACTACGAGCCCTCTTTTTGTCAGCATTCATATTGGCTTGTGCTTCCCTCCTAGCTTTTTCTTTCATCTTTACTTCAGCATCAGCTTGCTTGAACAATGCATAGGCATCCTCATTGTCAATATTGCAAGCATAGTCAATGTGCCTGATTTTCTCTTCAATCGACAAAGGCTCTCCTATGTCTTTCGCGCAACACAACACCTTCACAAAGGTCTTCAAATGCTCCTTCTATTTTTAATCAAACAACAAAAAAATAATAGAATGATTCAATAATGTGATCTTAAAATAATAAGAACAACTCTAAAATACTTACAAAGGACTTAAGAATTGTTGCTGGGTCTTTCGATGCCATTTTCCTCTTACGAGCCAATTCTTCAGCAGTCATTTCCCTAATCACGGTAGGACGAGCCCAACCCAAGTACCACAACATGTATCTCTCACTAGCTTCATCACCGATGGTCACCTCGTCCAAAAGACTCACATCGATGTTACGGCCATGTCTATCGTCCCAATGTTCTTGAGTTGGCGCTGGATCGTAAGCGACAATAATAGTTTTTTGGGACGTGGTGTAGTCATCCCTGTTCACAGTAAAGAACGACTTATCTTCATCGAAATGAGGTTCTTCTTGGACGTAACCCAATTGTCGCATTACCCGATGTGGATCATACATTGAATATCCTTCGGTGCACAACAACAAGGATCCATAGTATAATGCAACTTCATCTCTCCTTTGGATTAAACCTTGATTTCTAGCATACCGATACGGTTCAAATATCACCTCCTCCGCAATCAATTTGTCGATGGCCATTTGGATTTTGATAATATTTTGTGGCATTTCCTTATCATAAGTACCTTTAAAACTTTACCTTTGCTCTCTTGTCTTATAAAGACCAACATTCGCATCCACTTCGATGTGGGAGTTAGATTTCACCAAAGAAGGGAAGTGCTCATATATCCAAACCCCTATGCAAAAAAAAAAGTTTAGTAAGAATCTTATCTTATAAGAATTTTGCAAATATAAATGATTTAGACAATACAATTACCTGGAAGAGACATATGTTTCCGTTAACTTGTGAAATGAGTTCCCTTGAATCCTTTGTCAACTCATTGTTCAAGAAGGCGACCACCGCAGTACCCTAAGAATACTCACGCATCTTATCTAAGGGATCCAATAGTTGGAAATAACTGGCGTCGACCAATCTTCCGGAACTGTCGGGGAAGATACATATGCCCAGGACAACCTGACACAATATCATTGATTCGCACCGGGTTCACCCTTCCTTCCTCATCAAAGATTTTCTTGGTGTCACATAATGTGTCCCTAAAATTCTTCAGATTAAACTTCTTGCTTGGACGACCATCCTTCTTCACAAGCATAGACTCCATCTTAATCTGATTCCAACCTAACAATTTCTAGCACAATTTGTAAATATCCGTGAAAGAAACTTTATCGAAGCCCTCACAGACTCCTTTTCCCTCAACCTCGAGGCCTAAAATTTGATGAGCATCACCGGGAGTTATGGCCATCTCACCGAATGAGAATAACATTGTATCAGTATCTCTGTAGAACCTCTCATAGAATGCAAATATGGTAACTTTAGCATGCTCAATATTTGAAATCTCCACCGCAGGCCACAACCCGGAGTTCTTGACAATCACTTTCACCTCCTCACATTCATCCTCAAGATCCCAAGTCTTAGTTACTGAACATGAAGCTTGGCGCCTCATGAGACAGACAACATGCCTGTGATCCTAAATACCAAAAAAAAAAACAAAATAAAAAGAAATACAAACACTTGACGCAAATTTAAGATAGATACACACTTAAATAAATAAAAAAGACGGATTGAGATTACTTACGATAGTATTATGGATTGCACATGCCCATGAGTCTTTGTATCCAAAAAGAACATTTCCACTATCTGCTGGGGTCCCCCTTGGATCCTCACCTGGTTTCAATTTAACCATCAGTGAGGGGAAGGCATGTGGGAATCAGATGGTTTAGTGATAACCCTTTTCTTCTTTCTGGTTTAAGTTGAATTTGAAGCTTCGGTTTGTTGAACATTAGCTTGAGTTTTTTCCCCAGCTTCTTCTTCTTCTTCCTCTTCCTCTTCAATAATTTCATCTTTTCTACCCTTACCTTTATCTCCATTACCATCATCATCATCATCATCATCATCATCATCATCATCATCATCATCATCATCATCATCATCATCATCATCATCATCAATACCTCCTCCAACATTAGGCATGTCTTGATCACCATCATCATCATCATTGTTACCTCCTCCAGCTGCCGGAGTTCTTTCATCAACATCATCATCATCATCATCACCACTTCTACCAGATGGAATTGATTGGTCTTCATCTGGAGTTTCGTCTGAATCACTGGGTTCCGATGGTGGTTCATAATCATCATTCGGTACACGTATCTTGAGCGTTTCCGGCACAACATATGCCCCTCGATGTGTTGAAGTCAATAGTTTATCACCAACACGAGGAGGTCTTGAAGGAGGACTAAGAGCTTTCAAAGCTTTCTTCTTTGCCTTTTCCAACCTGAACAAGAACGATTAAGATTTTTTTTTTAAAGGTCGGCAGGTTCGATATATATAACAAATCCGGCGGATAAATGGTCGAAAGGTTAGATATCTAAATACATGACAGCTAAACATAAGCCGACAGGGTGTGATTCACATAACCTGTCGGCGTATAACAAATATGAACACAATACTTAACTGGACTTTTTAGAAAACCATTAGGCATGTTCCTTTACCCATACATTGCCGGCTAAAAAGCAACCGGCATGGTTTTATCCCAATACCATACCGGTTTTAAATTTCAAGGCATCAGGAGACACAAAACTTGAAATACATCCGGCAAGGAAATTTTTTATAACCAACCCGGCTAACAAACAATACTGACGCCGGCAGGGTCTGAGGTTGAATAACTTGTCGGCCCTGCAACTACCAGTTACAGGTATTGACCAGCCGGCAAGATCTTCAACCTAAGATTTCGCCGGCCAAACCCTAACTATAAAAACCGGCAGGATCGATAACAAAATACCTTACCGGAAGAAATAATTGAAAATCAAAGAATCGATTTTTCTGACATACTTTGACTTACAAACATGAAATTGAAGTACTGGAGTGAGTTTAAGTAGGCCCTTACTTTCTTAATCGCACCATTTCTTCGTTTTGAGCGGGTTCAATTTCTTCTTCATCAACCGTTTTTTTCTTCACTTTATGTTGAACCAGTTTTGCAATTCCAGGGTTGTATTGATTGGTTTTTAGATTAACGTCTTTCATACGACTTGCCCTAGGTCTTGGAGGATCCATTGATGAATATTAATCGGAGTTTTCGAATCGACGATGTTAACGAAATAATCGACGAGTTTAGGTGGTGGGGGATGGAGGAGCCGATATGGTTATGGAGGAGAACAAGAAGAGAAGAAGGGAGCTGAAATGAAAATAATAAAACCGATTTAGGGTAATTAGAATTATAAAGGGTTAGGGGTACCAAAGTAATTGCACCCATATTTTGCCTCCCCTTAGTAAGGGCACATTCCATATAAATATGGGTATACCCCAATTAATTTGGATATACCCCAACCTCGCCAGGTAACTAAATCCAAATACATGGCTTTAGAGTTTGTCAGATTTTTGTTGCGAAAAAACAAATAATAGAGGTAACGGAATAAAGTAAATGATACACCAGCTGGGCAGGCACCTATTGAATTTGGGCAAGCAACAGGAGTGTGAATTGGCACGCAACTCATGAGCTAATTTGAATTAAGTAGTAGAAATACAAAAATGATACACCAGAAATTGAACATGATTTCTATCCATATGTTTCTTTAGGTCTCGAATTTCAACTCTTTTAAAGAGTATGAGCATTACTTTCATGTGTTTCTTCTGATTTTCGACATTGTTTCTTTATTTTGAATTTGCAGGTTATTCACAAATTTAAGCACAAATGTTTTTTTCTTTCTAGATTTTCAGTTCCGAGGAAGAACAAAAAAAAAAGGAAAATAAGGAAGACAGCGAAGAAAAGATAAATCCACGTGGTTTTGGCATTTTGTACGTCTCACCACTTCACGTAAGACGAGCTTAGAATAGAGCGCAGAATAGCATTTCCGTTTAAGAACAAGTGGAAAGAAATTTGAAGAAGAATATTAAAGTTAATAATGATACAATAAATTAGATTTAGGCAAAAAAGCATAGTCACATGCCATTGCCATAGCCATAGCCATTAGGGATGAACATGGTTTCAGTTTTCCACTGGAACCGGACCAAACCAGACCAATTAGGAAGAAACCAAACTGAACCATTTACTAATGGATTGGTTACGGTGTAGAAAATGGAAAACCGATAGTGTTGGTTTTGGTTTGGTTTGAGCTCTAAAACCGAATAAAAAACCATTGGAAAATCGATTAATTTTTAAACTTAGTTTCTACCGTTGATTTACAAGTATTAGATTCTACCCATTAATTTAGAGGATAAATTGAAACCCTAAATCTAATATTTCATTATGATACTCTCCCTCTTTCTCTTTCTCTCAGTCGCCTCCCTTCTCCACCCCCAACTACAGCTGCTGCTACTCGACTTTTTTCTTCCGGTCTTCCTTCATTTTTATTTGTCATAAGTAAATTAAGATATATTATATATCTTCATTTGATCTCTAGATTTAAAGTAAGCTTTAACTATTCTTGATTTTTTTTTTGTCTGTAAATTTGTGCATTTTTTTTTATTTGACATAATTATTGGTTAACCAAAAACCACTGGGGCAAACCGAAACTAACT
This sequence comes from Papaver bracteatum, assembly GCA_023529315.1. Lineage (NCBI taxonomy): Eukaryota > Viridiplantae > Streptophyta > Magnoliopsida > Ranunculales > Papaveraceae > Papaver > Papaver bracteatum. Next base: position 580,751 of record JAJJWX010000461.1, on the reverse strand, counting down.
GGAACCATTTGGAAACCGAACCAATGGTTAATGGATTGGTTTGATTTAGATTTTTCGAAACCAATAATATTAGTTTCGATTTTGGTTTGGCTAGAAACCGAACCAAGACCGACCATGAACAACCGTAATAGCCATAGCCATCCATATATGTTTGGTTGTTGCTTATTCAGGTATGTGTAAAAGTTTCCAAGTGCATTTACTTATTTTTTTAATGGATAAAGATTTCACATGATTCAAAATTCTGAAATCAAGATTAGTAAACTCACATAAATTTGATTATGTCTCTAAGAACCTGATTAAAGAATTGAACAAGCAAAAGAAAACGGAATAACTTGTAACCTCAATTTATAAATTACTTAACGGAACAAACCAAATAGAGTGACAAGCAATGTCTTTCTATACGCCTTAGCATGAGTTTGGTAGCCTGTTACCAGAAAAGTATAGATAGGAGCCCCACTACAATGTAACACTAACACATACTGCAGTCCAGATATGTGGGTTCGTTGTCTTTGTTTTGCTTCATTAACAACAACCGAGCGAGTGCATCCGTCTCATTCACTCTGCCGTAATCAATATTCAGCAGGTCACATGAAATAAGACTTGTACCGCGCCTAAGAAAATTCTTGCTAGCTGCCTCTTCCTCCTTTTTTTTTCCGCCTGTCTTGTGTTCATCCTCTCCTGGCAATTGAATTCGTCGCATTAGGTTACTCAGACCGGCCATCTAATTCAAGTGACGGACCCACGGACACATGCAGCAGCAACAAAGGAGCCATCTAGTGTGGTAGATATTCTAAAAGTTCAGTAGGTAGTAATTTTTTTTAGTTGGCAGCTGTTTTCTACTTCTTCTTTATTCATCATTTACTGCCTGTGGACAAGTTTTTCTACGATTTGTCATAAATATGCAGGTAACTTGAGTACATGTATCGACTTTGGAGTAGCATTTTCATCTGTTCATTCTAAAAATACTTGTCTTATTAACACCAAGAAAAGAAGGAATCACCAATTCAAATAAACGACAATTGGCTCGTTCGTAATGGAAAGCTATTCAAATTTGTGTACACTTCACTCCTTTAGCCAAATTGGGATTCTGAGTCTATGATGACTATGCATGCATGATGCATTAAATTAAAGGGTTCTTGACAATGCGTATAAGAAAACCTAACAACTTTTTGATATTGCTCCTCTTTCGTCGAAAATGTGTTTTCTCAAAAATCGGATTAGATCTACAAACAAGGATTACAACTAAGTTTTTAAAAATCTAAAGCTAGTTGAGATTTCAGATGAAGATAACTGCCCTGGGGTACCAGTCAGTAATCAGTATTTGTGTCCTATTGATCGGCATTGGCTGACTAAAAAACCACACAAGTCTGACTCATCAGCACCAGATTTTGTAATGCTGTTTGTGTCTTACCGACGGTGCAGCTAAAGGGCGAATCATTTTAGAGCTGCATTCACGTGAGACCTACCCAGCCAAACAACTCCCATTATCTTGAGTTCCGGCGAGTGGAAAAACTAGAGTTAGTCTTTCTTTTAGAGCCCGCAGCAGCAAAAAGTAGAGATCTTCACGGACTCAAATGTTTAAGATGGACAACAAACACCATTCAAATCAAATCAAGATTCATCGACAGTTTGGAATTTTTGTTTCTGATTTATATTCCTTTTCGTCTGTTTCTATCTGTCTACCCACATTAAATGCCGCACTTATTTTTTTGAGAGTTGGTTGCATTTCTTAATCACGGGGGGTTGCTGTAAACAAATAACATTGTATGGAATTTCCAGCTCTATAAAAACAGAACCATCATCACTAAGAGCTCTCTTCATCACTTCTTGTGTTTTTTTTAATAGACACCTAGAGAAAAAAAGAAAAGAAAAACCCAATCCATGGCTTCTCTGAAAAACCGAGCAAATTTCTCTGTTTTTATCTTCTGTTTTCTTTTGTTACAGATTTTTATCAATGCTCCTTCACTAGTTTTATGTCAATCACCAGTTTTTGCTTGTGATGTTAGTAAGAACCCTGGTTTGAAGAACTTCAGTTTCTGTGATACTTCATTGAAGATTTCTGCAAGAGTTGATGATTTGGTGAAGAGATTAACATTACAAGAGAAGATAACATTCATAGTGAGTAAAGCTGGTTCAGTAAATAGACTAGGTATTCCAAGTTATGAATGGTGGTCTGAAGCTTTACATGGTGTTTCATATTTTGGCCCTGGTACCCGTTTCTCTAACGTTGTTCCTGGTGCTACTAGTTTTCCTCAACCCATTCTTACTGCTGCTTCTTTCAATGTCTCCCTCTTTTATGCCATTGGCCAGGTAATCATCATATACACCATTTCTGATTCATTCATTCTTAGTTTCTGGTTAGAATTCTTTGAAGAGAATCATGGGTTTTGGTGAATCAGATTTGTTCATGTTCTCTACTGAGTTTTTGAAGTCTAATTATTTCTTAAAAAAATTAATCAAGATTAATTGAAGTAACGAAAATGGTACGGTTTTTAAAAACTGTTTTCGGTCTTTTAAAACGGAAAAAACGGTGTTTATAAAAACAAAAAACCGAAAACGATATATAATCGTTTCTTTTTTTCTTCTTCTGATTTGAAATTGAAAATACACAAAAAAGAATGGAGGCGTTGAGAGATAGAGGAGGAGAGAAAAGACGAAGATGAAGAAGACAAGGCAAGCATACTGTTTCATGCATGGTCGGATGAACTTAGAGTTGTACCTTCTTTTAAGGAGCTCTATTCTTAAGTAAGCAGAGATGCACTAATCTTGATCAGTTTGATTATTGAATGGATAGAATTGATTATATCTAAGATTGGGTTTACTAATGATTTTGTTTTATCATCAAATTTCATGCGAAATTTGGGTAATGTTGTCAAGTGTTTGATAAAATGTTTGAGAGGGATGGTGGTACAAACACAGTTGTAACCTTATAACTGATATCCTTTGAAAACAGTTTTTAGTTTTCCTACCAAACACCCTTTTTTGAGTTTAAAAGAACATAAAAACAGATAAAAGGGTATGTTTTGAAAACAATTGAAAAGGAATTTTACTGTTTGAAATGAAGTAAAAGAAAATTGAGCTTATTGAGTTTTTACAGGTTGTTTCAAATGAAGCAAGAGCAATGTACAATGTGGGTTTGGCTGGATTGACATTTTGGAGCCCGAATATCAACATATACAGAGACCCAAGATGGGGAAGAGGTCAAGAAACTCCTGGCGAGGATCCGCTGTTGTCAAGTCGATACGGATCTGCTTATGTAAAAGGCTTGCAAGGGGATAGTAGTGACAGACTTAAAGTTGCAGCTTGCTGCAAGCACTATACAGCATATGATGTTGATAACTGGAAAGGAGTTAACCGGTTCACCTTTGACGCTAAGGTATGATGAGCATTATTTTTCTAGGCTTCCCAAAAGGTAATTTACGCAGGAAATTATTTCTTGATGATTCGATTATAAAAAAATTTAATTCTTGAGCTTTGTTCTGTTTGTTTCAGGTTACAAAGCAAGATATGGATGACACGTACCTGCCTCCATTCAAGAGCTGCGTCATTGATGGAAATGTTGCAAGTATTATGTGCTCGTATAACAAAGTTAATGGGAAGCCAACTTGTGCCGATGCTGATCTCTTGTATGGAGTCATTCGAGGGCAGTGGAAGCTTAATGGGTACCTCCTATTGTCCTTAGCCATTCAATATACAAGATAGCTTGCACTCTTCTATTAATTACTCTTTGCGTTGCTTCATGTCTGTAGATACATAGTGTCAGATTGTGATTCAGTTGATGTCCTTTACAAATACCAACACTACACAAAAACCCCTGAAGAAGCTGCAGCGGTATCTATAGCAGCAGGTAATTGATTTGTTAATTTGTTGCATATCCATTGTTCAATTCTTTGTTTTGTTTTGTCAGGTTACGTTTGGGATTATACCGGTTAAAACCCTCTGGGTAATTCGTATATGAATCTTTTGTTTGGTTGCTTTGAAAATACAGGATTAGACCTCGACTGTGGAACTTTCCTTGGTGAACATACTGAGGCAGCAGTCAAAGCTAGTCTCCTCAATGAATCAGCCATCGACAATGCCATCTCCAACAATTTTGCAACACTCTTTCGGCTTGGATTCTTTGACGGGGATCCCATTCAGCAAATGTACGGAAAACTTGGACCACTTGATGTTTGCACGCCAGCGAACCAAGAGTTGGCACGTGAAAGTGCAAGACAAGGGATTGTCTTGTTGAAGAACAATCCAGCATCATTGCCATTCTCAGCAGCTTCTATTAAGTCGTTAACGGTCATTGGACCCAATGCGAAGGCCACGAAAACCATGATAGGCAACTATGAAGGTATTATAAAAATTGTACTTCTGCATTTACTTCAATAATATTCACCTGGTATTAACTGATGAACTATACATATTTTCAGGTACTCCATGCAAGTATACCACTCCTCTGGATGGTCTTACAGCTTTAGTTCCAACTGTCTATTCAGCTGGTTGTCCTACTATAGCATGTGGTACGGCTCAATTGGAAAATGCGAAGAAAATTGCAGCTCAAACAGATGCCACTATACTAATAGTTGGAACTGATCAGTCAATTGAGGCTGAGAGTAAAGACAGACTCGATCTTCACCTTCCGGGTCAACAACCTCTCCTTGTGTCAGAAGTCGCAAAAGCATCTAAAGGACCTGTAATTCTAGTTATCATGTCTGGAGGTTCCATGGATATAACATTCGCCAAAGATGACCCTAAAATTTCCAGCATCCTGTGGGTTGGGTTCCCTGGCGAAGCCGGTGGCGCTGCCATAGCTGATGTAATTTTTGGTTTCTACAATCCAAGTAAGTTAATCTTATATTCTTATTCATTGTTATCGCATATGCAGTTAAGTTTCTTTGAAGGCTAATTCTGTTTCTCCTTGCAGGTGGAAGACTACCAATGACTTGGTACCCACAAGCTTATGCAGAGAACGTCCAGATGACAAATATGAACATGAGACCAGACCCAGCAACTGGATATCCAGGTCGGAGTTATCGTTTTTACACTGGTGACACGGTCTATTCATTTGGCGATGGTCTGAGCTACAGAAAATTCATTCACCGGCTCGTGAGAGCACCACGGCAAATCTCCATTGTGTTACAAGAGAATCACATTTGTAAATCAGTTGAGTGCAAGTCCATTGATACACTATCGGAGAAGCTCTGTCAGGAATCAGTTTTTGATATCCATTTAAGTGTTAAAAACGGTGGAGCAATGAGCGGAACTCATACAGTACTGATGTTTTCCACCCCTCCAGCAGTGCACAGCTCTCCTACGAAGAAACTATTGGGATTTCAGAAAGTGCACTTGCTGAGTCAGATGTCGGAGATTGTAAAATTCCAGATTGATATTTGCAAGGATCTGAGTGTAGTTGACGAACTTGGAAACACGAAATTGGGGTTGGGGGAACATGTTCTGCATATCGGGGATTTGAAGCACATCTTGAATGTGGTAGCATAACAATCTTTGAGGAAGTTTAGGCTTTAGTAGTGAGTCTGGTTTCAGATGAGCTGCTGATTATTGATTCCAGCATAGTGAATTAGACTGCACGGTCACTCAGTTGCTGTTATGAAGCAAATTCCATCCCAACAACTTCCATTGGCTCATTATTCATCCCTCCCTCCCTCCCTCCATAATTTTTCTCTAATCACAAGATAAAGACAATGAGACCTTTTGCAGACAGTATGTGTTGCATTGGATTTGATTCTGGTGAGCTCCTCTTTATCCCTTTCTAGCCAGGGTTGCCCCTTTCTAGTCAGGGTTGTTAGTCTCATACTAAGATAGATATATAGGAACTGATCCATTGCTTATTAACTCTATTGTGTTCATTCCATGATGTGATTTGTATCAAGGTTAAAAGTAATTGATAGTTTTTATTATAAGTCAGGTCATCTCTTTTGCTTGTTAAACTCTTAGATTGTTTCCCAGTTTAGAAGACTGGTGTTGATTCAGACTGTTAAAAACAAAGACAAATGAAACCAGTACCACTGTGCTCTGCTTTGGTTTTAAAATTTCAAGCTGATTGCACCAGAATTACATGAGCACCAATTTCTTTGGGTGAATTTGCAACATTTTCATTCCACGGATTGAGTCTCTCCGATACAGTCAGATTATGACCAACACTCATCTGCATTACTTAACTCTGCATAGTCTCGTTATCCACCTATAGTCATCTCATACTTGGTCTGTTTTCCGCATCCTGTTTGCCGTAACATTTGCTCTGGCAAACTCACACTCTCACATCTATTGTTTTAAACGATAAACAGCACTCCCAAATTGAACTACTATATCCCATAACCCCACTCAACACTTTCAAATAACTTAACCCGCTCAAGCCCAAACCCATCAATGTCAAGCTGTCCTAGTAAGTTTTTTCTTACCAAAATTAATTTCAATATATTAAATAACAATTTTTAGCTCTAATAAAATCTAAAAACTAATAAAGATAAATTTTACATTTAATCCATCAAAAATCACAAACAACACCATTGGAGATGAATTATGTTTTCTCCCTAAACTTAAGGAGAAATTGGAATGAGGATGTCTAGTTTATGTTGCCACCTAGGAAACACACACAACCACCATTGGAGAAGCTCTAAAACTTGACATTCACCTTGACATTGTCTAACAAAAATGAAGCCATGTCATCTTCACATTGATTTAAGAAGTTGGGGTTTGAGAAGAATTTTAGGGAAAATGAATGTCTATCCTATGTGAACTTAAACATTTATCTTTACATACATTCCATTGGAGAAGCTCTTAGACATTCACCTAAACAATGTCAAGCTATCCTAGTAAGCTTTTGCTTACCTAAATTAATTTTAATATATTAAATAACCATTTTTACCTCTAATAAAATTTAAAAATTACTAAAAATAAAATTTACATTTAATTCATAAAACATCACAAACAACACCATTGGAGATGAACTATTTTTCCTCCCTAAACTTAAGGAAAAATTGGAATGAGGATGTCTTGTTTGTGTTGCCACATAGGAAATACACACAACCACCGTTGGAGAAGCTCTTATAAAACCTATATATCCTATATATTTATACAAATATAAAAATGCCATATACAAAACCCCAAGCAAACATCTTAAAAATTCCTAAATGATCCATAGTATTTTCTAGAACTACATAAATACCCTTAATTTAACGGATATGGATGTCCAACGGATTTTCAAGGTTGCATCCGGGCCCGATCCGTTATCCGTTGGATTTCAAAAATTCCATCCGCATCCAATCCATTGACGAACGGTCCGGACACCCATCCGTAAATGAACGGTTGGTCCCGGTTAAATCCGCGGATTACGGGCCAAATGCTCACCCCTAACCCCACTCAACACTTTCAAATAACTTAACCCGCTCAAGACCAAACCCATCAAACACATTCGACTGTTTAAAGTCCATAATCCTTGCAACCTTCTAATTTGCCACCACTCGAACTAAATTTCTCTTTAACCTTAATTTGACACTCTCACCAACCAACCTGCATCACATGGTTTTCCTTGCATGGAATTGCCAGGGTTTAAACCAACCAGTAACACCTTTATGGACTCCTCTCGACATATAAACCAACCATTTTATTCCTCTCCGAAACATTATCCAATGAGAATTAAACTATGCACATCGCGCAGACACTTGAATTTCAAAGTCACTGCTCAGTTCCCAAAATAGGTAGAAGAGGAGGCTTATGTCTAATGTGGAAAGATGATATCACTGTCCAAATTATCTTGAAATCTCAAAACTACGATCATGCTCTCGTCACCCCTCTCCTTCCATCCCAACCTTGGCTCTGCACATGCATATATGGTTCACCACACCCAGATCTAAGAAAAAACCTATATGAATAATTTCCAGCAATTTTTCATAGCACTACAACACCTTGGCTGCTTTTGGTGGATTTCAACGAAGTAATTGACCAATCAGAAAAGAAAGGTGGCAAACAAGTTACATATGCACATACTCAACCTTTTCTAAATTTAATGGATCGAATGGGTTTCATTGACCTTGGTTTCAGAGGAGACCCATACACCTAGAAAAACAACCAACAAGGACATGATAACATCCAGGAACGACTTGATAAATCCATACCAAAACAACATTGTAAAACAGCCAACCTCCATGCTGGAATCACACATCTTCCATGGATAGCCTCAGACCATGCTCCTATTTTATTATATTCCAAGCGAAAGCACTGGACTGGAAAGAGAACAAGAACTACAAATTCGAACATCTATGGTTATCTCATCCTCAACTTTGTCAAGTAGTTAACTCATCATGGGATAATCTACATGAATCAGACCCACCATTAAACCTCCAACTCAAACTTATGTCTACCAGCGAAACCCTTACAGAGTGGAACAAAATCAATTTCGATTACCTAGACACATTAATTGAAAAATCAACCAACAAAATAAAGGAATCTCAACATCAACATGCTACCCAAACTGGTACTGAATTGGAAAATTTGATACAACAAGAAAAGAAACTCTGAATTGAACACATGAATCTGCTTGACTTCCACGCAGCCTACTGGAAGCAATGGTCCAGAATCCAATGGAGTCAATCGGGAGACCGCAGAAAAAATTTCTTACATTCCAAAGCCACAATTCATTGAAATTGTAACAACATACAACAAATCCAGGATCATAAAAACACATGTATTAGGGATAAAGAGGCGATTAGCAATCTCAAGCTGGAGCATTTCACAAACCATTATACAACTCTAAATACAGTAATAGATGACAACCTGTTTTAGGTAATAACACAAAGGTTAACCCTCCCACAATGCAATATGCTAACAACCGAAGTAACCTCTGAGGAGATCAAACATGTGCTCTTCTACATAGGATAAGACCGTCTCCTGAGACTAAATAGATACACCAGTAAGTTTTTCAAATTTTTATGAGAAATAACTCATCCACAACTGATAGATATGGTTCGGAGTTTTTTTAGTTCCCTCACATCTACCCTCTCATGAATCAAACTAACCTCACCTTAATTCCAAAAGTTGATCACCCCTCCAAACCTTTTCAATTTAGACCAATAGAGTTATGTAGTGTCACATACAAAACAATCTCAAAGATTATGGTAAATCTTATACGACCTCTCATCTCTTTCTTGATAATCCCATATAAAAGTGTATTTGTGCCGCAAAGATCTATTCACGATAATATATAAATCGTTGACGAACATTTTCACATCATCAAAACTTCAAGATGAATTAAAGACCCCAAAATAAATCTTAAATTAGACATCCAAAAGGCCTATGACTCCTTGGACTGGGGTATCATCAAACGAGCTTTCTCTAGCTTAGGATTCCCTTCAATCTTTGTAGATTATATTATGTTGTGCATCTCAACAGTAACCTATTCAGTAAATATCAATGACACACCACATGGTTACATCACCCCAACTAGGGAAATAAGGCTAGGGAATCCCCTATCCTCATATATATATTTATTTATTATTAGTGCAAAAATATTATCTACAAACCTTGGAATCATGTACGCAAATGAACTTTTAATAACATATAAAGAAACTCCGAAAGGCACCACTCATCTTAAGCTTATCCCAGAATCTTTTAACATCTCGGCGGGTCAACACATCAACGCTGCAAAAATCCACGATAATCCATCACCCGAAGATCGAATAACACTAGCTTGATGATTTCAAACAAGTTTTCGCATGCAATGAACATCAACTTTCCCCTACCCCATTTATCTAGACGTGCAGTTTAAGCAAGGTAGATCCTCTCGTCATATTTTTTCCCCAATTCTTCAACGGCTAGCACGCGAAGTGAAAGGTTATATGACTAAATTCTCAACCCATGCGGGAAGATTAGCACTCATAAAGTCATCCATCACCCTTACCACAAACCATTTTATGCAAATCCAACTTCTTCCTACATATATCCACCACAAATTAAATTGGCCGTATCACACATAACTTTTTCTGGGGACACGACTAATCCATTAAAAATATCCACCCTCTAGTAAGAGACAAGATCCACAAACCAAAAGCTCACGGAGGCCTGGGAATCCGAAGCAGCAGCGAATACAACATGGCGCTACTCATGAAAATAATTTGGAATCTCCTCGAGAAACCTACTTATGTATTAGCCACCTTATATAACACACAAAATGCCTTAAAAAGAACCCTATTGTTAGAGCATAGCTCGGTTAGACCCACCAAGAGTTGGTATGTCAAGTTTGGTTGTCATCTTTTAGCGAATCAAAACTCATCTAAAAGTTGCTTGATTATGTAACAGAGACAACTTCGTGTAGGTTAGACTAGAAATTATAGGAATGTGAGACATACAAGTATTACTCGAAGACCTGAAGAACGTGAAGTAACGAGCTACAATGAAGACATCACCCTTTCTATTGAGGTTAGTAATATTGACCTGAACTGTTTCATTCCTAACGTGTCTTTTAAGTCGTGTTATACTGAAAACATAACTACGAAGTTGTTCATGAATATTTTACTCTAGTAGTGAGACATGATCACATGATCATAGTATTAAGGAATTAAACTACGAAGTATAACGCTTATTTTTGAACTTCATAGATATGACATCGACATAATCTTATGAACACTGTTATGATTATGTGTATGGGTAAAGGTGATGATTTCATCGTAGGAAACAATGTTTTACATTTTTTTAAAGGAAGTACATTCATGAACTTGTTTTATGAATCCAAAGGGAAATCGCTAAGCTTATTGGTATTGTTATTCATTGCAAATCTTCGGATTACCAATATGTGGGAGATGGTAGTTACGATCGTAACTTGTTATGTATCTTGGTATAACTAATCACAATGCCTGACTTATGATTTGGTATGACTAGTTTTGATTAATTAGTGTAACCGATCCTAAGTAATCACCTGAGATGGTATGATCGATATTTATAATTGGTGTGACCGATCACAAAAGAGTTGTGTAATCGATCCTTGTAATTGGTGTAACTGATCCTAGTAATTGGTGTAACCGATCCTAGTGACTGGTGTGAATGACCACAAGCAATACCAAGTGTATATGGTAACCGGTCCTGGTAATTTATGTAACCGATCCTGGTAACTGATGTAACCGGTCCTGGTAACTTGTGTGACCGATCACAAGTATTACATATTAAGGTATAACCGATCCCAGTGATTGGTAGAACCGATTGAACCCATGAATGTGATTTGATATTTGATCAATCACATAGTTGTCTTGGAATACAAATGAACCAATTCTAATTTTTTTTGGAAGTGTGGTATAATTGATTCCAAGATTCTAAATATGAAAGATGATTTACAAAGAAAAGATGTCAACATACTTTGAACATGAACAATAACTCTTATCTTTTATTGTTCGGAGATATTCCTTAATTACTCTGTAGTTGCAGGATTTCCTACACTACACCCTTGTCAAGAATCTATGAAAACTAAGTCATAATTGTGAATGAACAACAACACTTTTATTAATTCACTTTCAAGAAGATTTACAAGAAATATTAAAACTCAGAAGTACAACTTTCTTTATGGAGTTTCTCTCTCCTCAAAATTCTCTCAGCTCTCAAAAATGCATCATCCTTTTCTGGATTTAGTTGAACCCTTTATATAGGAAAATACACAGTGGAAGACAACTAAGATTTCCCCTTAATTCGGATCTACTCTGCGATCTCATCGCCATAACTTTAGTCTTCACCATCGCAAACTTTATAACCATCGTGAAGAAGACTTATTCTTCATATATCTTTAATCGTTAACCATTACATCACTCTTTTGTGACACTCACCAAATGTTGTTGAAGAATCTTGCGACAATCTCGTCAAAGTTTTGTTGATACTTGTAGAAATGTTTGGGCTTCTCGCAGAAATGTTGTTAATATCGCGGGAATGGCGTTGTAGCGATATTCTAGTACTACATACTCAAGGAGATCCCGTTCCGAAATTAATTAAGAATCTTTTAATTAAGGCTGTTAGTTTTATATGCTTTAATTACCAACAATTAAATGGATATCTCTAGAGAATAAAAATTAGTAATGTGCATTTACTAATTGGATATTTTCTATTGAGAGATTTCGGAAAATATTGGACAAAGCATTTACTGGAATTATGAAAACTTAAAAGTCGAGGGTACCCAAATATAACTCAAGCTATTACTTTTCCTTCCTATAAGTCCTTTCCCCAAAAGTGATTATCTATGGACTGAGTCGAGACAATACAACAAATCGGTTCACACTTTGTGTGATTGTCTATGGATACGAGATCGAGACAATACAACAACAAAGTGTGTTTATTGGATACAAAGGTTCGGACTTAACCAAACACAATAGGATTCACGTATCAAGTAAATAGGAATTAACGTTTGTGCAATTTACTTTAATTATAATAAAACAATTATAATGCGGAAATATAAAGTAAATGACACAACAAGATTTTGTTAACGAGGAAACCGCAAATGCAGAAAAACCCTGGGACCTTGTCCAGAATTGAATACTCTCAGGACTAAGCCGCTATAAAAAATAATACCAACTTCGTATAGTTGAGACCAAGAAACTAAACCTATAGTTCACATAGTTCCGTCTGTATTCCCACGCCTCCAACCTGTAAACAAGTCAGGTACTTGGACCAATTCCTTTGGTTCGTATTCCAAACAGTAAAGGAACAACAAAACTGTTTGGTATCAACTCTCTTCAACCAAGTGATATGAGTTGCGCAAAGGTTTCCTTGTTTATCTTAACATAAACTCCTTTGCCAGGTTCCAAGATCTATCTTATGTTAAATCACCCAAAGGCAATCGTTAAGATTAAGCTAATCAATACCTTTAATCCCAAGGAAATATATTGATGCCGATCTTCCTCAATTAATCAATCCAATCTACCACAAGGATAAGCCGATTATTAATTGGATCATGTTTTCCCAAACAAGTATTGTGCACACCAAAGATTATAAACACCAAGTCAGAAATCTTTAATCTCTTCTTCGTCTTCAAATATTCTTAGATCTTCAATAAACACCTGCACACAACTACTTGAATATCTTGTGATCGATCAGACACAGAACGGAGTCTGTTAACAATGGATTATCACAAGATCGTCTTTAGATCTAACAACAGTCTAAAGATCCCTGTCGAAACCTTGAACTAGTTTGAGTGAATCTTATATCAGAAGAAAAGATTCTCAAGCATAAACAAATTAGGTGCAATCAAAGTTCAACCACCGTTAGTCAATCAAATCAATACGAAAACTAAAGATAAACCGCAATATCTAGTTTTCTACAAACGAGTCGTGCTAGAGCATATCAATCCCAAAGAAGACTTTAAATTGAGCGGCCATAATAGATTTCACCTAATTAGATTACTCTCCTCTCCGATAGGCGGCTTCACCAGTAACAAAGACAAAAAAGGAAATCTGTTGTTACGCAGGATTAGTTTGCTAGAAATGCAAACTCAAAGTATTTATATACAAGGAAGTTTGGACACCAAGGAATTTCCAAAACCGAAAATATTCTCAAGATATTTTTCATTACTACTACAAATTCGGTTTTCATAATTCCTGTGAATACACTGTCGAAAAATACGATCGAAATCTCCTTGGAAAATCTTTAACTAGTAAATGCACATTACTAATTCTAATTTCCCATATATAATTAAAAACCCTTAATTAAAAAGATTCTTAACTTATTTAAATTCGATCTTGGGATTTACTTCCTTATTAACGTTTAAGGAATATCTTTGAACAATATAGAATAAGAATTAATGCATCGTGTTCAAAGTGTGTCGACATCTTACTCTTGCAAGTCCTATTTCATACTTACTCACTTGAAACCGATTTACCACACTTCCAAACAAGTTTAGAATTGGTTCATCTGACTTTCAAGAACTATGTGATTGATCAAGTAACACTCAATCACAAACCATGGGTTTAACGGTTCTACCAAAACAAGTTTCGGTTCTACCTCCATGTGAGTATTGTGCATAGTCACACTAGCTTACCATAATTCGTCTGAGTAGGTACAATGATCGGCTCCCCACATATATTTGGTATCTAACTTGTATGCACTGCACATGTCCATAGGATTGGTTCCCCCTTCCCAAAAACGTGTTGTACATGTTCTTAGGATCGGTTCCCCTTTCTTCCATAAAACTTGTTGCACCTCATACAAGGATCGGTTCCCCTTGTGATGCATTGTACCTCTTACTAGGACCGGTTCCCCTTCTCCTAATAATTAGTCAGACACTCACAAACCCGATCATACCCCAGGTGATTACTTAAGATAGGTTTCACTAATAAAAGTCATACCAATACGGCCTCATGTGAATAGATTTACCAAGAACACAAACAAGTCATGAGCGGTTATACTAATCATACATATTGTTTGTTCATAAGATATGCAATGAAGAACATCCCCAATAACGCCTGGCGATTTTATTTTCGGTTCACAACACATATCATGAACTTACTTCCTTAGAACACATGTAAACATTGTTCCCTAGGATGAAATCCTCACCTCATACCCATACATAATCACAATAGCATTCATACGATTATGTCGATGTCTTATATACAAAGTTTAATGGTTAAGCAAGAAACTTCATATTGTAGTCCTTAATACTATGTATATCTCGAGTGTTCATGCTTCGTAGTTTTATGTTTTCAATATGCACGACTTGAAAGATACGTTAGGGAATGAAACAGTTCAAGTCAAATATCACTAACCTCAAGTGGAAGGATGATGTTGTGGTTGTAGCTCCGTTCTTCTTCACTTCTTCAAGTCTTCGCAATACTTGTAATGTCTTATCCTAATACTTTCAAGCTAACCTATACGAAGTTGACTCTAGTATATTTAAATCAAGCGACTCTTAAATGAGTTTTGGTTCACTAGCAACCAAACTTGACATACCAGCGCTTAGTGGGTTCAACGGAGCAATGCTCTAATAATCTCCCCCTTTGTCAATTTTAGTGACAAAACTCTTACAATTATATGGATAAACAAATTACAAGAATTCATTACACATACGATTGATCCCCGAATCCAACAGCACAAAACCTGCATTCATTCAATCCTTAAAATGCAGCAGTTGCACTATAATAACAAAGCTCATACTCCCCCTAAAGGTGAGATAGGTAGATTTTCAATCCGCACGTCTTTTTATCCCGATCATATGATATGTTACTCCCCATTAGTCTATGTTTTTCCTCATTCGTTAGATAAACGTTCAAGCACCATTGTCCTCTTCCCTAGTAACACCAATCAACCATAAAATTGATACCAGCATCACCTGTTTCCTCCATATATTTCTCCCCTTTTTGTCAAAAAAAATGACAAAGAAACGAAAAAATAAAGGACAACACGAAAAGGATCTTACAAATCTCAAATATACTTGCAACCTGTTGAGTCAAGCACGAGGGTTCCACTTACCATTTTTGATAACCAATATCAAAACCGAAACTACAAGTAATTACGTTTTGATATGTTATCATGGAAATAATCGCAAGAAGCAATTTTCCTAACTAATTTAGCAAACCAAAAATCAACTAAGCAAGTTAGTTCCTTTGCTAAACCGATTGTATAAATACAACCGCTTCATTTGATAAGACCAAAACAAAGATAAACTCCATTTTTCTCATCAGGTTCTAATTATCCATATAACTTAGACCTTTAGATTTTAAACAAGCCAAATACTAGGTTAGTTAACTAGCATTTCCTTGTTTAGGCATTCGACTAGTCTTGAATAACCTAATATTCCACTTTGATAAGTCTAACTAAGATCAGAATTCACTTAGTTTATCTTATCCGGAATCGAATTGGACTAAACAACTCATCCCGTCAACATATTCATTCGTTAAGCCATAAATAATTCATACAAACCAATAAATCAACTTGCATAATTATTCACCTCAACCGGAAAGCAATTGAAACAACAAATATATCAAAGTTTCACCATTGCACCGAAATTTTGTAAGCCTGAACAATTGATACCACACAACAAAGCAAGATAACAAAAGTTTTACTTAACCGAAAATAATTGAATCACACAAACATCCACACTTACATAATGGAATAAACACATCAATTGTACCGACAATT
This sequence comes from Papaver bracteatum, assembly GCA_023529315.1. NCBI lineage: Eukaryota > Viridiplantae > Streptophyta > Magnoliopsida > Ranunculales > Papaveraceae > Papaver > Papaver bracteatum. Next base: position 564,641 of record JAJJWX010000461.1, on the reverse strand, counting down.
TATTTTAAGAAAAAGCTAAAGCTAAAGCAATATATATATATATATATATCAAATAAAAATAGGCTTTTCTTAAAACAGGAAAACGATTAACTAACAAGATTGTTACCTCAATTTCGCATCCAACTTCTCCAAATATGATCGCATCGTTTTCTTCTTCCAGGAGAATTGATATCGAAATACCATTATGTTGTCATCCTTATGCAAAAACAAAAGAATAACAACAACCAACCTTTACCAGAGAAAGGTTGATAATCGGTTTTAACAATTGCAAGCAAAAGTTGAAAACCATCGAAACACATATGCTTTTATGCTAAACCAAAACCGATTCAACATATTGTGACTTTTTCACATATTGTTTCTATAGGAACCCCTCATGATCCTTTGATAAAGCCTACCAACATGGGCTAGAACTTAATCATGTTAAATCAAGAAGTCACCCAAACCATAAGGGTTCACAACATATTATGAGATCGAATATCAAGGTAATAAAACCGAAATCAAACATCCCATAAACAAACATAGCAAATAAAATAAATAATTAAAGTACCGGTTTTGAGCTCTAAGGCATTCAATGAACCAGATTTGCTCGCACCGACATCGACAACACCATACTTTTATTCAGTTTTGAGCTCTGGGAGTTTTCTTTATCGCATTTCTTCGAGAGAGCATCACTAGTACTCTCCACTTCCATGGAAACATTCTCCTGGATATATTCTCAACAATTAGCATTTTATTTACTAAGCATCATAATTAGTTATATGACTTCAGCTTCTTCTTCAACACCCGAGTCAGAAACCGTCTGCCCAGCAGCAGAGAATTGAAGACCGTCAATACTCGAGGGAGAAAAATTCTGTAACCAAATAATAAATATTTTTTTTATGATCCTAATTACACGGATAAGAAATGGTCACAGTGAAATAAGGATTGACAACTCACCAAAGAAACAACTGGGGACTTTATGGTGTTATGTAACATCGTATAATTCTTACTCCTGCCTTCCCCACCATGAATAGTTTCTTAAGTTTCTGAGAGGTTTACATTGATTCGCGGTCTTATGTTACGATCGTCATGTAGGAAATTTTGATACAATAATCAAAATACAATTATCATAATCTTATGAAGACTTCGTAAAGAATGCTTACTTGTGAACATCCTGGAGATGTTTTCCGTTTATCACCACCAGGGAAATGCTTCAATTTTGGTCGAGTAGCAATCATCTCAGCAGAAGGAGGCTCCTTCACTAAAGGTTGATCAACCCTCACGAAATCAAGTAAACGCCTGAGTTGTTGATCCCAAAAGTCTATGTAACCCGGAGTTACATACGTGATTCTCTCAGAGCTAGGGAACCAGAATTCACTTCCTTCCACATGTGTGCGGTCCAGACATGTCATGATCTGTTCAACTGAGGGTTTCCTTCCCTTAAAAGTAGGAACACACTGATCCATGCCCATTTGCCGAGCCGTCCTATCCATATTGTATTCTTCCACCAAGAATTCACCATGTATTATGGATATCAGATGACCAGGAGTACAACTTAACATAAAATACCTCTCACCACCGTCCAGATCAACACCATATTTCAAAGTCATACTCCCTTCAGTATTAAAAGTTCTCAACTAAGAGATGTAAGGAGGAACTAATACCCATGGGTAGAAGTTGAATTCAGATTCATGGTCTAAGACATCAACAAAGCGAGTCTTGAGTCGAGGATGTTTTGTGGACCAGCGCATGATCCTGGCATTGGCCTTCTCAGAGAAAACATGGCGAGCATCAATGTTCAATCCTTGCAAAATAGTACGTGGAATGGGTGCATAATTCTTGAAACACTCCCATATTAAATCTTGAAGAAACATTGTATTGGCATAGTATTCAATCTTCATAAAACTATTCGAGATGCTGGAGTCTATAATCAAGGAGTCCAAGTTAGAGGACAAATAACCCAGGAACAAACTACCTATCAGGAATTGCTCACCCTAAGCCATCTTAATTGCAAAAGGAATCACGAACGGCTTCAACAAATTTCCTGCATCTTCAAATACATCTCTGGACATCCATAAACACAAGAAATAAGTAATAGATAATGTACTGTCAACAGGCCACTCCAGAGGAGTGTCTCTTGGCCACCAGTGTATTAACCAATGAGCATAACAACATTTGCTTCCATATTCCTTATTAATCTCCTCCATTGTGATTGTCAAGATGTTAGAAATTGCAATTTCCTATGATGAAGAAAGACCTTCAAGAAGGTTACCCGTGATTGGAAGATGCAACAAAGCAACTACATCTTCTAAAGTAATGGTAAACTCTCCACATATGCATATGAAAGAGTGAGTTGTAATACATCACCGAGCAAGTAGAGATACTATACCTCGCGCATCATGAAAAATGAACAAATCTCCAGAAGCTTGAATAGCCCGTATTACTTTTGCGTCATGCAACTTGGCTCGAACACGAGGAAAACCTAACATGCATGTACCTCGCCCATCCAGAAAACTTTTCTAAGGGCCGTCGAGAAAGCTTGAACTCAATGATTGATGCAGAAAAATATCCTCGTTCAAGATAAAATCGAATAGTTGCCTGAGGAGTCACCAATTTTTTTATGAGTAACCTCTTTGGGATTTATCAGAAGACGAAATGCTGGAGTTTTGAGAAGCTTTTCATCTCTTGATATATGAAGAATGCATCCTCTATGTTTGGAACGTCCTTAATTCCAGGTGTTTCATCTTCGCCAATGGAAGTCTCATCCATGCATGAATCATCCTTAGAGGCATCATTATCTATGTATGAATCTTCCTTGGAGGCATCATTATTAACACATGTATCATCTCTGGAGGCATCATTGGCTTGAAAATCATACATCCTTTCAAAGTAGTTGTAACATGCGCACGATGCTCCGCTTCAGTATATCATTCATGCAAGATGCAAACATCAACAAAATAAAGTACTTGAAAAATGCTCATGCAAACATCTACAAAATGGTAATTCTCAACTCTTACCTTTTTACGATTCCACTAGCAGTAGTGATTGTAATGTAAGAGTTAACACTTCAAAATTTGCTCGATTTCTTCAAACCTACAAAAGACAAGCAAAAAATTCAGATTTTCATAAAACCATGACTATTTCTACAGCGTAAACATTCACCATGAAATTATGAAAACTAAAACATTATTTCATCATAAATAATTATTTACTTCTAATGACTACATCAAATTCAAGTTTCGATTTTAATATATATATTTATATATATAAACAAAACGTGATTAACTCACGTAAATAAAAAAAAACATTTTGACGTGAGCAAGGCTCACTAAATAAAATTCGTGGGATATTCCATGGTTCCATCAAAAAAAAATATCCATGAACATGCCATGGTTTTATAAAAAAAAAACGTTTTCCTTCGTACTATCATACATCTTCGAAACGAGGGTTTATTTCGATTTTGTGAAAGCTCACATCTTTTCAAGATAAAGTTTTGATTTTCATGAAATCTCATAAACAAAATTTTATCACTGGACTCAGGTCTATATATATATATATATCTCCTAAATCAGGGATTATTATTAGTTTCATAAACTAACGATCAAACAAACATACGTTTTCTAAAAAACAAGGGTTTTTACAAAACTCACACTCATATGCACACATGCATATAATATCAACATGAACAACTCATGAACAAACTATAAACTTCTGATTTTTTTTTTCTTCGCTTACTTGGTCGGCGCCATCCGGAATATTGCCGGACGGTCGAACGACGGTGAGCTCCGGCGAAAATTTTCTTCCTCATGTTGCTGACGTGATGGAGGTGAAGAGGTGATGAAGGTGATGGTCGATTGTTAGGTGAAAAAAAAAAAGAAAGATTATCTCCTTTTATATCAAATTTTATTTCCGAAACCTAATTCTACATGGATTTCCTTATTGGGCCCGACCCGTGAATCCTAAAACGACCAAGGTCCCGTCATCAAAATCAGCGATCCAACACCAATTTATGCTTATTAGACGATGCTCTATCATGCCACTGAGATCTTCATTCAAGTCGTGGTTTTCTCATACTACCAAAATACGGTAACGTCTTATCTTATGACTAAGTTCAATTGCTTATATTGTTTGTCACCGGAAAATCACCATTCAGTGATAACTGAGGAACATGATTGTCCCTCACTAAGTAGGGGACTTAATGTAGATGGTGGATTTTCGACAAGGGCTAAAATCCTAAACCCATAATTATACGTATTCCTGATCTAGCAATCAGATGAATATTGAGGCTCATGTCTCTTATCGAAAGCATGAAATCTCATGCCACAAGAATCTCTGACTGAGAGCACTGTCTCTCAGAGTATATGTAGATATATAGTCTCTCAGCTGAGGCAACAACATATCTCATGAATACTGAGAAATTTCAGTAATTACTTTTATATATAATCGAAAGATTGGACGGCTCTTAGACAACTTTCCTGCTAGTATAGAGAAATAATGTCTTCAGGATGTAACAATGTTTTCCCTGACTATATAAAAGAAATATGACGCTTCAACAAGCTCATAACACTCAATTCATGAATAATTAATACTCCTAGATGATCGTACTAGTATAGAGCCATGAATTAATTATTCTCAAAATCATTATATTCATTAAGTGAATCCCTGAAAAATATTCAATGTTTTTCATAATATTTCGTTACTTCAATTTATGATTTTTTCCCAGCAGAATTCCATGAGTTAGTAATAAATATTCAATACACGGGCATCTGAGCTACCTTCGAGTAAGCCCCGACCAAAATGGTGCAGATGTACTCGATAATAATGCATTAACAAGCACCTGAATGCACGAATGAGTATTTCAAAATACGACGAGACGATGAACCTATGCAAAATAGGAAAGAAAATAATAAAATAATAATCAAGGCGCTAAGGGACTGGGCCCGCCGTCCGGTCGTGTCGTGACCAGTCACACGCCCAATTTTATATTTTATCATATTTTTTATTATTTTCCTTGATCTTATGAAAATCCTTTGATTTGAACAAATATCCTTTGTTTTAAGGAAACTCCTCCGCTTCATGGTGTTTCCTTCGCACCAAGGAAATAATATAAAATTGGGAAAGGTGTCATGGGATCGCGTCTACTAGCCGGCCGGCTATGCCCTAGTCATGGCCGGTCCCACACCTCATGATTCCTCAATATTTTATTATTATTTCCCTAATCTCATGATAGTTCCTTCTAATCATGAGAATTAACAAAAAATTAGAGAAACTTGTGGGATCGGGCCCTAGCCGGTCCCACATGCCCCTTATTTTATTATTATTATTTTTATGTTTCCTTGATCCCATGAAATTCCTTGATTTCATGATGTTTCCTTCAAATTATGAAAATTCCTTCAAATCATGAAATAATACATAATATTAGTGAAAATTCATGGGACCGGGCCCTAGCCGGACGACCATGCCCAAGCCAGCCCCCCACACCTTGTAGTTGCAGGATTTCCCACACTACACCCTTGTTAAGATTCTTCTATATTCAACTCATAATTGAAGATGAAAAATGACACTTTATTATTTTTGTTTCAGAAATGTTTACAGAAATAGGAGAATTCAAGATTACAACTATTCTCTTGAAGTTTCTCTCTCCTCAAGATTTTTCTAACTCTCAAAAATACATCATCATTTTCTGGACACATTGGGTTTATATTTATAGGGTAGTTATATAGTGGATGACAGCTAAGTTTCCCTCTTATTTCGGGTTGATTCTGCGATTGTACCGCGATAGTTACAATGTTCACTCTCGCCATTTTTGTAACCATCACAGGATCTTCACTCGTCATTTATTGCGTCGCTCTTTTGACTGATTTTGTGACACTCGCAAAGTGTAGTTGATGATCTTGCGGTGATGCTCGCCGGGAAGTGTTGTAGCGATATTATGGTCCTACGTCTTGCCTCTTCTCATGTCTTCTTCGCAAAGTGGAGAAGATATGAGAATCATCAATTCTTCAAAATGCTCGCATCTTCTCTTCTTCCCATATTTTGTTCTCGACATTGCTCCGTTAATTTAGCTTTAACCGCCTACACGTGTTGTAAATTCATATTTTTACGGACACGTCTTTACTCAACAGGTTACTCTCTTTTGCCTATAAAAGGCAGAGTTAAACTTCAAAAATAATTTTCTTCTTCTACTTCTCTATCTTCTTCATCTGTTTATTTTATCTTCCGTCTGCAACTTTTCTTCTTCTTCGTATTCTCCTACTACTGTTCTAATGGAATCATCAAGGTATGTTTTTTTATTACAATTTTTATTTGATTTAATTCTTACTCATATTCTTCGATCTTCTCTATTTGATCCTTCATTAACTCCCGTATTATGTTTTCTCTTCAGTGGAACTATCCCTAACACCCAATCCTCAGGTCAAAACTCTAATGCTCGCAAAAGACCAATTCAAAATAAGAAGAGAAGTTCTGCGAATGATAAGGTGGTAATAAACACATTCTATTTCTAAATAACAATATTGTTGCCTCTGTTTCTTATCTAAGTTATTATTCGCATAATGTCGAGAACATCGCCAATCCTCCCAAAAGATCTCGTCATTTCAAAGCTCTTGAGGCTGATTTCTCCATTCCCACATTAACATCCGCAAGAGTTACTCCCACACCCTCGCAACTGGGTCCTCTTCCTTTTGTCTGCGAGAACATTGCTACCAACACCTCTTATTCTTTTGACTCATTGACAAATCAAGCTCCTGAAATTGCTGTGATTGAAATTCCTTCTAGCCCTTTAATGCCTTCAACTGTTGTTTTTCCAAACACTCCTCCTTATGATAATACAACCATCACAAATGACTCAAATCGTCAACTTGCCCTTGTCACTACTTCACCCTCTGCATCTCTTTCTCTATCGAATGGAATCTTTGCTGGAGTTGATATTGCTTTTAAAATTTTGTCTAATATTTTAGACAATGCTAGAAACTCTTCTTCCGACTCTCTCCAATATGAAGCTTGCGAGACCTTACTTAAATATTTTGGCTCTGATAATACTTCTTCACGAGCATCTCTAGAAGCTGAAGTTGAAACTCTGAGAAAAATCCTTCAAGTCAAAACTTCTGAATGTGATGCTCTGAACCATATGCTTCGCAACTCTTTTCTTGACTGCGAGAACCTTCGCAGAAAAAATGACGAGCTGAAAGGTACAATTTTCCTTCCTCTGCTCTTTTATTTTTCTATTTTGCTTTTATATCTTCTGTACTCAAGTCTTTTTCTTAAATTCTTGATTCATATATTAGTTTCAAATCGGACTAGTTTCATGGAGAGACTTAAATTTGAATCTATTGCTGACGAAGCTTGTTTCGAAAGAAATTCTTGGATGGACCAGTATAATAGATTAGATAATCTCCATACATATTCGATTGATCAAATAGATAATCTTACTAATGAGAATAACCAATTATCGCGAAGTCAAAGTTTATTAAGTAACGAGATTTCTCGTCTCTCATATTCGTTAACCAAGTCTAACTTGGCGGTAGAATCTTTATCAGATGAAAATAGAACTTTATCCTAAGACAAACATAGATTTTCAAGCTTGATGGAGATTTCTTCATAGAAATTGAGTAATCTACAAAGGATATGCGATAATCAAGAGCAATCTCTTCGTTACCTTAAAAATGAGCTCAAGGAGGTAACTGAATCATCCGCTGCTGAGAAGGATAAACTTATCAAAGGTAGGTTAACTCTTAGTTTGAAGGCCAGCGATCTTCAAGACCAGTGCTCTCAATTGAAGGAATCTCATTATTTACTAGCAAAGGAAAACTTGTATCTACGCACTAGAGAAGAAAACATGAAGTCTCGTCTGAAGGGTGTGGTTGGCGATAAATTTGATGACGCTATGAATCAATGGGAAAACTGTTTCTTTATATTAATTCAAAACTTAACCTCACAGAAAGAAGGTAGTCAATTGACTGCCTCTCTTGTTGACCTTTCTGTTAAATTTTGTGTTATATTTCATGCAAAATCTTTGACTAAATGATCTTTTATCACTTTTGTCACTCGAAGAATCTGAAAGAAGTCTTCATTCTACCATCGCTGATCTTACCAACAAATTGGATAAAGTTCGCAAAGAGAACAAGAATCTTCTTTCCAATTATCTTGAAGCCCATGACAAAGCAGAAAGAAGACTTGATTATCTCGAGTACTTCAAAAATATAGAGATTAGAAATCGCGACAGAGGTTTCCTTCGCAAGGTTCACCTTAGTGCTGAAGTTCTCGTGAACGATATTCTACTCTCCCATTCTCTCCCTCCTGTGTCTGTTCCTCCTTTGAAAGTTGATGATGATGAAATTCCTCTTCCCATGGATAAGGAATTAGAATTTACTGAAGAAGAAAATACCACTCAAGAAGATGGTGAAGAAGAGAGAAGTCCTCCTAAAGAAGTATCTACAAGTGGTGAGAAGAATACTGATGAGGCTGACAATTCTGGCGAGCAAGAATAGTGAATCTGGCGAGACAATTGTCAAATCTTGAATTTTTTTTTTTGCTTTCTTTTTCTTCTTCTTTCTTGCGAATAATGTAACTTTTGAAATTTTGAGGATTCAACTTTTGATTTTGTTTACTTTGAATATCCTCAAGGAAGATAATGAAATCTTATTTCTCCATTCCCCTACTTTCCCTTCATTATCTTTCTTGAAATGGTGAATTATTTTCTGTGTCTCCTTTCTGTGAACTGTGTGAAAGTATGAATATTTTTGCGATGTAATTAGTACAGCTGCGATGTTCCGAAAATGTACGATGTTACGAATCTGCTTTCTTTTATTTTCTCCTGTGATGAACAAATCTTTCCTGCATCTCGAAATAGAATAGTTAATTAATTTGTTAAGATTATTCAGTTGGTATTATTTTTCCTTCCTAGTTAAAGGTCTTATTTTTCCACCTTTTCTTTCTGCGACAAAATCGCAGGACGTCTTTACACTTGCATGTATCGACCCATTGATCTTGTCTTATCAATTTTGTCAACATCTGTGCGACAATATGATAAGTATAAATTCTCTTATAAGAATTAAATCTTATGACATTGACGTCTTGCGATGAAATCGTAGGACGTCTTTACACTTGTTAAATGTAAAAACCCATTGATCTCATCTTAACTTTTCTCTTTTGGCTATTTTCCTTTGTATAAATTTCGTTACGCGATAATATGACAGGCCTAAATGTTCTTGCGATCATAAAGCCCCATGACATTGCTGTCTTTAGATACTTATCAGCTCCTTAATGGAGGGTGCCACCCTTATCTTCCCACTGGTTGCCCCTTCAAGGAGGGAACATCGGCCATACAAGACTAGCTCCTCCCATCCATATTTGCCAACAACCAATTGTTTTTCGCAGCCTCCTGTCCTTTATGCCTATATGGCTTATAGTTACAAGACTGCACCCTAAGTGGGGTTTTCTTCAGGCCAAGTGCATCATAGCCAAGACTTACCAAGAATGTCCAGGGTAGTTTCGTACGCCCCAGGCACCCTTGGATCAACCGTGTACCTCGGTGCCTTGGTCATACTTTGCACTTCTTAGAAGAGGTTCTTAGTCGTCCAATCAGGGTATAACCTTATATAATTGGAAATCCAAGATCCCTCTCCTGGATAGGTTTTCTTTAACCCCAACATCTTTATAACTCAGGTTCCAACAACGGTATAACCTTATCACCGAGTCATGTCAAGAGATACCCCCTTATATGACACACTATTAGGTCTTACATTTTCCTCTTGCGAAATTTTATTCGCGAACTAGGGTGCACGCCATATAGGTTCGCCCCATTCTATTAATCTCTGCGAAATTTATCCGCCAATCTTGCGATTATGCTCGCAGTTCTTGATTTGTTTTTAGGAGAAACTCGCAATCGTAAATTTTTTATATACAACGTACTTGTATCTCTTATCTTGCAGAAGTTGTTATTGATAATATTTTTTCAGATAAAGTCTATTCCATGGTCTATCAAGTCTTTGACCAATATCTCTCCCTTCAGGGTCCATTAGTTTGTATGCCCCGGCTCCAACTATCTCTTTAATGATGTATGGTCCATCCCATTTTCTCGCCAACTTTCTACCATTCTCTCGCTGATAACTTGGTGTTTCTCGCAGCACTAAATCTCCAGGTTAAAATTCACGTTTCTTAACACGTTTGTTGTACTCACGAGCTAATCTTCGCTGGTAATTTTCCATATGTTGCAAAGTTTTTTCTCTTTTTCTTCTAATTCATCCAATTTATTTAAAATCATTCCAGCACTTAGATTTCTTTCCTAAGCCTCCCTTTTTGTTGTAGGAATAGCTACTTATGTTGGTAACACAGCTTCAACTCCATATGCCAAACAAAAATGTGACATTCCAGTAGCTTCTCGTCTAGTTGTATTGTAGGCCCATATAGCATTATGCACCTATTCACACCATGCTCTGTGGTATCCCTTTAGTTTCTTTTTTAAGATATCTGCGATTTTCTTATTAGTTGCTTCAGCTTGACCGTTTGCTTGTGGATATAGAGGAGTAGATTTTCCACACTTTATCTTAAATGCATTGAGTAGCAATTCTATATTCTGCCCTTCAAATTGCTTCCCATTATCAGATACCAACTGTGCTAGAATCCCAAATCTGCAAATTATATTCTCAAATATGAATGTAAAAATATCTTTATCGCGAATATGTTGTACTGCCTTTACTTCTCCCCATTTTGTGAAATAATCTGTTGCGACAATCAGATAACTTCTTTGTCCAGAACCAGGTACAAATGGTCCCACAATATCTAACCCCCATTTCCAAAAAGGCCATACACATGTTGAAGATGATAATGGTGCTCCTGGTGCATGTATCTTCTTTCCATATCGCTGGAAATCTTCACAACGCCTTGAGAGTTGTTTTGAATCTTCATGCATATATGGCCAGTAATAGCCTTGCATTTTTGTTCTATATGCCAAAGATCTTCCTCCACTATGATTACCAAATACACCACTATGTAACATCTTCAATATTTTTTGTCCTTCTTCCCTCGTCAAACATCTTAGCGATGGACCACTAAAACATCTCTGCGATATAATACTCCATCCCTTAATTCATAATTGGTCGCCCTACTTTTTAATTTATGTGCTTCAAATCGATTTCTTAGGATTTCTCCTCTTGCCAAGTATGCATGAAGATCTACTCGCCAATCAGTAATGTTGCTCTTTAATTCCTCTTCGCCAACTTCAACCATCATCACATCTTCTTCTTCCTTTTCTTCCTTTTTTATCGCTGGTGTAAAAAGTGTTTGAATTTTTATGCATCTCGCGGCTGGATTTGTCATCATACTAGATATGAAAGCAAATGCATCTGCGAGCCTATTATCTTTCCTTGATACGTGTCTCCATTTTATTTTTGGAATTCTCGCGGATAGTTCTTCCACTAACCTTTTATATTTTCTTAAAGATGGTTCATTTGTTGTGTATTCTCCTTTTATCTGGCGAATAACCAACTGGGAATCGCTGGTGATTCTAGCATTTTCCAACTTCATTTCTACCGCAAATTTTAAAGCATGAATCACAGCCTCATATTCTGTTTCATTATTAGTGGATTCAAACTCCAACCTAAATGAAAAAGTTGTTTTTTCTCCTTCTGGTGAGATAAAAACAAATCCAATCCCATTTCCTTCCCCATTTGATGATCCATCCACCAATATCTTCTATCTACCGGGTTCTGTTAATAACTCTTTTGGATCTCCATGTTCCTCTTCTACATCCATCATTTCTTCCACAGTTTCATCATCTTCTAAGGGAAATTCAACTAAGAAATCTGCGATAACTTGTGATTTTGGCGAGGATAGAACTTCATATTGAACATCAAAGTGTCCTACTTGTGCATTCCATCTCTCAACTCTGCCTGATCTCTTTGATTTTTTCATTACTGATTCAATTGGCATTTTTGTTAACACTTTGACCTTATGTGCTTGAAAGTAGATGCGAAGTTTAAAAGTTGCATGCACCAATGCTAGAATTAATTTCTCAATCTTTGAATAATTTTTTTCTGCAGAATTGAACGTTTTACTGATGTAATAAATTGGTTTTTCTACCCCGGCATCTACTCGCATCAATACGGCACTTAGCGCATATGTGGTTGTTGCGAGATAAATCAATAGTTCTTCTCCTGGTTCAACTTTCTGTAATATAGTTATGTTCATCAAATGTTCTTTTATTCCTTGAAAAGCCTTTTCACATTCATCTGTCCACTTGAATTTTGTTCCCTTATTGAGTATATCGAAAAAATGTTTGCACTTGTCTGAAGATCGCGAAATGAATCTTCCTAGTAAGGCTAAGAGTCCGTTCAATTTTTGTACATCTTTTATCGTCGCAGGTGTTGGCATATCGCGAATTGCTTGTACTTTTTCTGGATCAACTTGTATTCCTTCTTTTGATACAATATACCCCAAAAATTTCCCTGAAGTTACTCCAAATGTACACTTATCGGGATTCACTTTAATATTAAATTGTCGTATTTGATCGAAAATCTCTTTCAAATCTTGCACATGATTCTCAGCTTCTTTTCTTTTGATCAACATATCATCTACATACACTTCTAATGTTTTGTGGATCCACTTTGCAAACACCTTCTCCACCATTCTTTGATATGTTGCACCAGCATTTCGTAAGCCAAATGGCATCTTTGTATAACAATATAATCCTCTTGGAGCAAAAAATGCGGTATGTTCTTGATCTTCTTCAGCGAGAGGGATTTGATTATATCCTTTATATCCATCCAACGATGATATTCTAGCATTTCCTGCTGCGGATTCAACCATCTGTGGTATATCTGGTAATGGAAAACTATCTTTAGGACAAGTCTTGTTTAAATCAGTGAAATCTATACAAATTCTTATCCCCTTGTTCTTCTTTGGGACCACTACCATATTTGCAATCCACTCTGGATATTTTGCTTGCCTTATAATTCCTACGTCGAGCATCTTCTGTAATTCTTCTTCTATTTGAGAATGATATGTTGTTGCGATTTTCCTTATTCTTTGCTTAAATGGTCTTATGTTTTTGTTGATTTCTAATTTATGACATGCTATCGACGGATCTATCCCTGGCATCTCATCCATGCTCCACGCGAAGATATCTGCATACTCTCGCAAGAGATTTATAGTTCTTTCTTCCTCATCTGCCTCCATTCTAGTCCCAATTTTCAGCATTTTAGGCTCTTCTTTACTCCCAATATTTATTTCCTTTGTTGGTTCTGCTGCAATATAACTGGCTTCAGGTTCTCCCATTGGTGTCGGTGTTTTCATAATTCTCGCGAGATTTCACTGGGTATTCCTTTTCCTTCTTTTGCTCTTATCATGTAAACTTTAAATTCTTCCTCCTTTTTTGTTTCTCTCGCCACTTTTCTGCGAGCCTTTCGCAGCTTTGGACGTTCTTCATAATTTCTTACTTCAATTTGGCAACACAATTTCGCAAAATCTGTGTCTCCTCTAATTTCTCCAATTTCAGAAGAAATTTGATGAAAATTATGTCACTCTTTTGATGTAGGAAATTTGCGAGTGTCTCCTCTATTAATTTCTCCAAGGTGTAGGAAATTTGATGCATTGATGCAACGTTGATGCTACAGCCTTGATTGCGTGTACCCATGGTCTTCCTAATATCATATTGTATGGTGATTCCACGTCTACCACACATAACGTTACTTGTGCTTCAATCTCCCCTAATGGAATTCGTACCACTATCTCGCCTTTAGGTTTTGTTAAAGATTTTCCAAAGCCATGAACATGATATGTTGAATAAGACATTTCTTCATCCTTGCATCCCATTTTCTTGAAAGTATGATAAAATATTATGTCTACAGAACTTCCTGCATCCACCAAAGTTCTATTCATAGCCCATTCTTCTTCAGATTTTATTGATTCCTCCTTTCTCATTGGTATAGCGGATATTGTGACTACCAATGGAGATGTATGACTTAAATTTTCTTCTGGTATTTCTGCTGCTGTAAATGTGATTTCCTGCTTTTCCCAATCTTTTAATGGTGATATTTTTTCCACCGTCATAATTTTCCTTCCTTCATAATCCCTTTTGTGTATCTTCCCCTTAATATTTTCATGAAATCTATCAATCATTGTTCTCGTTACCATACCACATTCCAATTTTCTACAATCCTTTTTTATTCTAATCATCCTTCCTTTAAATATCTCACTGATTTGTTTTATGATTTTCTTATTCTTGAACAATTCTTATCTTCTTCTTCACCTTTTTCTATGATTTTGCTAATTCAATCCCTGTTTCAAGCGCCAAAATGTAGTTGCAGGATTTCCCACACTACACCCTTGTTAAGATTCTGCTATATTCAACTCATAATTGAAGATGAAAAATGACACTTTATTATTTTGGTTTCAGAAATGCTTACAGAAATGGGAGAATTCAAGATTACAACTATTCTCTTGAAGTTTCTCTCTCCTCAAGATTTTTCTAACTCTCAAAAATACATCATCATTTTCTGGACACATTGGGTCTATATTTATAGGGTAGTTATATAGTGGATGACAGCTAAGTTTCCCTCTTATTTCGGTTGATTCTGCGATTGTACCGCGATAGTTACAATGTTCACTCTAGCCATTTTTGTAACCATCGCAGGATCTTCACTCGTCATTTATTGCGTCGCTCTTTTGACTGATTTTGTGACACTCGCAAAGTGTAGCTTGCGGTGATGCTCGCTGGGAAGTGTTGTAGCGATATTCTGGTCATACACACCGCTTATTTTTTTATTATTATTATTTATTTTAAAAAAGTTAATGCATGCATATTTTTTTAAAAACTTTATTTTATTATAACTAGTAAAATTGCACGCGCGATGCGCTCACTGAGCATGCCTTAATTAGCATTCCAGAACTGCATGCCAAAAAAAATAAGAGAGTTGAATGGATTCATCTGGATCCTATTCTATACGTGTGAGCAATGCACCTGCCGTTCTATTCCAAAAGATCTTCGAACTTGTTAAACATTTGCCATTTGTATTTCCAACACCATGGATACACCAAGAACAATAACACCAACTATTGGTAATTACCAACAAAATCACATTCACCAAAATATCCAGTATCCTAAAACTGTACAAAAATCCAGAATTCTATTTACAACAATGCCACAAATTACAGTTTCTAGACATTAAATGAAGGTCCAAGACTCCAATGAACAAAAATGAAGTATGTGTTGTTTTTCTGTTTTATGGAGAAAGCATGGGAAGCCTAGTACTATATCAAAGAAGGTGTAATATTAAAAATCCCTTAGGATTAGTTGCTTGCTGAAATTAAAAAGGTGTAATATTAAAACAGCCATATACATGGATTCTGAACTTAAATTAATAAATTATAATATTTTGTACAAGGAGACTTTGATAAGCTTCTATGAGACCAGAGGAGAAAAGCACTCTACATCCAAGTCTTGGCCACACTTCTAGTATTCATACAATACTACGCCAGTAAATAAGCTTCTTGAATATGGATCCTCCAATATATATATATATATATATATATATATATATATATATATATATATATATATATGCATGTCGAAAATTCAAAGATGCTTAGGAAAAGGTAGTCACTTACTACATTCATACTTGTCATGCCAGTGGATATTCGACTAACAAAGTTTTAAACTTGTGCAATTCATCTTTAAAATCCTCTACTTTTCCACACTTATTAGTTAAGAACATAAAAATTTAGTGGTACTACATGCATTTACAGAATCGTGTACTATAATATAAAAACAGACACAAATTAGTTTCTTAAATTACTATATTAAGTTAACACATATATAGGTGCAAAAGTCATGAATATAATAAACAAATTTACTCACCAAAATTAGTTGGTGATTTATGCCGTCGTTTGTTATCATCTCAATCTCGCATTTCCCGCATATGATAAGCCTTACGTTGTTTTGCAAGGATCTCTTCTCTTTCAGGTTAAGTCATTGCTGCTCATTTGGTCTTTTCCAAAATACGATGATTGTTTAATCGAACATCTCTTTCTCGTTATTATTCACTCTCAACATCATAAAAGGCTGAGCTTGTATTCTCGGACTACGGCGAACCAATCCCTCCATTTGTACACTAAGTCTGCACAACCGAAATTGTTTAATTGAACACCTCTTTTTCTGAAAACTTAACAGCATCACCACATCTGCAAACATTGAAGTAAAATAAGAGCCACATTTATATGATATAAGGGAATGGAGACATTTTAATGTAAGTAAGGCAATGAGTGCGTGGGAGTGCAAATTTCTTTTTTTTTGTTTATTAATGAACTATATGTGTAATCCTGATCAAAAAAACAAAAAAACAAACTATATATGTAATTATTTGTATTGTTCCTTCAAATAAGCAAGGAAAAATGAGTAGATTCCCATTCTTGAATTGTTGCTGCTGGTTATAGTGACTGAAGATGTGGTGGAGAAATTGAACTTGCCGCTGCAACTCTTGGCAATTAGTTGTTGTTTTATGCGATTTCATGTGGAAACTTCTCGGTGACAACTTATCAAACAGTTCAGCTTCCACAACATCAAACATTTTACCATGTTTAAATCATAGAATTATCAATCTAACCAAATCATAAAATATCTTTTTTTTTTACCCTCCAATATCTATTACCATAGTATCTTACAAATGTACAAACATTTTACCAATGTAGTAGTAATATCAAATCCAACGCACATAGCGCCTTTTTTTTTATTTGCAAAAACCTGAAACTAACAGGACACCAAAAAGAACTGTGTTTTAATCACAGAAAACTTTCAAAAAGAAAAAAAAAGAAAAATACTAGTATAACCGTTGGCACGGTGGAAGGGCCGACCGAAAAAGAATCTGAAGATGGAGTTTAAATTTGATATTGTTGTTTGTGCTCGTTGCATAGATTTTTTTACAACCTTTCCAACGAGATAAAATTTATAAAATTCTAAGGCACGGATTTTTATATATGTTATATTAAAGTTGGCTTTCCAATTATACCCCTGAAAAGTAGGATACACAAAAACGGAGGAGTATAGTAATTATACCCAAAAGGGATACACAAAGAGTTAAAAGAGAGGATAATCTTGTCTAGTGAAAATGTGACGGGAATTTGCAAGAAATATTCTTTTTCAATCTTTTTATAAAATTGAACATTTACGTTACTCTTCATTTAAAAAAAAGTTGTTATAAAAGGGACTCCCTCCCTACGGGCCCTCTGGTCGGTCGGCCCAATTAACAAAAATAAGGACAAAATAGCACTTACTTGAAGAAATTTTATTCCTGCTTGATGGAGATTGCAATTAGCGGAAGATTGGAATAGGGGTTCGAAGTTGGATTTGGGGAAATGGGGAAACTCGTTTGGTACGGGGATTTGGGAACGCTTATTACTAAAGTCATGATGATAACATGTTCATTCGAAATCGAATCTTCAGAACAAATTCCTAATGGGGTTGGTCGATGCAGAGTGTATTTTTCTCTGGGACGATGAAGAGAATAAAAGCACTGGTTTCTCAGTTACCCTCGGGTTTTTTTGAATTTACTGGGATAAAAGGAAGGAGATCGATTTTAAGTTAAGGGTAGCGTCGTCATTTCTGGGTGGCTTCACCAAATTTTCTGATGGTTGAAAAGTCGGGCTTTTCTTTATTATAGTATAAGATAAGATTGGATAAAGAGTATTATATTAACTAGTTGGAAGCCTAACAAGCTAAGCTCCAACAACGCACTACTACATGAATTGAACAGGTTTCCGTGCTAACCTACCAGTGAGCCTCATGGATAACCTAGCCAAGGGAGCCGAAGCGGGATGGGGGATGAGATTGTGTCACAAGGGGGGCAAGCTAACTCTACCATCCATGTTAATTTCTATAATATTACGTCATTGGGGACTAGAACCTGGGACCTCCTGAAGTGCATGAAACTTTGGGAAACGGGATGACTAGCTGAGCTAGGGGCCCGTTCTTATTCTTATTTATATTTTACTCATCTCATGGAAACTCCTTGATTTCAAAAAAAATCCTTGGTTTTCAACAGACTCCTTGGTTTTATGATATTTCCCTAAAATCATGAAAAATATTACTCCCCCCGTCCCACTATTAGATAACATATTTCAAATTTGCACAATTTTTAAGGCAAGGAGTGGAAGGGAGTATTTTTAAGTATCTTTTACAACTATATCCTTATGGATAATAACTTGTAAAATTTAGAAATGATTTATCTCCTAAACTATACCATGGATTTTCGTAAACTTTGTATCATTGAAAAGCATTTAAAAACACCTACGTAACGAATATAAACATGGATATCAAATTATACATATTTCTTATACTACCAATAATCAATCAAAAGGATAATTTTAGAAATATTCCCTTGTTTAATGAAATAGGTCAACTAATAGTGAGACAAAATTTTAAACTAAGTAGGTCATCTAATAGTGGGACGGATGGAGTATAAAATTAGGAAAAATGTCGTGGGACCGGGCTCTTTGGCCGGCCGGCCGTGCCTTGGCCATTGCCGATCCCACACTTCATGATTCCTTCATTTTTTTATTATTATTTTCCTTCATCTCATGAAGTTTTAACGGTTTCAGCAAAAATCCCTGATTTCTTCATATTTTCCCAAATGATTGCTCAAACGCACATCAGAAAATATCAAAATTTTCAGGACTGAGACATGAACACTTTGGTGACGTGAGCATGTTACCTTGACCGACCAAGGTTGGATCTTTGGATTGCAAGGATCCGGTCCCCACGTATTTTCACTATTTGACCTAATCTGCCCAATTGCACGTATTAGGTTCAAAACTCTTCCAAACAATTTGAAGCTTCATGGAATGATCGTTATTCGATCCCGTAACCACCCAAGGCCGGTTTCATAACCCCTTGGTCGGTCCCTCATCTCTTCATAATTAATTAGGTTTTATCACCTAAGGCTCAGACGAGCATTATTATTTTAATGATTAAACCAGCATTTAATCGTCCTTTCATAAATAAATCAACAACTCTTCAAGAGACCTTGGTATATGCTCACGTGAGCATCTGGGGGCTACATGATCGACTCGTAATCCCGTGTAGCCGGTACCTCCTTCACGCTATGGTTTATCTTCAATAAACTATCAATTGATCATCTGTTGATCAAATTAGGGTTTTGAGTCCAACGTTCATAATTCCAAATTCAAACGCTAATAATTTTACATTGATCACATGATAAACATTTTATTAATTATACTCGGTTCAGTTGTCAGTATTTTAATTTAATACTTTATGTGGTCACGCAACCAATAATTCATCAAAGGAGCAACATTTGCTTAGATGAGCAATATTTGTTCAAACCACTGGTTCAACTATCAGTATTCAACAAATCATCGAACGAGCAATATTTTCTCACGTTAACTATGTTTATTCATACATTATACTTCTGTCTCAATTCGTTAGTCTCAGAACATTTTCAAATCACGTTCGACTCAACAATACATGGACTCATCTTCCCATGTAGTCACGAAGTCATCAACTGATTAACTAAATATACGTCTTCCTTGCAGACTCCAGAATCACACGAGACATCAATCGTTACATGGGGGGATATTAACTAGGGTTTTGGTCTGGCGGTCTACGACACGTGTGTTCATACACATGATGTGCATGTGAGCAAGTCGTGCAATCAGTTGGAGGAGTTAACAAAGTAATTGATGGAAAATCAACCAAGTCTCTGCACGTTGAGCAACTGGTTTTAACACGATTTCCACTTCTCCACTCTTTGATTCCATCAACTGTCACACTTTATGGGATCATGGTGTTTACAATTCTAGCAATATAAATAAGTCTCTGAATCATGATTGAAACAAGGACAATCTCACGTCAAACAGATAACACGAGATCAACAACTCAATGTCTGAGCTATTACTCTCAACAGAGTAAAATTCAATCATTCAGAACTTATCTTATTTTCAGAATACACAACACACCTACGATCTTCGATCACCATTGATCTCACACATTTTTCAGCTTCCCTCCTACAGATCGACCCATCCTCTCTTGTGACTGAATTTACTCTGGAACGACCATTGTCTTGGTTTAGGCTGGAGTACTACAAATTGATCTCTCGAATTCATAGCACTCCCTTCTTGCAGTGCATCTGTGTGAGGTTTAACAGTTTGCTCGGTTCAAAGAGTTCCCTCCGCACAGTCGTCTCCTCAATTCCGTAAAAAATAGCAACCCGTTTTGCCCCATCTACAGTAATACCGTCACTCAGACTCTTTATACAGATGGGAGATTTATCGGGGCCTAAAATATCCTTTCCAATATATATTTTTTCTTCGGAAAATATACCATAACAATCTAAATGCGAATGAATCTCTTTATGGTAAAGGCGTTGGTAATCATCCATGTTGCATTTCGTGTAATAATTTTTTGATGCCACGGTACCTTGTCTATTTGGAGAAAGCTCAAGGATAGGTTTGGTGAGCAATTTGACCTTGAACCTCTCTCTCCTATTTTTATACGGAAAATTTGCTTTATTTATGTAAAATTAGGATGTATTAAATGGAAGGATGTATGTCCTTTTGTCCTTTGGAGTATTTGGATACACATGAACAAAAATTTGTTTGAAAATGTGAAATTTCATGCTCCTTTAATCCTTGCGCTGAAAAGTGCTAGAGAGTATAATTATGCAAATAATGGAGTTGAACAGCAAACCAATAACAAGCAGGAGATTCATATTGTCTGGGAGGCCCCTAGTGTTGGTTTTCATAAACTTAGTACCGATGGATCTACTAATGATAATGATTTTGCAGCTATTTGAGGCATCATTGGGAGTGAAGGAGGAGATTTTGTTGCTTGCTATAGTTAACATATTTTCAAGAACACAAATAATGTTTCAGAAGTTTGAGCCATTAGAAATGTGCTAGCCTTGGCTATGGAGCCGGGGATTACTGATTTGGAGGTGGAGAGTGATTCATAATTTGCAATTCAACTCTAGAAAGGAATTTCCAAACCTCAGTGGGAAACTAAGATGCTCATCAGGGAAATCAACAATCTTACGGGCTACTTCAATCAACCGAAACTCAGTCAAAGATATAGAGAAGCTAATAATGTTGCTTAAAGAAAAAAGAAAAAGAAAAAATATGCTCGATAGACTTGCTAATGATGGAATTTCCAAGGAAAATGAAGGCATTTGTTACCTAGTTTTATAGTTCATTTATTTCAAAATGATATAAGGGGGTTATTACTCCAAGACTTGTTAACTGAAGCTCTAGCTAGTATTTGTTAGGCTAAGTCCTATGGGCTAGTTTGGAGTGCTAGATTGGCCAAAAAGTGTTGCAAATCATGAAATAAGTGTGAGAAAAAAGTTAACACTCAATTTGGCTACTTCTCTCTCCTAGCATTTGCTCGCAGTCGCACTATCGGCGAGATTGAAACGCTGAATGGTTCGGCGCTCAAAAAGTGACCAAAACGCTGAATGATTCGGCGCTCACAAAAATCACAAACATCTAACGGCTGAGATTTAAACGCCAAACGGTTCGGCGCTCAAAAAGTAACCAAAAATGACGAACGGTTCGGCGCTCACAGATGACGTGGACTGCTAATCTAGTTGCTAGATTGGCCATCCCATAGGGCTTAGGAGGTTGCTCAATCTGACGTGGATGGCCAATCTAGCAGCTAAATATCTCTCTCCATAGGACTAAGCCGCCTAAAAAACAAAAACAAGTAGATTTGTACAGTTCTGACCTAGTTTGTTATATGAAAAGACGACTGGAGCCTTCTTCCTCCGTGTTTAAACTGAGTAATGTTTAGTGGTGCATTGTGGGGTACTAGTATATTGCACGTATTGTGGATTGTGGAGTTAGCAATGTACATAATCACGTGAAAGAATTCATGTGTACCATAAAAGAGAAGTCAAGTTTGGTTTGCCATGTGCGGCATTGAGGTGGTCGCAAAAATTACATTTTTCAATTGCCTTTCACTTAGAAAGCCTTTTAAGAATTAATCTCCAATTAGAAATTTAGAAATTGGAGAGACAAATCTTTCTCTTCTAATTAAATACCCACATTTAGTGTATGCTTCAAATCACCAACATGAAGAACATGTTCACCCAAGCCCACTTTCTTGTTCCCATGTTCATCAACTACACTTAAATCTTTGCAAACATCAATCTTGAATTTCACTATCTGCATCATTTGACTCTCCAAGAATACTTTCTCAAACCCTAACAAATTTTTCTTAGGAGAATTATGCACTGCTGGAGGAGTAGAAAACACAAGAACCGTATGACTTCCGCTCGTTCGTCCCCCGTTTTTAACCCTCAAATGAATGTCAAAAACCAAGTTCTGGCAAATGTTTTCAGAGACTACATCAATGGACTTGCATTCCTCTGAATGGCACATGTGTTTTTCTTCTAATGGAATTGAGACTAGTTTAGGTGCTCTCACTAGCCGGTGATGGAATGTTGTGTAGCTTAGACCATCACCAAATGTGTAGACAGTGTCACCGGTGTAAAACCTGTAGCTACGACCAGGATAACCGGTTGCAGGGTCTGGTCTCATATTCATGTTTGTCATTGGGACCTTATCTGCAAATGCTTGTGGATACCATGTCATGGGTAGTCTTCCGCCTACGCGCGGAAAAACAAGAATTAGCCGTTTTTCCTTAAAAAAATTAATCACTTATGTCAGATATGTGATAGTGAAGAATATGATTGACTAACTTACTTGGATTGTAGGAGCCAAAAATAACATCTGCTATTGCAGCGCCACCGGCTTCGCCAGGGAACCCAACCCACAGGATGCTTGAAACTTTAGGGTCATCTTTGGCGAATGTTATATCCATTGAACCTCCAGACATAATAACTAGAATTACAGGTCCTTTAGATACTTTTGCAATCTCTGACACAAGAAGAGGTTGTTGACCTGGAAGGTGAATATCAAGCCTATCCCGACTCTCAGTCTCAATAGATTGATCGGTTCCAACTATCAAAACAGTGGCATCTGCTTGTGCTGCAATTTTCTTTGCATCATCTAATTGTGCAGTACCACATGCTGTGTCAGAACAGCCAGCTGAATATACAGTTGGAGCCAAAGCTGTCAGACCTTCCAAAGGAGTTGTGTACTTGCATGGAGTGCCTGAAATTATACATTTTTGTTAATGTCAGCTGACAATTGAAGCAAATGCACAAGCATAATTTCGATAGGTTTACCTTCATAGTTCCCTATCATGGTTTTTGTGGCCTTGGCATTGGGTCCAATCACCGCCAACGACTTGATTCCAGTTGCTGATAAAGGTAATGATGCTGGCTTGTTCTTCAACAGAACAATCCCTTGTCTAGCAGTTTCACGAGCCAATTCTTGGTTCGCTGGCGTGCAAACATCCTTAGGGCCGAGTTTTCCATACTTTTGGTCACTGGGATTTCCATCAAAAAATCCAAGCCGAAAGAGTGTTGCAAAATTGTTAGAGACCGCATTGTCAATGGCAGACTCATTTAGGAGACCGCCTTTAACTGCTGCTTCGGTATGTTGGCCGAGGAAAGTCCCACAATCCAGATCCAATCCTGTTATTTTCAAAAAATTAAACAAGAACCTGACAAAACAAAACAAAACAAAGAATTGAACAATGTAGATGCAGCAAATCAAGTACCTGCTGCTATAGATACAGCTGCGGCTTCCTCAGGGGATTTGGTGTAGTGTTGGTTCTTGTAAAGGACATCAACTGAATCACAGTCTGATACTATGTATCTACACACATGTTGCAGCACAAAGTTAATTATCCTCATTAAGCAATAAAATCGATCTGTCTGACGTCTAATTGTCGCACGAGTAAGGGAAAAAAAACTACAACAAGCCTTAGCTTAAGCAAAACAAACAAGTATTGAAAGTGCAGGAGAATGGGCATACCCATTAAGTTTCCATTCCCCTCTAATGACTCCAGCCAAGAGATCAGCATCTGCACAAGTAGGCTTTCCATTAACTTTGTTGTACGAGCACATTACACTAGCGACATTCCCATCAATAACACAGCTCTTGAATGGAGGCTGGTATGTGTCATCCATATCTTGCTTAGTAACCTGCAATAAAAACAACAAAGCTCATCAAAAGTCGATTTCTTGCGCAAATTACCTTGCAAGAAGCCTAGACTAGTTATGCACACACTATACCTTTGCATCAAAAGTGTATCTATCAACACCTTTCCAGTTATCAACATCATAAGCTGTATAATGCTTACAGCAAGCTGCAACCTTTAGTCTGTCAGGATCAGTATCCCCAGTCTCCTGCAAACCTCTGACATAAGATGATCCATATCGACTAGACAACAACGGATCCTCGCCGGGAGTTTCTTGACCTCTTCCCCATCTTGGATCTCTGTAGATATTGATATTTGGACTCCAATATGTCAATCCTGCTAAACCCACATTGTACATTGCTCTTGCTTCATTTGAAACAACCTGCAGTAAAAAAATTCAATAAACTCAATAATTTTTTTTACATCCTCAGTAAAATTCTCTTAATCATGTCATTTTCAAACCCATTTCAAGTAATTTTAACTGTTCTGGAAATTTTTACCAAACCAAGGTCTCAAAATCTAAATAGACCTTTCAGAAACTTCTGCTTCAGAGAATCTTTTTAATGTAGTTGTACCTTATTTTTACCTACTAGTAGCTAACTTATTTATTACTATATCCACTTCATTAATGTTCTCATAACTTCATCATTAAATCCTTAATCTTAATTTAATTAAGAAAAAAAATTAGACAAAATCTTGAAAAAACAGAGGATCTAGGTGATGTGAGTGACAAGAACAAATCTGATCTAGTGAAACCCATTAGAAAATCTGATTCACAGAAAAACCCATGATTGAAATCAAGGAATTCTAACCAAAAATCAAGAACTGAATCAGAAATGGGGTGATGATGATTACCTGGCCAATGGCATAAAAGAGGGAGACATTGAAAGAAGCAGCAGTAAGAATGGGTTGAGGGAAACTAGTAGCACCAGGAACAACATTAGAGAAATGAGTACCAGGACCAACATAAGAAACACCATGTAAAGCTTCAGACCACCATTCATAACTTGGAATACCAAGTCTACTCACTGAACCAGCTTTGTTCACTATGAATGTGATCTTCTCTTGTAATGTCAATCTCTTCACCAAATCATCAACTCTTGATGAAATCTTCAACGAAGAATCACAGAAACTAAAGTTCTTCAAACCAGGGTTTTTACTAACATCACAAGCAAAAACTGGTGATTGACATACCACCACTGAAGGAGCATTGATAAAAAATTGTAACAAAAGAAAAGTAAAAACAGAGCAGTTTACTCTGTTTAAAGCCATGAATTGGCTTTTTTTTTTGGTTATAAAAATGGGAATGGAGAGAGTATTAGTTGATGGCTCTGTTTTTATAGGGCTGGAAATTCCATACACATGTTATTTGTTTCCAGCAACCCCCCGTGATTAGGAAAGGATGGCATTTAATGTTGTTTTTTGGATGGATAGATAGAAACAGAGGAAAAGGAATCTGCTAAAATTCTCAATTATCAAAAACAAAAATTCTAGATTATCTCAAGAATAGTGATTTGATTTGTTTTTGTTGTCTATCTTAAACATTTGAGTCCGTGAAGATCTCTCCTTTTTGCCTGCAGGCAGGCTCTAAAAGAAATACTGCCTCACTCTAATTTTTGTTAGTTTTTTCCACTTGGACGGAACTCAAGATAATGGGAGTTGTTTGGTTGGGTCTCACGTGAATTCACTTCATTGGTCATTTCTTGCCACTTTAGCTCAAAAATGATTTGCCTTTTGATAAAATATTTGAGATCCCCTGCATAAGTTCATTCCGGCAGATCTAAATACAGTTATGAATATGAAATTCTAAACACGTAATACAGTAAAAAAATAACTTAATCCCTCTCTTTATGTGCTTAAATTCGGTGGTAAATTATGGTGCATAGGGTACAAGTTCTGTACGTACTGTGGATTGTGGAGTTGGCAACTTACATAATCACGTGAAAGAATTCATGTGTGCTAAGAAGAGAAGTGGAGTTTGGTTTGTTATGCGCAGCATTGAAGTGTGTACTTGGTTCACAAGTGGTGCATTAGTTTTGGCTTTACAAAAATGGACAATATCCAAGTTGATGTACTGGTGAGTAAGACTTGTGTGGATTTAATCAGATCAGCCACTATCAATGTCAGAAATGCTGACTGGTATTGCAGGGTAGTTATCTTCATCTAAAATTTCGACTAGTTTCATCCGAATAACAGGTTAAGAATATGGTCAATCTTAATCCATAATAGATAGAGACCTAATCCGATTTTTATGAAAGCATATCATAAGTTGTTGGGATTTTATATGTAAAGTCATAAATCAATCCCTTTTTGCATATTGGCCAAGGAGTGAAAGTCACAATTTCACCAGCTATGGCTATGCCCCATTACAAGAGCTACGGCTATCCCCATTTCGATCGACATGATGATTCTTCCTTGATGTTACAAAATCCAATTTCAACTTATCCGACCGAAATTTCATATGATTGTTAAAGGCGGGTACCAGTTTTGTTATTGTTTGAACAACACAGTCCTAACTATTAGGTCTCTGGACTGGATTGGATTTGTATAAGTCCTAGCAATATTGATAAACGCCTTAATGAATCCTGTGAAATGTGGAATAATCAGCGGATGAAAAAATGGCTACTACTCTAAAGTCAATACATGTACACCAGTTTTTCACCAAATTTATGAGAAATTGTAGAAAAAAACCTTGTCCACAGGCTGTGAAATGGCGAATAAGATGAAGTAAAACAGCTGCTAATAAAGACATCAACTAAAATTTGTTACCACCTACTAATGAGTCAGCCAGGTACATTTCCTTTTGCTTTTCTAGAACGTCTATTTTTGGAGCTGTTATTGCCTCGATGGTGCCTGTGAGTGTGGGTCCTTTTAATTAGATGACCATTGTTTAGAAGGGCAGATCATGGGTCGTTTAATCATTTTCGTCTTCCTGCTTTTAAAAGCATCAACAAGATTAAAGGAGATTGAATGCTCATAATTCATTATTAAAGCTATATCAATCAATCCATTCAGAAGATTATCTTTTAAGCTTTTGGTTTATTCTTTTTGAAATGTGAATATCATTTTGGGTTTACCTACTTATAAGTTCATTTGGATTTTGGTGGTACGAAACTAGGGCTGTCAATGAGTCCGGGTCCTTCTGGGTATCATTGGATTCGGACCCGGTATCCGACGGGTATTATCCTTTTAGACCCGTTAATATTCGGTTCTCATCGGGTAATTATCTGTCGGTTCCTAAGTTGTTAATGGGTTTGGGTCCGGGTAATAGGTACCCATTGACAGTCCAGTAACGAAACCACATTTTGAGAAAGTACACCACTAGCACGAGAGGCGTCGAATGTGAAACTATCCAATTAGTATAGCCGATATCATTGTGCTACATTGGTAAAATTGTTTTTGTTGATACCAGTGATCTGAGTTCCAAACTTATCACCATAATAATATTCGTTATTGATTAAAAAAAGTACTAACGTGTTGTTTTAAGATATTTATCACCAAGTTGGATTTGGTTTATACATGACAAGAAAGAATAGTGCATTTTGTCGACAAAATCCTGACTTGGTTAGTGTACATGTCCGTCTTCCTAGGGGGTAGGCGTGACTCAGATGCCATCCTCAAGACAGGAGAGGAGGCACAGGGTGCTCGTGATTGGTATGTGTGGACCTTGGGAGTCTAGCCTAGCTAAGCTAATGCTCTTTTCTTCGAGGAAGTTTGTTTAGGCGCTTTTAGCACTAAATCTTGTGACCTGCTGCATGCATCACGATACTGCATCTGCATGAGCACTCACTCTCACTTTGTTCAGCTGCTGTTGTTAGGAAAATATCATTTCCACGACTTCCATTGGCTAATTTGGCTCACCATTCATCCATACCTCCCCTCGTCAATTTTCTATAATCACAAGACAATGAACCCATAATCTCGACAGCTAGGCTCTAGCTAGTAAGTGTCACATTACATTTGCATTTGGTGCTGGTAGGCTCCTCATTATCCATTTCTAGATTGCAAGGGGCTACCAAACTCATACTAAGACGTAAAGAACTGCTGATCCATGGCTGAAAGACATTGCTTATGAACTCTATTTTGTTTATTCCATTAAGTAATTTATATATTGAGGTCACAAGTTATTGGTAGTTCTTGTTATAAGTTTTCTTGTTCTAGGTTTTCTTTTGCTTGTTCTTTTTTTTATAAAAGTAAAGAAGAGAACTAGGTGGATCCAATCATACAGACATTTTGTGCCTCCCAGATTTGAGAAGTCTGATTTTTTCCCCTAATCACATAAAGATGTCAAAGGTCTGAGAATTTTTTGGATTGTAAATCCTTACAGTAAACCTTTTGAAAGGTACTTAAAACCGTTAACAGATTGTCTACTATAGCATTCGTCTTCCAGGTTGTTCTTCTTCGGCCACCTTGTAGAGTGCGATTAAGGTTTCTATTATCGACTAATGGATTGAAAATTCTGCGGTGCAGCCTTGAAGCCCACTAGAAAGCATCTTAAGCGGCTATGCAATTCACCTTCTTTCTTTTGCTTGTTCAATTTTTAGTTTATTTCTTAAAAGAAAAAAAAAATTACAACTTTATGTGAGGGTTTACTGACTACTCTCCAATGTTTCGATTCTTGTATCTTGAATCATTTCATGTCTTTATACATTAAAATTAATGACACTTCCAAGCTTTTCCATCATTCCATGTACCTTTATTTTCTTAACTTAACATAAAAAAAAGGGAGATTTTGAATCATTTGCGCCAGTGGAAAGAGATCGCTGACTGAGGAAAGTTTAGAGTTGGTTTGGTAACCGGAATCAAAAATTATTCTACAACTCTGTAAAAATACTATTTCTTTTCTGGAAAATAGACACTATCACTATTAAGTCAGTAACGTAACTATACAACAATAGATGTACTTTTTAAATAACAAATAATTAGAGAATGCTAATTTGGTGGACAGAAAAATGACTAATTTGCTTGTTTTTAAAGCAAATTTTGGTGTTTAAAATGTTTGTGTTTTTCGGGGTCTTTTGATTCCTCATAATTATACTTATCACTCCAAGTTTCCACTAATGGAAAAACAATAAGCACATCAAATTATTGATTTTGAATAGTTTGGATGATTAAAAAATAATCAAACAACAACCGAACATATTTGAGTGGATAGCATGTGATTTTGCTTTTCGCCTAAGTCTAATTAATTGTACCAAATATCAGCTTTATTTCTTTCCACTTTTTCTTAATAAATGATTACTTGATAAGCTTGAACTGCTATGCTGATGTATATTCATTATTCTTAGTCCTTTTATTTGGGAATATGTTAATTATTAACTGCTAATTTGTTATCTGCATGTTTCAAAAAAAAAAAAAAAAAATTGTTTTGTTTGTCATGCATTAACATTCATACTAATCCCGTTTTCTTAAATTTCTACTTTCATCCGCCTAACGTTTCGAAAAGATTAGTCATTAGTGTGTGAGTAATTTCATATCAACCATGTGTCTGGAGTAGGGGTGCCAATGGGTCCCAACGGGTCCGGGTAGTATACTATCTCAAACCGGACCCATTTATTTAAGTCGGTTCCAAGTCCTAACGTTTTTGGGTCCGGTTCTCAATTATTTGGACCCGGAATCGGACCCGGTAAAAACGTCGGGTAATTATCGGGTCCGGGTAATTATCGGTTATTTTATCAAGTGTAAATTTTCAACTTCCAGTCACTAAATGTGTTTGTAGCTAGTAATACATACTGCAGTATAAGCCAATTGAATGACATTGGTACACCGAATTGGTATAAGTATAAAACTAGCGGGTGTATAATCTATCATCTTTCTGTAACTCCCAAACTAATTAACATTTACATGAACATTATAAGACTAAAAAAGAATAGTAACTAAGGATCTTCTTTACAATGAATTGACTTTGTAAGTTAGTAAAGTGAGTGAATGGTATTTACTATCAAACAAATCACGCATTTGTAGTGATATAAGAAGCTTATAATCAAATACTATACTAGCTATACAAACATGAAAAATTGAGCCACATTACATTAATGAATCTTCGTCTAAGATTTTTCAAAATGTTATAAATTCAAAGAAGACATTTTCAAGAGAAATTCATAGGCGGGAGAGGATAATACGACACCTTGTATGTACTTGTAACAATACAATCGCATTTTAAGGATTTATGCACAATTTAGCCGGGTACCCGTCGGGTAGAACCGATAAGGACCCGAATATTATCGGCTCCAAACGGGTCTACCCGCCGGGTATTATATTCAGTAATGGGTCCGATATTGAGACCCGGAACCGAACCCGGTAGATCCGGTTCCGGGTAATCGGGTACCCGTTGGCAGCCCTAGTCTGGACTACTCAAAAACCGTTCATCCACATATGAATGAGCCTGGTGCGCTCGTTTTCCCAAGAGAAACAAAGGTCCAATCTTTTGGGATGGGTTCGTGAGTTAGCGATTCATATATAGTTTTTGTGTCTATATTGTACTTTTGCTAGTGTGTGACAAATTTCAATCGGTTGCATATATAATTCTATTTTTACCTAAAAGATTTATCCTAAATTTTTTGGTAATGAGTCATTCTAGTCGGAAATTGTATATACATAGGGCTGTGCTAGACACACCGCAAAGGAAATTCGGTGAAATCACCGACTCACACAAACCCCTGGGACCCACAGGAGAAAAAGGAGGGTGTTTTTTATTTTTTTTATTTTTCATGGGCCCCACCTTTTAAATTTTGTTCCTTGCGGTGATTCCACCGTGAATAAATCACGGTGGATCTATCATTTTCGATATATATAAGGCGAACTCTTAAGGATGTGTTTCAAATTTCAACTTTTCGTTTATGTTAGCTTGAAACGGAGGCTAGCTTTTATGATATTATTACTTGATTTCCTAACTATTTGGTGTAAATTGGGTGTCGTTGGATGACCACCTCCATGATGAATCATATTTCTCTAAGCCAAATGACTGGGGAAATAGTGTAATTTTTCTGTGTCAAATGGGTGTAGAGAACTTAATTTGGCTTATGACTTCAAGCATTTGCTTGACCAACAATATCTATTCTTCTATATGGCTCACCAACTAAAGCTTTTCAACCTACAAGAGGATTAGGACAATGAGATGCACTATCACCTCATCTGTTTATTTTGTGCATGAAGGAATTTAGTAGAGCAATTCTTTCAACAGCAGATCATCCCTTGATATCTCCTATCAAAATAGCTCCAAAATGTCCAAGTTCAGTTCAGAGTACATCTAAATTTCACCAGTTCAGTTATGAACAACTGGGATGCACTTTTCATGTAACTGCGTTGTTTTCTTCTTTTTTTCTTTTTTCTACCGCTGGTAGACCTTGATGTAAATACTTCTCCTCTTTAATAAATCTTCTCTTCTTTTCAAAAAAAAAAATGTCCAAAGCATATCTCACTTTTTTTTTTTTTTTTTTTTGATGACTGCATTTTGTTCTCTAAGGCTAATGGAAGATCGATACAGAATCTACAAAACATTATAAGTCAGTTCAGCAAGGCTTCATGTCAAGTAATGAATCTAAGTAAATCAAGTGTGCACTTCAGCAAGCTATTAAGTGAAGAAGAAAAACAAGATATATCATCTACGCTTCAGATGAAAGCCATGCCTCTAACATAAAAGTACCTGGGAATTAATCTCTTCACCGGAAGAAACAAAGATGTTTGTTTAGAGGACAGTTTTAACAAGATGGAAAATTGGTTCAAGCTGCTTTAAACACTATGTCTATATATCAAACGGGATGTATGAAAATGCCAAGCAAAACTGTAAAGAAAGTTAAGGAAGTATTGGTGGAATAACAAAATACCTAAAGGCTTGTGCATTAAAGCTTGGAGAGAACTAAATCTTTCAAAGAGGGATGGTGGATTAGGCTTCAAAAACACTAAAATATTTAATAAAGCTTTGCTAACAAAACTTGCATGGAGAATAGTTAATGAAAGAGAATCTGAATGGGTGACAGTATTAGAATCAAGATACTTTACAAATAAAGACCATATACAAGATAAAATTAAAAATGGCACATGGATGATATGGAAGGGAATCTATAAAGGTCTGCAATGGGTTAAAAATTTTCATATTTGGGAGATTGGAGATGGGAAGAAAATTAAGGTGGGTTGCAGTAATTGGCTTGGGAATGTATAGATGGTAAAAAATGATTTGTTGGTTTTTTTAGGAAAGTGAAGAGATGACCGTTTGGAAGAGACTCCTCAACTGGGAAAACTGATTAACTTCACACAGATGCACTGCATGGGAGTGCTTTGAGTTCGAGAAATCAATTTGTAGGACTCCGGCCTAAACCAAGTCAATGGTCGTTCCAGAGTTAATTCGGTCACAAAGAGGAAGATGGGTTGATCTGTAGGAGGGAAGCTGAGAACTGTGTGAGATCAATGATGATCAAGGATTGTGAATGTGTTGAAGGTTTCTGCAAGTTTGTGTAAATAAGTTTCGAATGATTGAGAGAGGGTTGTTCACACGATGATTCTTGGTTAGACGATGGATTGTCTATTCAATATCTCGTGGATTTTTCTTGTCTTGTTTTTTCCGTTCTTTCAATCATGGATTTGATGACTTGTTTATATTGTCAGAGTAGTAGACACATTGACCCCTGTAAGTGTGACGGTTTCTAGAGTGAAAGAGTGGGAAAGTGGGAGATCGTGGTCAAATCAGTTCCATGTCGTGTGGAGACTTAACTGATCGTGCACCCACTACTTTGCTAACTCCTTCAACCGTTTGCACGCCTTACTCACATTTCTCATCGTGGATGAACACACGTGTCGTAGGCCGCCAGACCAAAACCCTAAATGATATCCCCCATGTGACGTGATTGATGTCTCACGAATCGTGGAGTCTGCAAGGAAGACGTGTATTTAGTTAGTCAGGTGTTGATTGATTAGATAATGAGTCTAGGTTTTATTAAATCGAGCATGATTGACGAATGCTTAGTGATTCATGAATGTTAATATTTCTTGAATGAGCAAAATATTATAAGTTCGATGAGTTGTTGGATATGGAGTTGCGATAGTATTCGAGTTTCCTGATTCGACAAGTTATTGAATATTGATAATTGGATAAATATTCGAGCAATTGAGCAAGTATTCAATTCGACGAATTACTGATAAATTACTGAATATTGATAGTTGGATCAATATTCAAGCAACTGAGAAAGTATTGCTGATAGACGCATTTATGTGTCTAATTTGTCCTCAATGTTTCGTATTGTTAGCACTCGTTTTTGTCCTTATTATGGTGTTTTGTGTGTTTGTAGGTATTTTTTGGAAATAAAGATTGTTGGAAAATTCGGCTCGAAAAGTTGCTCGGGACACCCCGGAGGATATCTCGCTATTCAGACTCCCACTTGGATAAGGGGTACCTCAATTACTAAGGGGCACCCAGATCACTATCCACCACCAACTGCTATTCGCACCCCAGAACATGATAGGGGCACTCCATCCTTACCTTTTGAAATCGATTCTTGGCGGGAAAATTTTGCACGCGCCTGCAGAAAGTTTTGTGATTAATTTTGATGGGATTCGTTGAGATATTTCCGGTGGCTTGGTTTGCGGTTATCTTGTTTCACCAAAACAGGAATGGTAACAAATTTGGAAAGGAAGAATACAGTACGTGGAGAAAATAACCGACGTGGAGTTATACTCGGGATTTCATCATAATTCCCCGAGATTGGTTGAAGTATTTCGTGTGTTTATGAATGTTTAGATCATGCCAACTAGATGCATAAGCGTGAGGAATTCAAAATAAGGATGTTTAGCAGCTGCAAAACGCGTGGAAACAGAAAAAGAAGAAAGAAAATGTTCTCGAGTTAATACATTGATGTGAGAAGATTTGGGAGTATTATTCGCATTTACTACGAGATATTTTGATCCTACTGAGTATATATAGTGCGTTGGGGACTCAGAGATGGATATAGAGAGTTGGGGAGGAAGAATAGAGCATTAGAAAGTCGAGAAATCAAGCCGCGAAAAATTCCGATTCTGCTGCTGCTGCCTCTCCCGAAAACGTGAAGAACAGACTCTTTCACAGCAGTCGTTTATTCTGCAGCAGTTCTACGACACAGGAGCGTGGGTCGCACAGATTACAGCAACAGAAACAGTTTTTCGTTCTTTGTAATGATGTTTGCAACATTTATAAGCGTTGCAAACACCCGGTTTTCACCATTTTCACCATTTCATCATTTGTAAACCATTTTTTAGCAATAATAATGAATTTTGAGTGTGTTTCCAACATGATGAGCGGCTAATTCTCCCACAACCAAGGCAATGAGGAAGCTATTTACGCATGAATGATTGGTAATTAATTTATTTTCTCTAATTTATATTTTATAATTCACTCAATCACCGCTTTTTATGAAATTTTTAATTGTTTGCATAATTTTTGTCATTAGTTGTGATTCAATTAGATAGGTTATGCTTTGTATAAAGATAATCTATGCTTAAGGGATACAATTAATTGTTGAGAATTTGCCTGATTATTTGTGAATTAAGAAACAAGGGATTTAAAAGATAAATAGAGTTTTGGGTTGTTAACCATAATTTATTCATGTGTAATAGTGGAATCATTGTCTTGGTTATTCTCTCTTATCTTGAAATCAAATTTTGATCTAAGTTTCCTTTACTTTTAAGTTTAATTAAATCTAAATTCCTTTGCCTTCACAAGTTTCAAAAGAACCTTTCACTATCACTTTCTACAATACATCAATTTTTGGCGCCGTCGACACGGAGCTTGTCTTTAGGCTAGTTTTTAGATTTTTATTCTTTTTTTTTAGGTTTTTATTTGTTTTTATTTTATTTGTTCTTCTTTACGTTTTTGTTTTTGTCTTTTTACTACAGATTTGGAATTTGGAGCGAAAGAAAATTTTGGTGAATATTTAGAGATTTGAAGTTAAAGACGAAGTAAAAGGCAAAGCGAAAGAAGAAGATTTTTTTTTATTATTATAAAAATATAAAAAAAAATAGATTTTCGTTTTTTTTTTTTTTTTTTTTTTTTTTTTGATTGTATTAGAGTTTATTTATTGTTGTAAAATTTTTTTCTTTTGCACTTTATCTTTTTGGACTTTGGACTTGGACATTTTTTTTTTTTTTTTTTTTTTTAAACCCTACGGAAGGGTAGTTAAATATTAAACTGTTTTTGCAGAGAAGGACGGTGATTACGATATCACCTCGGCCCCTCGGGTTCGCACATGACATAGGAGTCGTGGCCCGAGTCGACTTCGCCGGTTCATCCCCGTCCTGCACGGAGGTAAGTTTGTCGAAACACTCGCGAATCCCCTGTTAGCGAGTTCTTGTATTCCTTCGTTTGCATATATGTCGAGGAACTGAAAACGGCTGTTTTAAATTCCTAGTAAAGGGAAAGGACTGGCCATATAAGATAAGGGTTCGGATTTCATCACCGTTCCCTTCTTGCCCGCCTTAGGAAAACGAAACTTAACGCGAACCTAAGCTTTAAAATTTGGAATAGAACGAGACCTATAGGGTAACGAGCTTAGTAGGAAAGTCGTTCGAAAGATATTGGTTACTCTTTTGAGCATTCTTCGAAGTTCATGAAAGTTTCTGTGAGTTGAATGCGTGATGCGCCGCCCTAATGCGGGTGAGGCCTTGGGTATCAAAGCTCCAGACTTCCCTCACCTCTATTCAACTTACTTAAACCCGGATTGATTCCAGAGGGGTTTGCTCAGATTGTAACGAATTCCCTTTTGAAGGATTAGAAGGCTGTCTAGAAAACAATCTAAGTGGATCCATCATGCTTTTTGTTTGCTAGAAAATTTTAGGTTTGCTTTGGTGGAGTCAGCCTGCTTTGTGTTTGCTTAGAACCTCCCTTCCTTTTAGGATTTTTCTTTTTCTTTTTCTTTTGTTTTTCTAGTGTATGCCCGAGGTCATTAGAGAACGGGCTTGGAAAAGAAACACTCTAGGTCGTTTGATTAGTGACAAACCTAGTAGTTCTTCTTGTGAAGGCGGGGAGCTCAAGACTCTTCTTTTGAGAGCCCGGTTTTTGGGAAACTTCGTTTGAGAATCCGTCTCTTTGTGAGGGAAGTACCCTAGTACGTCAATTTGTGCCAATGATGACTACTTTGAAAAATTACATGTTCCCAACTAGGGCCAACCGAGCTTCGTGCATTAAATTGCCAGCCAATACGGCTAATTTCGAGATAAAACCTAGTATTCTTCGATGATCCCTATATTCTTAGGAAAAGATGATGAGAACCCTTATTTTCATATTAGGGACTTTGAGGAAATTTGTGGTACGTTAGAATAAAAGACCTTCTTCGATGAAGTCTTGAAACTTAAGATGTTTCCCTTCTCCTTGAGAGATAAAGCCAAGACCTGGCTGAACAACCTACCTTCTGAATCCATTGAAACATGGCAAGATCTTATCGCTGCCTTCTATATGAAATTCTACCCTAAGCATAAAACTGCAAATTTGTTAGGCGTAAAATTAGTGCTAGTGTGCAACAAGAGGGAGAGTCTCTTTATAGGTTTTTAGAGAGATTCAATGATCTCCTATCCCAAAGTGTCCTCACCATGGGTTTGATAAGATGAAACTTGTAGAGATTATTTATAATGGTTTTAGACTATTCGACCAAATCCATGGTCGAGTCTATGTCTTGCGCTTGGTGAGTTCACTAATAAAACTGCTGAGGATGCTTTCACCTTCTTAGGAACTATCGCTGAAAAATCCCAACAGTGGGAGCCTTGTGTTGAACCTCCTAAAAGACTCTTGGTCAATAGAAGTAGCACCAATATGGTAGATACAAGCTTCGAGTCGATGCTAAGTTTGTTGCTTTGTCTAGAAGGTTAGAAGCTTTGGAAATGGGTCAATCTAAAAATAGGTCCCTTGTTGAACCTAATAGAGCCTCTCAAGTCTCTAGTTGTGGAATGGAGCCCGATAACTCATTTTGGGAAGGACATGTTAGTGAAGAACAAGCCCATGCTTTCTATAACAAAGCTAGGTTTGACAACCGTCAGAATTTTGACCCATACTCAGAGACCTACAACCCTGGTTGGAGAAACCATCCTAATTTTTCTTGGTCTAAGGGCCAGAATCAAGGACAGTCTAGTAATTCTCGGCCTCCCCGGGTTTTGGTTATGCTAGGAACTCTTCGGTCAACCCCGTTCCAGAACCATTCGGATAAAAAGATCACAAGTTTAGAAGAGACTCTCGCCTCGTTTATTAAAAGCTCGAAAATATCAACCAAATGGTTGCACAAGGGATAAAAGAAAGTAAGAGTATAGGTTATGCTAACTCTCGAGCTATTTCCGAGTTGAAAACCCAAGTTAGTCATATAAATGAGTCTTTGAGGGAAAAAGGTAAGTTTCCTAGTCAAACTCAACCCAATCCTAGAGGAGTTCATGAAGTAGGTGGAAGATCATCAGAACATGTGAATGCCATTAAAACCCTTAGGAGTGGTCGAGTGGTAGACAACAAGGTAACCATGCCTGATAGTGAACATGCTGTAGTTCACCCTGCTGAGCCAGAAAATGATGAGGAGACTGATAGAGTCTCTAATGAGACCAATGATGGTCCCGTTGAGTCCGGTTTTGTTCCTAGAGCCCCGTTCCCCAAGCTATTAGTTCCAACTAAGAGCGAGTCCAACTATAAAGATATTTTGGAGGTTTTTAAGCAGGTTACTATCAACCTACCATTGTTGGATGCGATTAAGAAGATTCCCGCTTATGCCAAGTTTCTTAAGGACTTGTGTACACGAAAGCGTAAGCTTAGTGTTCAAAAGAAAGCCTTCCTAGCTAGTCATGTGAGTTCTATTATTCAGAATACCACTACTCCTAAGTACAAAGACCCAGGGTCCCCTACCATTGCTTGCACAATAGGTAAATATCGTGTTGAGAAAGCGTTGCTTGACTTAGGAGCCAGCCAGAACTTACCGCCATACCATGTGTACCTTAAGCTAGGACTTGGTGAGATGAAACCTACCTGATGACTCTTCGGTTAGTGATAGGTCCGTAAAAATTCCTCGGGGTGTGATCGAGGATGTTCTCATAGAGGTAGACAAGTTTATTTATCCGGTGGATTTTGTTATCCTAGATACCCAACCTGTCCCTGACCCAGAGAACCAGATACCAGTAATTTTAGGTCGCCCGTTTTTAGCTACATCCAATGCGATCATTAACTCGTCCGAACCTGGTATTATGAATTTGTCTTTTGGTAATATGACTATTGAGCTGAACGTCTTTCATGTTAGTAAGCTACCCTATGAACTAGATGACTCAGGCATAGAAGAGGTGAACATGATAGGAACATTAGTAGAGGAGTCATTACCAAACACTTTGATGGAAGATCCATTAGAGAAATGCCTAGCTCACTTTGGGATTGATTTTGATGATGATGATGTGATTAATGAGGTAAATGCTTTGTTAGATTCAACCCCTTTGATAGACACTAGTAGTGGATGGAAACCTAAGTTCGAACCTCTACCCATTTCTGAGTCTACCCCAGTTCCTTCGTTGGAAAAGCCTCCTAAATTGGACCTCAAACCACTACCAGATACCTTGAAGTATGTGTTTTTAGGCCCATCTCAAACTTTACCTGTGATTATAGCATCCGACTTGGATAGTGATCAGGAAAGTAGGCTAGTAACCGTCCTTCAGAATAACAAGGAAGATTTAGGGTGGACCATAGAAGACATTAAGGGTATATGTCCTACTTTGTTTGTATGCATCAATTTATTTAGAGGAAGATACTAAACCTTCTAGGGAGATGCAACGTCGATCAACCCTCATATGAAAGAAGTAGTTCGAACCGAGGTTCTGAAGGCTGTTAGATGCGGGCATTATCTACCCTATTTCAGACAGTAGTGGGTCAGCCCCGTTCAAAGTTGTTCCCAAGAAATCTGGTATTACTGTAGTCCGAATGAAAAAAATGAGTTAATCCCAACCCGAATGACCACGGGTTGGCGTGTCTCAGTATTGACTATAGAAAATTGAACAAGGTCACTAGGAAGGACCACTTTCCCCTTCCCTTCATCGACCAAATGCTCGAAAGATTAGCTGGCCGTAGCCATTTATGCTTTTTAGATGGATTTTGCGGCTATAATCAGATTCCTATTGCCCCCAAGACCAAGAGAAAACCACTTTTACCTGTCCCTTTGGTACCTTTGCGTATAGACGCATGCCTTTCGGGCTATGTAATGCCCCTGCGACCTTTCAGCGTTGTATGTTGAGCATATTTTCTGACATGGTAGAACGGTTCTTAGAGGTCTTTATGGATGATTTTTCAATGTTTGGTTCGTCTTTCGATGAGTGCTTGCATCATTTGTCATTAGTTTTGACTAGGTGTAAGGAAAAGAATTTAGTCTTTGAATTGGGAAAAATGTCATTTCATGGTTCATTCAGGGAATCGTTCTAGGGCATATCGTATCTTCAAAGGGTATAGAGGTAGATAGAGCCAAGGTTGACCTTATTAAAACCTTACCTGGTCCCAAAACCGTAAAAGATATTAGGTCATTCTTAGGGCATGCGAGGTTTTTATCGTCGATTCATTAAGGATTTTAGCTTGATTTCTAGACCTCTTTGCAATTTACTTGCAAAAGATGCTAAGTTTGTCTTTGATGATGCTTGTTTAGAGGCTTTTGAGAAGCTTAAGACTTTACTCACTACCGCCCCCATAGTCCAGGCACCCAACTGGAACTTACCCTTTGAGATCATGTGTGATGCTTCAGATTATGCTATTGGTGTTGTGCTAGGTCAGCGAGAAAATAAGTTACTTCATGTGATTTACTATGCTAGCAAAACTCTGAATGAAGCCCAAATGAACTATACCACTACCGAGAAGGAACTGTTGGCCATTGTGTTTGCCTTAGACAAGTTTAGATCCTACCTCTTAGGTTCTAAGATCGTAATCTATACTGATCATGCTGCTTTGAAATACCTTTTGTCTAAGAAGGATACCAAACCTAGATTGATTAGGTGGATCCTTTTATTACAAGAATTTTTCCCAGACATTAGAGACAAAAAGGGTGCAGAAAATGTAGTAGCAGACCACTTGTCTAGGATAATTGTTAGTTCCCCTGATGATTCCCTTCATATAAGGGACAGCTTTCCTGATGAACAATTGTTCTCTGTTTCCCAATCACCTTGGTATGCGAATATAGTGAACTATCTTGTTCTTGGGTCGAATGCCACAACATTGGAGTAAACAAGATCGTTCTAGGTTTTTAGCCGAGGTTAAGCACTTCTTTTGGGATGATCCTTATTTATTTAAGTATTGTCCAGACCAGATTATTAGGAGATGTATACCCGAGAGTGACCAGTCCAAAGATTATTTCCTTTTATCATGATCATGCTTGTGGGGGTCACTTTAGTGCTAAGAAGACCGCTTTAAGATATTGCAGTGTGGATTCTATTGGCCTTCGTTGTTTAAAGACTCTCACGATTCTTTGTGTTACTTGTGAGCGTTGCCAGAAATTAGGAACCATTTCCCGTAGGAACATGATGCCCTTGAACCCTATTTTAGTTGTTGAGGTCTTTGATGTGTGGGGTATTGACTTTATGGGTCCGTTTCCTAATTCTTTTGGTAACCTATACATCCTTGTCGCCGTAGACTACGTCTCTAAGTGGATTGAGGCGGTTGCGTGTAAAACCAATGACCATAGGGTTGTGCTTGAGTTCTTGAAAAATAATATACTTACACGTTTTGGTACACCGCAGCTATAATTAGTGATGGAGGGTCGCACTTTTGTAATGGACCTTTTAAGCTTTTGATGAAGAAATATGGTATTACACATAAGGTAGCTACCCTGTATCATCCACGACTAGTGGTCGGTAGAGGTTTCCAATAGGGAGATAAAACGTATAT
Source organism: Papaver bracteatum (assembly GCA_023529315.1). NCBI lineage: Eukaryota > Viridiplantae > Streptophyta > Magnoliopsida > Ranunculales > Papaveraceae > Papaver > Papaver bracteatum. The sequence goes on along the minus strand of JAJJWX010000461.1, from coordinate 523,770 downwards.
TAGAGAAAACAGTTAATCCTAATCGGAAAGACTGGTCGTCTAGGCTTATCGATGCATTATGGGCTTACCGTCTCGCGTTTAAGACCCCCATTGGAATGTCGCCTTATCGGCTTGTTTATGGCAAGGCATGTCATTTACCTGTTGAGTTAGAACATAGAGCTTATTGGGCTATTAAGCAGATAAATTTTTCACTTGACAAGGCAGGAGCCCATAGGAAACTCCATCTCAATGAGTTGGACGAGATTCGTATAGATGCTTACGATAGTGCGAAGGAGTATAATAACAAAATGAAACTTGTGCATGATAGAAATATTTTACGGAAGTCATTTTCTCCAGGTCAAAAAGTTCTTCCGTATGATACCCGCTTGCATCTTTTCCCCGGGAAGTTACGTTCTCGGTGGACGGGTCCTTTTATTGTTCGTACTGTTTTTCCTCATGGAGCTGTTGAGATCGAGACACCGGATGGTAGTAGTTCTTCGAAGGTTAACGGTCAGAGATTGAAACCCTTTTTAGAGCCCTATCCTACAGGTGATGTTGAGGAGGTCCCTCTGGAGGACCCTGTTTACCCTTGATTGACCATCGAGGCGATTGTATGTTGTATATTAGTTTTTGATTTCTCTCTTCACCCAGGTACTATCTTTCCAACTTCTCTCTTTGCTGATTCCTCATGTTACTTTACTTTTGGTATTGCTCTTTCATTAGAAACATTGAGGACAATGTTAGATTTAAGTTTGGGGGTGGGGAAGAAACTTTTTGTTAGCTTTTAGTTGCAATAAATAAACTCCAGAGCCTAGAAATTTATGTTTATTAAGGATGGCACTAACCAATCTAAGTGGATGGAAGCATTTTGGTTGTAGGAGTTGAGGAACCAATCTGATTAGATGGAAACATCTAAAGAGTCTATTCATAAAAGCACAGAGCTCAGGTGTTAGAAAACATGGTAGTTTCGCCATATCCTCGTGATGGAAACATCGAAAGAATCCTGATCACTTCTTTTATTTTTCTTTTTACCATTGCTAAGGTGGAATAGAGTGGTTGAGATACTCAAAAAAAAAAAAAAAAAAAAAAAAAAAATTGAGACCAGACCACTAGACCAAACGGAATAAATACAATAAAGTCGACCACTGGTACCCTTGTATATGCCAGCTGAGTTGACCTAGAGTTAGGATTATCGACCACTGGTCCCCTTGTATATGCCAGTGTGTTGATATTAGTCCAAGACCAGTATCTCAGTCCGTTAGGATAGGTTCACCCTAGCCAACATCATCCACGTTTTTCTCTTCTTAATCTTTGTGATTGGTTGACTCCGGTTTATGATGTCCAGAAACTATCTGAGTAGAGCACTGTCACTTTATATGAATTTTAGTATGCTTGAGTGCAAACTCGTGTACAACAATTGGAATTTCGCATCGGTACTTCCTCCTGTAGTCAATAAGTATGCCAACCAAGGAGATTCTTTAGTGCCTTCAAGGTTACTGTAGATAGCTAGGGTCCTGAGTAAAGGTTTTGTGGGTACACCTCTGGTAAACCCTCTGGAGACGACACTCCGCCACTAGGGCCACCTAGCGGTTTAACGGCTTGCTGCACATGCTAAGTGTAGCCTTTTTATTTTCTAGATTAGATTTGCTCGGGACTAGCAAATAATAAGTTTGGGGGTATTTGATAGACGCATTTATGTGTCTAATTTGTCCTCAATGTTTCGTATTGTTAGCACTCGTTTTTGTCCTTATTATGGTGTTTTGTGTGTTTGTAGGTATTTTTGGAAATAAAGATTGTTGGAAAATTCGGCTCGAAAAGTTGCTCGGGACACCCCTGCAGGATATCTGCTATTCAGACTCCCACTTCGGATAAGGGGTACCTCAATTACTAAGGGGCACCCAGATCACTATCCACCACCAACTGCTATTCGCACCCCAGGACATGATAGGGGCACTCCATCCTTACCTTTTGAAATCGATTCTTGGCGGGAAAATTTTGCACGCGCCTGCAGAAAGTTTTGTGATTAATTTTGATGGGATTCGTTGAGATATTTCCGGTGGCTTGGTTTGCGGTTATCCTGTTTCACCAAAACAGGAATGGTAACAAATTTGGAAAGGAAGAATACAGTACGTGGAGAAAATAACCGACGTGGAGTTATACTCGGGATTTCATCATAATTCCCCGAGATTGGTTGAAGTATTTCGTGTGTTTATGAATGTTTAGATCATGCCAACTAGATGCAGAAGCATGAGGAATTCAAAATAAGGATGTTTAGCAGCTGCAAAACGCGTGGAAACAGAAAAAGAAGAAAGAAAATGTTCTCGAGTTAATACATTGATGTGAGAAGATTTGGGAGTATTATTCGCATTTACTACGAGATATTTTGATCCTACTGAGTATATATAGTGCGTTGGGGACTCAAAGATGGATATAGAGAGTTGGGGAGGAAGAATAGAGCATTAGAAAGTCGAGAAATCAAGCCGCGAAAAATTCCAGTTCTGCTGCTGCTGCCTCCTGAAAACGTGAAGAACAGACTCTTCCACAAAGTGATCGTTTATTCTGCAGCAGTTCTACGACACGGGAGCGTGGGTCGCACAGATTCAGCAACAACAGCAACAGTTTTCGTTCTTTGTAACAGTGTTTGCAACATTTATAAGCGTTGCAAACACCCGGTTTTCACCATTTTCACCATTTCATCATTTGTAAACCATTTTTGAGCAATAATAATGAATTTTGAGTGTGTTTCCAACATGATGAGCGGCTAATTCTCCCACAACCAAGGCAATGAGGAAGCTATTTACGCATGAATGATTGGTAATTAATTTATTTTCTCTAATTTATATTTTATAATTCACTCAATCACTGCTTTTGCGGAATTTTTAATTGTTTGCATAATTTTTGTCATTAGTTGTGATTCAATTAGATAGGTTATGCTTTGTATAAAGATAATCTATGCTTAAGGGATACAATTAATTGTTGAGAATTTGCCTGATTATTTGTGAATTAAGAAACAAGGGATTTAAAAGATAAATAGAGTTTTGGGTTGTTAACCATAATTTATTCATGTGTAATAGTGGAATCAGTGTCTTGGTTATTCTCTCTTATCTTGAAATCAAATTTTGATCTAAGTTTCCTTTACTTTTAAGTTTAATTAAATCTAAATTCCTTTGCCTTCACAAGTTTCAAAAGAACCTTTCACTATCACTTTCTACAATACATCAATTGCTCGATTCGACAAATTACTGGTAAATTACTGAATATTGATAGTTAGATCGAGCAACTGAGCAAGTATTTATCGATTCGATGAATCATTTATTGGTGACGTCACCTAATAAAATATTAATTAAAATATTAGTAGACTACCAAATATTATATAATTAATCCAAATGCTGATTGTTGGATCAACGTAAATTTATTAGTGTTTGAACTTTCTCAGAATGATGATTTGTGGAGCGTTTTGTTCGAAACCCTAATTTTTGATCAATTGTTCGTCAATTGATGAATTGCTGAAAATTGGTCACGAGTGAAGGAGGGACCGACCACATGGGATGATGGACGACCATGTGGTGCCCGACTGCTCGAGTGAGCATACGTAAGGGTTCTGAGTTGAACAGTTGGTGAAAGAATGATGATTAAACGCCGGTTTCATCATTTATTAAAATAGTGATCGATTAAGCATTAGGTGATAAAACCTAATTTATGGAGAAGTGAGGGACCATCCAATAAGGCATGAAACCGTCCCTTGGGATTGTGGGACCGGATGAGAAAACTCCAAGTTGGTTGGAAATAGTTTGGACCCAATATGATCAATTGAGCAAATTAGGTCAACATTTTGAATATGTGTGGGACCGGATTCTTGCAAGCCTTAGGGACGGACTTGCTCATTCAAGGAGGCATGCCCGTGTCGCCACAATGTCCGTGTCTCAATCCTAAGAGTTTCGGTACTTTTTGATGCGCGTTCAAGCAATATTTTGAATTTTCAGAAGAGTTCGATCTTTGACTGAAATTCTTGATTTTGCTCGAATGAGCAAGTAGAACTTTGCTCGTTTGATCAAAATTTGGGAAATATTAAAATAATAATATTTTAATATTTGGCGTGAGTAGCCTAGTCGGTGATGTGACCATGTTGACTTTTTGACTTTTTCATGGTTTGAGCAATATTTGATGTAGTTGCGGATTATCTCACAACTACACCCTCATAAGAATCCATTAAAATGATTCCTAAATCTAATTAATTTGATATGAAACTAAGAATTAAAGTACTAAAATTCTAAAAGGAGACACAAAGATTTTTACGTGGTTCGATCAATGTGATCTACATCCACGATTCTTCACTAGTGATTGTATTTAATTACATGATTTTACAATTGAGACTCCATTAATGGATATTTGGAGCTCTAGAATTTTGGGGAAGAAGATGATAAAGAAAATACATCTCTCTCTAAAAATTTCTCTCTCCTCCTAAAATTATCCCCTCTCTCAAAATGTGTCTCCTCCTTCCTCTCATGCCTAAATGGCTATTTATATAATTTTACAAAATGTTAACAACTAAATTTGTCCTTCAACTTCGGACTTGATAACTATGCCGCGAATATTCACAACTTTACTTTGCGAACTTCTTTTGCTTTCCTCGTGACTTCCTTTGCTCGCAAAATGTTCTTTGCTCGCAAGATTTATTTTCTCTCCACAATTTCGTAAGTTATCATTTGCTGTGATATTCCGCTCCTACATCTTGCCTCTTTTTTCTTGAATATTGCTTGAAGAGCGATCTTTAAGAAAAAACTAGTTGTTGTAGTTGTTGGTGTAGTCTTTGATCTTTGTTGATGAAGGAACGAGCGAAAGAATATCAAACTCAAAAAGTATATACTTGCCTCTATTCTTTTGCGAAGTTCTGAAGCTTTAAGAAGTAATTAGAAGTATCATCTTGCGAAGTATGAAGTATGCGAAGTATCTTGAAGATGTATGAAGTATTAAGAAATATAAAATATCCTTGAAGAAGTATAAGAAGTACTTAATCCTCGGAATATATAAGAAGTATGAAGTATCCTTAAGAAGTATAAGAAGTATTTAATCCTCGAATTATATATGAAGTATAAAATATCCTTGATGAGAGTGATAAATATTTCCTCTGTTCATGTGAAATTATTATTCCACTTTTGGTGAGGATTCTTGCTGAGAAGATAAATAATATCAAATATCTTCTTGGGTATCCATAGTTGCCTCTGTTCTTTATCTATGAAGGAGAATCCTTAAGAAAATGTTGAATAATTAAATTTCATCTCTATTCTTATCTTTCCTTTGCCTCAAGTGGTAACCCTGCTAACTTCCGAATTTTTCTTCGCGGAATTTTTGGGATTTTCTCGCAATTTCGAACTTCTCGAATAGTGCTGTAAATAGTGCTTTCGTGAACTTACTGTTGCGAATAGTGCTGTGTATAGTGCTGCGAACTTAATGTTGCGAACATAGTGTTGCGAATGTATTGTTGCGAATATAGTGTTACGAACTATGAATAGTCCTGCGAATTATGAACTTTTATGCGAAGTTTCGTGGTATTTTCCTGTAAAATTTTGTACAATACTTGTGTGAATATAATATTTATGTAATGATTATGTTATGAAATGCGTATGTGATTCTTATGCCATGAAATGTTTATGCAATGCATTTATGATGCAAATATGATGCTTGAATGATGCAAATATGATGCTTGAATGATGCAAGTATGATGTGAATACTTATCTATTATAATGCATAGCTAATGTTTGTGTTACTTAGCTCATTTTGCTGCGGTAAAATTGATATATCTTTGAATTGTATCTATTCATATAATTATCTTCGTAAGTTTACTTGTGTATTTTCGCGATTGAAATTGCCTCTTCCTGTATGACTTCGTGATATATATTCTTGTAAAAATTCTTCAATGATATTGATGGAATTGTCTTCTTTGATATATATTGTCTTCAAAATTCTTCAATGATCTTGATGGAATTGTCTTCTTTGATATATATTGTCTTCAAAATTCTTCAATGATCTTGATGGAATTAATTTCATGAATTGCTGTGGTCTTATCATGCCTTCCTAAGTAAAGGTCTTATTTTGCCACCTCTTTTGTGATAATATTTTGTATTTGCGATAATATGACAAGTCTGAACATTCTTGCGAACATACAACCTCGTGACATTATCGTCTTGCGATGAAATCACAGGACGTTCTTACACTTTCATGCAAAAACCCATTGATCTCATCTTAACTTCTTTGAATAGTAATTTAGCCTCTTCAGGAATTGTTGCGACAATATGACAGGCCTAAATATTCTTGCGAACATAAAGCCCCATGACATTGCCGTCTTGCGATGAAATCGCAGGACGTCTCTACACTTTCATGTAGCGACCCATTGATCTCATCTTAACTTTATTATGTTCTGCAGAGTTCTTTATTCTTTTCTTTCTTTCTTTCTCCCCTTTTTTTTTTTTTTTTTTTTTTTTTTTTAGGCTCGCAGAACTTCATTTGTTGCACAAATATGACAATCCTTTATGTTTTCGCAAACAAGAATCCTCGTGACATTTGCGTCTTATAGCACGTATCATCTCCCTAATGGAGGGTGCTGCCCTTTATCTTCCCCCTGATTTCCCCTTCAAGGAAGCGTACATCGACCATACAAGGTTAGCTCTTCCCATCCGGGATTACGCCAACAATCGACTTTTGATCGCAACCTCTTATCCTTTTTGCCTATAGGGCTTATAGTTACGAGGTTGCACCCTATGGGGTATCTTTGGGCCAAGTGCATCATTTGCCAAGACTTGTCAAAAATGGCAGATGTGGTTCAACCTCACCCGACACTCTTGACTCAACCGTGTACCTCGGCGCCTTGATCGTTTTTCGCACTTTTGGGAAAGACAAGTATGCCTTAGTCGCCCAACCTAAATCTTCTTACACCGCATTTTATATTGCGTAATGTCGTTAGATTAGGTGAGAATCCAAGGTGTCTAACCCGGATAGGTACCCCATTATTGGGTTGTACCCCAAAATTTTTACCATGTACTAAGGGCCCTTGGTGGTGTTCCGGTTACCCTTAGCCACGTTTAGGTACCCCCTTAAATGACGTACTTTAGGACTTTGCCTCTTAAGAAATATAGCTTCGCGAACTAGGTTGTACGCCATAAAGGTTTGCCTGTATAAAATTTTCTGCGGCTCTCTTTCTTTTTTGGAGGCTGATCACAGATTGCGGTCTTTTATTCGCAAGTTAATCGTAAATGGCGGTATTTTTTCGCCTTTTAAAAATTCATCGTAAATTTTTCATGTACATAGAATGTTGAATGTTTTCATGAAATGTTTAGTATAAGAAGTATGAAAAGTATGCACATCACATCTTTAAATCAAAATTATTCTATAGAAATATAAGAATTTAATTTTCTCTGTTTTTTGTAATTTTGAAGTCTTTGAAAATTTTTGAGATCTTTAAATTTTTGCGATAAACTCATTTTTGAATCTCGCGATTGTATTGCTTTTCACCAATCTAAAAAATCTTTGAAATGTTTTGAAATCTTAGAAATTGTAGAAATTTTGCGATTATATCGTTTTTAGTAAATAAAATCAAAAATCTTTTGTCTTCCGTAAATGAAGTATTCAAGGAAATGGTACTTACCTTTTTTGGCTTGTTGTTTTTTCTTGCGAAGTAAATTGCTTGCTTGAAAAATGAGAAAGAATGTGAATTAAATTTTGACCCGCCATGAAACTCATACTTCGGTGGATTGCTTTTGTTCACGAAGTTGTTTTCTTCTTCCCGAAGTAGGTTATGCTGATGCAAGCCTTGGAAAATATATACGAAGCAAACGTTCACGAAGTTAAATAGTTGCAAACTTAAATGAATATTCGTGAAGTAAAAGTTTGCGAAGTAAAGATTCACGAAATTAAAATTTCCACGAACAAAGAAAATGAATATTCGGTACTTAATGTAAATTTTCATGAAGTAAATGTTTGCGAACTTCCCTTTTTACGAAATGGATTCTGGTTACTGCCCTAGGAAAGTAATATATAGCCATTAGCTGCCAATTCCTGGCAAGTTGATCTGGCTACGATCTTCCCTTTTTTACGAAGGAATGCTACCTTGTCATTTTCTTGATGTGCAATTTTCGTTCATCTTCGTCGGTGAGTATTTAGCTGATGGACTTTCGCCGGACTTCGTCACTGGTTTTGTACTCAGATTTTCACGAACTGTTTGGTTTTCTTCGCAAATTGGTTTTCCTTTTAAGTTAACAATGTTGTTCAAGATGGGTTTCATCGCTGCCTCTTCTCTTGTTGCCCGTTGACGGTGCTACGTTATCTCTTCTTTGTAGATCTATTACTCCGCGTGGTGTTTTCTTATTACTCTTCAACAAACTAATTTCTCCTTCATTTTGCCATTTAATTTTTTTTTACCCTGATTTCCTTTCTTCACCAGCAGTATACTCCGCTGTTAATTTCTGGACTTTGTTCATCAAGAACTCAATGATGCCGTAAGTCTTTCCATGTTGGTAAATTGAGTTATTTCTGCTGTAATGATGATTCATTCACCTTCACTAATGAATATTATATGACAATTCATGACCTTCATCAACATTCAAAAACAGATAGTTCCAAAATGACCTCCCTAAGCTGCGAACGTTCGTAAACAGAAAACACCACGAACTGAAGATACCACGAACTATATATCAATGTACAGATATCAATGTACATTAAACACGAATGTTCGTAAACAGATAGTATACTTGCGAACGTTCGTAAGTATATATCAATGTACAGATACCACGAACTGAACAGATACCACAAAGACACCACGAACTAAGTTGTTGCTGCGAATAATGTGTTTGCAAATAATGTGCTTAGTTCAGAAAACACCACGAACTTAAGTATATATCAATGTACAGATACCACGAACTGAACAGATACCACGAAGACACCACAAACTAAGCTGTTGTATTCGTTCTTTTGCTAAAGTTAATATTGGTAGTGAGAATTAAGCTTGCTAATTCAGTAGAATCAAGCTGCTGCTACCATCACCGATGGAGCTCGATAGTGAATCTGTGAACTTGATGAGACGTTTTTGATCGATAGTGAATCTCTAATGGGCCCAGACCATCCCAATTTAATCACCAACCCTCGTTTTCGAATCGAAAAATAGGACCAACTCCTTCACTTCTATTCACCACGGTCATAACACCACTAACTCCAGTTTTTACTTTCTGTCCGTGTAAAACACTTCCCTGTTTGTACGAATATCAAGCTCATTCCCTTACTGTCATCCAAGCTCTTTCCTTCGCCGTTCAGTCAAGCCATCACTGCCATCGTCATCCAACACCGTTCTTCTCAGCTTCCCAACTCCGCACATACTCAGTTCAACCAACACAACTCCACTGGTTTCTTGTTCCTTTGCCCTCGTTTCACACACAGCACTTTGCTTTCGCTTCACACACAGCACTTTGCTTTCGCTTCACACACAGCACTTTTCTTTCGCTTCACACACACAGCTCAGTACTTTTAAATATATCTTCTATCATTCAAGTCCTTCACTTGCCTTCGAAATCCTAGGTCTCAAGTCTTTGTTTCGCAAGATTTCGAAACCCCAGGTCTCACGTCTTTGTTCTCAGGTCTTCGTTTCAGGATGTGATTGTAGTGGCCTTGTTCAAGTTTCTTTGTTCCCAACTTTGGATAATTCTTATGAGCTGCGGTTATCTTCACAGAGGAGGTCTTACCTTCACAAATGCTATGAAATTCTATTATTGGCATTGCTGCAGTTCTTCGCCAAAACCTCTGCTGAAGTAAATTTCTTATATATCTCTCTTTCTCTGTTTGATGTCTTATAATGTAAATTTTCCGAACTAAAGTCTTCTTGTTCTTCTCTTTACTGGTAAATGGTCCCTTTGCGCTATTTGAATTTTCTTGGCGCTGTTAACTTACGATTTCACTGGTATCATGATACTCTCGTCAATATTCTTTCCTGTTTATGATTCTTTTCAACAAAATTAATTGCTCTCATCACTCGTCACAATCTGATTCCTTCGCGCTAAAACTTCGTATTCTTTTATATCTCAAATTCGTATTCTTTTATATCGCAAGTATCCATCCTACTACTTCATAAAAATTCTCCTCTGGTTATCTGATAAAGTATGCGTCTGAAAAATGCCCCATCTTGCTATTGCTGGCACATCATCTTATTATTATCTTCGCTTGTCAAACTTTGGTCTTCTCCATTCTTTCGCTTTCCTTTCCTATTTTTCTTCCTTTCGCGGGAACTAATAACGTTGGATATATTATTAGCTTCGTATGTGTGGCTCCAGCATCGTTCATTTTTGTGCTTTCTTAGCATTATTCTACCGTCCAATCTACTTCGCAAAATTAGTCTTCTCTTCATTCATCATTATCTTGTGTTGGTTATTAGAGAAAACTCGATTTACTTTTTGCTGCGATCAACAAGCCAATTCCATTAGTAATCCTGAAAAGCTTTTATTAATTTTCTTTTTTCAAAGAAGAAAAGTTGTCAATGGGAACTAATTTGAAATTATCCATAGGAAACATTCTAAATCAATTTAAAAATTTCTCACCCAATTTTTCTTTGAAATTTATTGGATGGGTTTATAAAATTAGATTTTTCTATCAAGAGATTTTTGATTTAAAATTGGTTTTGAACCAAAAATTTGGTTAAAAGATCGAAATTAAGAAAAAGTAAAATCTGTTCTTGAACCAAGATTTTCAAAATACTCATTTAGAATCAACCGATCTGAAGATTAAAAATAAAATAAAGAGTTAAAGATATGGATTTGTCCTTCTAGAAGCAATTGTTGATGCTCTCTTTCTTGAGCTCTTTGTTTGCTGTTCTTCAACATCTCCTTTGATGTTTTTTGTTTGTGCGAATATAATGCTATTAATGAATTTCCTTTCCCCTCCCTATTTCTAGCGCCAATTATGTAGTTGTGGATTATCTCACAACTACACCCTCATAAGAATCCATTAAAATGATTCCTAAATCTAATTAATTTGATATGAAACTAAGAATTAAAGTACTAAAATTCTAAAAGGAGACACAAAGATTTTTACGTGGTTCAATCAATGTGATCTACATCCACGATTCTTCACTAGTGATTGTATGTAATTACATGATTTTACAATTGAGACTCCATTAATGGATATTTGGAGCTCTAGAATTTTGGGGAAGAAGATGATAAAGAAAATACATCTCTCTCTAAAAATTTCTCTCTCCTCCTAAAATTATCCCCTCTCTCAAAATGTGTCTCCTCCTTCCTCTCATGCCTAAATGGCTATTTATATAATTTTACAAAATGTTAACAACTAAATTTGTCCTTCAACTTCGGACTTGATAACTATGCCGCGAATATTCGCAACTTTACTTTGCGAACTTCTTTTGCTTTCCTCGTGACTTCCTTTGCTCGCAAAATGTTCTTTGCTTGCAAGATTTATTTTCTCTCCACAATTTCGTAAGTTATCATTTGCTGTGATATTCCGCTCCTACATCTGAGAAAACATGAAGAAACAATGATTTTTTGCTCAAACGGAGGAGTTTCATGAGATGAGGGAAATAATAATTATGAAAGACTAGGGATTGTAAGGTATGGGACTGGCCATGGCTAGGGCATGTCCGGCCGGCTAGGTAGCCCTATCCCGCAACACCTTTCCCTATTTTTATTATTTTTCATGAATCCTTGAAAATATGGAAAAACCATGAGTTTTGCTCAAACAAGGAAAGTTACTTGAATGAAGGAGTTTTTATGAGTTCATGAAAATAAATAAAATAAGAAAATAAAGGAAGAGGGCATGGTGGACCGGCCACGGTGGCATGGCTGGCCGCCAGAGGGCCCGGTCCCTAGACGCCTATTTTTATTTTTTGTTATTATTTTCTTTCTCCTGTTTTGTGTAGGATTACTCGTTTTTCCATATTTCGAATGCTCATTCGTGCATTTTGGTGCTCGTTCATGCATCATTTTCAAGTACACTTACACCATTTTATGGGGCTTATTTAGTGGTAGTCCAGATGCCCGATTGTTGAGTATTTATTACTAATTCATGAAATTCAGTGGAGAATGATTCATGAAACCGAGTAATAAAAGTGAGTAGTTGTTTATTATAAATCCATAAGATCAACAGTGGATTTGACCATGGATTCGGAATAATAAAGCTAGTGTTACCATTCTGTGGGATCGTGGATTCGACCACAGAATTAGAGTAATTAATTATTACCATTCCATAAGATCAGTCATGGATTCGATCATGAAATCAGAGCAATGAAAGTAGTCATTACCATTTCATGAGATCAGCCATGGATTCGATCATGAAATCGAAGTAATGAAAGTAGCCATTACCATTCCATGATATCAGTCATGGATTCGATCATGAAATCGGAGTAATGAAAGTAGCTATTACCATTCCATGAGATCAGCCGTGGATTCGATCATGAAATCGGAGTAATGATATTATCTATTACCATTCCATGAGATCATCCGTGGATTCGATCATGAAATCGTAGTAATTAGATAAAATAGATTTATCTTATAGGAATTCAGTGGTGAATGTCACGGTAGAATTAATCAATTCCAAAAGGTATATTAGCTAGTTAAAGCGTCATACCTATTCCGAAAGGTGCATAGTCAGGAGACGGCCGATATCCTGAAGGCGTTTTGCTCTTAATCTTGCGGAGAACCGCCTGGATCTATACACGGTCTCTCTACATAGTCAGGGAACATTAGGTGTCACCGATAACCTGAAGGCGTTATTGCTCTCAATCTTACGGGGAACTTCCTAATCGTTCTTATATGTAGAGATGGGGTCTCTCTTATGTAGTCATGGAATAATGAGTATCACCGACGTCCTGAAGGCATTATTTCTCTCAATATTACGGAGAACCACCCAATTATGTTATTCTACATAGAGGTCATGATGAGATGCGTGGAACCGAATTCTCAGTTAGTGGAGGCCTTTAAGAAAACATATTCATCATGGCTTCATAAAATATGAATCGTCACATGCTTGAAGCCGTATCAGAAACATGCAGTATCATGATTTTACGGTTTTTATCTTTGTTGAAAATCCACCATCAACATTAAGTCCCCTGCTTAGTGAGGGACAATCATGTTCCTAAGCAAGCATTAAATGATGATTTTCAGTCGCCGAGATCGGTGGTTGAACTCGGTCGTACAAAGGTATTCTCAGAATCCTCGATTTGCTCCAATGGTGTCATGTACGAGCAAATACATAGATAAGGAACCTGATATCAAGATAGAGTGTCATTTCATGAGCACAGATAGATGAAGCGCCGCTGATTTGGATGCCCGGAGGCTCAGTTTAGGATTTATGGGCCTGATCCCAAAAAAGGAAATCCTTATTTTATTAGGTTTGGAAATAAAATTGATATAATTTTTTTTTTTAAAGTTCAGTTGTTCTTGAGTTGTTCAAAAATAAAATTCCATGTGTGCATGTATGCGTAAGTTTCATGAAAATTTGTTTTAGAAAACATATGCCCGTTCGTTTGTTAGTTTAAGATACGAGCAATAATCCCTAATATTAAATAGATACATGAATCCTTGAATAGACATGATTTAGTTACAATATATAAAATTTTGTTTATGAGGTTTCATGAAAATCAAAATTTTACTTTCAAAGCATGAACTTTCACACAAACACCTTTAGGAAACGTACATTTGTTCGTAGTTAAAGTAATAGACAATAATCTCAAGGTGTTTTTGAAATTAACCTGCACTTCATGACAAAATTTTGTTTGTGGACTTTCAAAATTTTATTTGGAATATATGGACCTTTACAATAATAGGAAGGACCCTCGTTTCATAGAGAAACGCTCGTTTGAGTAAATCAAGATTTTTTTATTATTATTTTTTTTAATAATAACTCACGTAATTTTTTTTTTCTTTTGTGCATGAGTTTTTAAAAAATAATTTTGTTAAAGAAATTTAAAAAAGAATTTTGTTAAAGAAATCAAATTTTGATTTTTGAGTAATTTTTGAAAACAAACAATGTTTCTATGAATTTGTGATTTCATAGTGTTTGCACACACGGTAGAAAATCAATAAATTTTCACATGAAGGGTAATGTGAATTATTCATAATGTCGTGAAAAGTCAGGTGTCAGACTTTTAAGTTTTGGGTGTTTCTCGTCTTTGCAGGTTTGAATGAGCGAGCAAGATTTTCGAAATTTTACGTTATTCTAACTAAGTTCGTGAAACCGTAAATAGGTAAGAGTTGAGAGTTACCATTTGTAGATGCTGATGTGAGCATCCTAATTATTCTGTTGTACTTTAATTTCGTTGCTTTGATGAAATTTGCATCTACGGATGATATAATGAAGTAGGAATGTTGTATGGACATCACAACAACTTTGCAAGAATAAATGGTTTCCATAATGACATTTCCAAAGATGAAACTTCCAGAGATGACATCTCTACAGATGCAACTTCGATAAATGGTGCTTCTGGGACCTCTGAGTGATGGTGACAGATCCTTCATACTGAGTTGTACTCCTGATTAATTAGTATCAGTAATGCACGTGAAGTCTCTAATGGAGGAATATAACATCGATAGAGCATCTTGACAAATGGGTCCTTGTTCAATTGATGTGGATTACCCAGAAATAAGAGTAAGTCTTCGGAGTGGAGAATCCAAAAATAAGGATTATAGAATGATATCGAACACTATAAAGTCCCCCGCTGTCTCTTTGTTGAGTTGTTAGCGCTCCTTATATCGTGACTTTTTCATGTCCGTGCAATTAGGATCATGAAACCAATGTTTGTTACTTCATTTCATAACTTTTCTCCATCGAGCCTTGATGGTATTCAATTCATTTCTGCTGAACAAACAATTTCTGAATCGAGCATCGAAGAAAAATTCGATGTAAGTACCTCTTCGTACAATCGTTCATAGCACTCCTTGAATGAAATATCACTAATTGTTGTTGATGTACCCAGGAGGAGGTTTCCAAGGAAAGAGGGAGTACTGATGATGCACATTCTTCCTCGGAGGATGGTGAAGAATAAAACCCCGTATTTCAAAACCAAATGAAAGCGAAACCGAATGAAAGCAATGATGTTCCAATGGTAATGTTGGAAATTCCGGTCCTTTGAGCATTGTAGGGACCAATCCAGTAAGTATTCATCGTATATTTTCTTCATAGAAGTATGTGATTGCAAATTTTTGAATGAATGAATGAGGACCCATGATAAGTGCATAATTCATATGATTTTAGTGTCCATTCCATACTTGCTTTAGCTATTATTCTTGCATATTTTTGTATTATTACTCTTGTCTTATCTTATTTGACTCTAATAGGTGAATCATCCAAAAAGGAGCTACAAAGTGCTGCAAATATCTAGGAAGAGAAGTATTCCAAGTATCCAAGTGCCAAAGTCCAAGAGAGGTGGAAGAAAAGCGACGAAAAGGAGCAAAACGCTCAAAATTAAGAGAAGGGCCAAAGACCGATATTAACTCATTCAAATTAAGAATTTCTCATCACTATCTTGAATAGAATTGAAAGATAAAAATAATTCAAGAAGAATTAAGTCATTCCGAGTTCGGATGAAGGAGTTGTGGCCAAAACAGTTTCTATTGAATACCGAAGACAGTGAAGTCCGCGAACTAGGTTTGCATACCGGGTTCGCAGACTTAATTCCGAAAATATCTGCTGGAAATTTAAGTTTGCGGAATGGGTTCGATAACTTAGAAAATGGGAAAAGTGTATTCACACCTTGGAAGAACTAAGGGCACGTTTGGATTCGTTATTTCGTTATTTTGGGTCGGGTTCCTAAACCTAACTAAATACTTGGAGACCAAGCAATGTAAACCTATAAAAAGGTATTAGGTTATGTAAAATCATATATCATTGTCTCATATCACAAGTTCTACATCAAAACCTATGGTTTACCCCTTTAGGGGGAACCACCATTCTTCATCTTCTTTGTAATATGAGTAGCTAAATCCTTTGTTGATTAAGGATGAATTCAATGTTCTAAGCATGAAGCTTCATTAATAATACAAATCTATTGAGAGTTTTTATCATCATCGTTTGTCTTTACCATATCTAGGGTTTATGAGTAATTCTTATATTTATTTAGGAGGCCTACTAGATCAGTATATTGATTGTTCTATTGCTAGTGGAAGTTATGAGATAAGTAATCGTCGATTAACTCTCTACACAAGTAAAAATCGCTATACCTTATAGAGGGATTCGGTGTAGAAATCGTGTGTGAAAACAACACCAACAAGTAAACCTTGAGCCACGAGTTTAATTACTGGGATTAACCTAATTCACAAAGCTTAAAGCATTTGATTGGATTACACCTTGAGTGAGCTACTACTTGGTGGTTCGGTTGGATAAAATCTTGATATTGGAGAGCTTCCGTATCCGTGGTATAAGGAGTTTTGGGGATAGCGCTGAGCTAGATTCTATTCTACGGTTGATGATGATTGGTTCTTACGTATGATAGATAAGTATATTAATCCAGCTATCGCTTGGTAACGACGAAGGATTCCTTAATAATCTCTTTTCTTTATTACTGTCTTTCTATTCATCTTATAAACCAAAACCCCCCTTTGTTACTTAGTTTATCTTGCTATTTCAAATAACCTATCAATTACACAGCTCTCTGTGGGAACGATCTCTTACTTTCGCTATATTACCAGTTAACTAGTGGGAAATATATTTATTAATTTTTTGAGCCTATGACATCCCATACAACCCATATGAATGAATGAAAATTTTGCCGAAATACGTCACTAGAAAAATCCAGAACTCATCCTTTCAGTAAAAACGTTGTAGAATCTTCGTCCGATGTCGGATTTTCGCGATCTACCCATGTTTTTTGATTCCCAGGAAATTTCCAAGATTTATCAAAAAGTTTTTTGAGTTTTGAGCACATTTATGGGCTGAAATTGGCGAAACTGTAAACTTCCAGGAGACCTTCAGAAAATTTTCAGCTAGCATGTAGTCCAATGGTTTGACATCAACTCTTTGCTCATTTCTCCAATTGCTGTGAATTTTGGATATGTTGTAAAGGACATCCATTCGAAAATAATGGTATATGACCCATCCCTAGATTCTTGACAAGTTTCTCCCAGCTCGTTGCTTTGTGTGGGATAGTGTAAAATCATCTCAGACGATCTTGTTGTAATACACTCGTGTTGTGTCTTTGGACCATTCGCTTGTGTCTTGAACGGTTGGTGAAGGATTTAAATGTCATTGATTCATTTAAGATCAAGAACCATTGATTTATACATGAGCATGGTGCTTGAATCCATCTTGTTTCTGTCAGTCATAGAAACATCACTTCTGAAACCCTGGTCACAAGACCACAACTGAGGTTGCTCTCAATAGGGGGCGGTGTAATGACCATGGTTTCATGTCCCAGTGGTAGAATTCCTTTTATGATGAATGATTAGCACATGAGAGTCTGATGCCATGGGTCTTGGACTGTGAAACTGATCGTCATGATCAGTGGACCGTCAGTCCCCAGTATTTTGTTAAATCTTTCCTTTTCGTTTTCTCTTCTTCTGGCAAGACTTGGATAGAGTACCCAGGTAGAAAAATTGATGTAAATACCTAGGTAGTCAAAGTTTTAGGTACCTTTATGAAGTACCCAGTGTAAAGACCTGGTGGACACCGATCAACTGTGGAAGTTATGAATCCCGTCTAAGAATTGCTGCTTGCATGTTGTACGCTTTGGAAGCTGTAGGAACCTCATACGACGTCAGAATCCGATGCTTGACCCTAAATTTTGAATCTAAGAGATTGAGTTATAACATGAGAAAAAAATCACTCAATTTGGAGTTGTATAGGTCATCCAACGAAGCATGCACATTTGGAATTTGTAATCCCATACAAATTTTCAGATTTCGTTGACCTGACGGTAAAGGCCATATATTTCAGCTCATATGTCCTATTGATGCACCCTTTTGGTATGTTGTATAATAGACATAGACAAAAATCTTTAGTTGAGGTAGGATTGTCCCATTCCTCACCCATTGGTACGTTTTTGTAAACGCATGGCCTTAAGTGTGTTGTATCTCATTTGTGGAGGTGATGAGAACATCTTGTAGAAGACTTTGGCTCATTCCCGTCTGTCGCGCAATCTTTGGGAAGAGTTTTATGTGATCATATTTTCATGTCTACACGAGTCATTAATTCTTGAAGAAGTCAGCTTCATCGAGCAATGGTTCAGAGACTAGTTAGTTGATGAAGCCAGATGCTGCACCTGAGACTGTTGTTGATGCTGAGATCACGTTCGAACTCTCTCCATAAATTCTTGTGGATGTTGAGACCATGAATGGAGTTCCTCCACATATCCTTATTGATGTCGATACTATGGTCGGAGTTGCTCCAGAGACCGAAAAGGCTAGATTATCGACATGGTCTTTGCTCCTCCATCCAGTGAGCCTTTATATGCATGAACTAATTAGTGAGTTGGGAATTTCTAAGATGAAGGTGTACTAGGATTTCAACCCAAATTCTCCTGAATATGACTTTACTGTGAAGTGGATTTTTCAGGGAATCGATGTTGTTATGGCAGATAACAGCGGTAGTCTCCATTCTGGATGTGAGGAGAAAAGTTTATTGGTCGTGCAAGGTTTGTGATGTAGAGAGGTTCTGTTGATGACGTTTCATGGAATCACATCATGTTGTAATGACTTATTATGAATTAATCTTTCCAATAAGATCAAGTCCCCAGTGTATTTGAAGGAACTTGTGACATCGATGAATGATGTTGTATCTGCTCCAGAAGTCTTATCATGCGATAGTGAAGACTTATCGATTGTAGTTCACTTACACTTTGATCGTGTCGGTGGTCAATCAGTGTGTCATCATCGAGATATTTGTGCTGAAGATAGAGGCGATATTATCGAAGGTGTACTCTTTGATTGGGAATACAATTTGAAGACTTTGTAGGTGCTTGAGCGTTGAAGCATCATATCCCTTAAGCATCGAATGTCTTGGCTTTGATCGTCTGGGCCCTGAGTATCTTCTGTTGATTCAGCATCCTTTTCGTTACGGTAGTGGGATTCGACACTTATACAGTCATCAAAGCTTTCTAATTTTGTGGCACACATGGACAGTCCTACAAGGCTATGGAGAAACTCCCAAAGTGTTCTTTACCATGCTTGGAATTATCTCAGTAATGAACGTCTCAGTGCTCGATTCGAAGAAATGTTAGATTCAACCACTTAGTAAAATACTAATGCAGTTAAGATATCATTTGTCTTGCAATAATGGAGTTGCTAGAAAAATTGAGTCCCCATACTAGGATAGCATGTGAGGAAGTAAATGACATAGATATGGAAGGAATTTCCTGAGTGCAAAACCTCTTGATGAATGTCGATGTATCTTTTGAAGGTTCTTGTTTCAACCTCGTCAAAGTTCAAACTTCCTCCAAGTACTCTGATGATGGAACATCCACCAAATCTTCTGGATCAGAACTTTGTTCGTTGGAGAGATGTGCAACCAAATGTATCTCTCTTTTCAGCGTGGATCCACACTCATCTGAAGAACATGTCATATCTTGGATCTTCCTGATTATGTGAAACTTGGTTTATGTCCAGGTTGAACTTACGTTTACTTTGAAAGCGATGCAGCCATAAGTATTTCCGAGCGTTCCTTCGAGGTCTATGATTGAGATAGGTGATGGTATTTATCAATGATGTTGTAGTAAAGAGTTTATTGAGACTTGTGAAGGCAGAGGATTTTAGATTTAATAAAACTTAAAAGTAAAGAAAACTTAGATTAAAATTGATTTCAAGATATTAGGAATAACCAAGACACTAGAATCCACTATTACACATGAATGAATGATATTAAATATTTCATAACTCTAATTAGCCTTTAAATCCTTTAATTCTTAATTCACAAATAATCAGGCAAATTCTCAAAAATTAATTGTATCCCCTAAGCATAGATTATCTTAATACAAAGCATAACCTATCTAAATGAATCACAACTAATGAAGAAAATTATGCAAACAATTAAAAACTCTGCAAAAGCAGTGATTGAGTGAATTGTAATTAAATATTAGAAAAAAATGAAATAGTTACCCATTATTCATGTGTAGATAGCTTCATCCATTGCCTTGATTACGTGAGAGAATTAGCCGCTCATCATGTTGGAAACACACTCAAAATTCATTATTATTGCTCAAAGGGTGTTTACAAAGATGAAATGGAGAAAATGGTGAAAATCGGGTGTTTGCAACGTTTATAACTGTTGCAAATACTGTTACAGAGAATGATGAAAATAAACTGCTGCTGTTGCGGTAGCTCTGCGACGCCCGTTTAAATGTCGGTGTGACTGTTACAAAGAACGACTGTCCTTGATAGTCTGTTCTTCACGTTTTCAGAAATGCAGCAGCAGAAGGGAAAGTTCCTGCAACTCGATTTCTCAACTATGTGGTGCTCTGTCACTCTCCCAATCTCTCCGTCCCCCTTCTACTCGATCCCAGAAACTTATATATACTCGAAAGAACCAAATATTACTCCTCATAACTCCAAAATATCTTCTCATTACTCCTTTATTCTCACGGAAATATTTTCCATATATTTGATCTTCCACGCATTCTCAGCTGTCAAACATTCCTTGTATAACTCCTACACGCTCCTGGTTGTTTGCTGGAGTCATCATACACGTAAAAATCACGTTCAAATCTCATACAATCTCTTGAATATCTCTCCCATTCACTGACTGCCCTGTTTTGAACTCATGGATTATCTAGCCAAATCTAACCGAAACCAACGACCATACCAGGCATGTTACGATGAATCAAGTCTTCCCGTGAAATTTGAGCCATTGAATCGCACTATAACCCCTCCAAATGACGAATTGAAAATATGCCAGAAGTGTGAATGTTTTCCCGCCAAAACCAAAATTCAAACTGTTGAAGATGGTTTGCCCCGATCCAAAACATGGGCGCCTTTAACAGATGGGGTGCCCTGAGGTGCCCCTTATCCAATTTGAGGGTGCCTTTAGTAATTTCTCCGGGGCCCAAAAAGCACTTTTCGAGTAACTTTTTCCACACAAGTGTATTTCTCCAAAAACACCTACACAAACATAAAAACACCACAATAAGTACAAAAATAGAGACTAACAATAGAGACACCGAGGACAATTTAGACACAAAAATGTGTTTATTAAATACCCCCAAACTTATTATTTTCTAGTCCCAAGCAAATCTAATCTAGAAAATAAAATGACTATACTTAGCACGTGCAGTAAGCCGTTAAACCGCTAGGTGGCCCTAGTGGCGGAGTGTTGTCTCCGGAGGGTTTACCAGAGGTGTACCCACAAAACCTGTACTTCTAATTGGTCACAAGTATCCAAAGAGCTATGAGGACATAAAAATTCTCGACCTATCTCCAAGTAACTAGAATGCCAGAGAAATTAAAGGTGCCAACTCTAAAGCTGACTGAAGAAAATGGGAGACACATCCGCAACACTGCTAGATAAAGAGATATCCGCTACACATCTAGATAAACATTGTAAGATGCGTCCGCTGATTTACAGCTGGATAAGATTAGGAGAGAGATAAAAATGAGAGGGAGATCTGCTACACAGCTGGACTAATTACGTGTGATGAGTTGAACCAGTGCTGGAAAGATCTTGTGTCAGATTGAAATCGGACTGACAAAGCAACCAAATGTGTCTTTCTTCGACTCTCTCATAGTGCTCAGTAGAAACAACGTCTTCTTCGGTCTTCAACTGTTGATGATAAACTATCGAACCTCATAGAAGCTTGGCAATTAACTCTTCTCTTCGATTTCTTGCTTGACATAAAAACTTCTACTTCCCTATGGCCTTATTGAACACAAAACTAATTATAGAATAAAAAGGACGTAATGATGATTTGTTTTTTTTTTTTTGGAAACACAAAAATTACACGACAAAAATTTACATGGCCAAGAGAGAAGGACTTAAAAACTTAGATCTTCACAACTCGTGATGTCTTGGTATCATGAATTCCAACAACTTAAATAATTTGCTCTTATAACTTCTTCAACTTTGATTTCTTTGAATTATTCTTTTCTATTGTTGCTTCTAAACCTTAAACGTCTTCAAATTTCTTCATAGATTTTGATGTCGCTCCGTTTGTTGATGATGATAAGTTTCTAATGAGAGAGAGTTGTAATCCAGTAACTAAGACTACATTGTGAGGTTGCTTTGTCTTTATGGCATTTCCTGATCTACTTGCATTTCCATCATGGATGGTTAGGTCCATCACGGTTACCCTCTGAAAGGAACAAGTTCTCTCCTGAATTTCAAGGATCTCAATGTCTTTTTCTCTAATGTCTCAATAGGTTGTTATCCCTAGCATTCCAATTTCTATCTTTGCGGTGAGAAAAAGTATGTAAACTTAGCTAACCGGATACCATGTGACGCTAGAAGTTTCAAAAGTGCAAAAGTTCTTCCCCACCCACAAACTTAAATCTAACATTGTCCTCAATGTTTCTAATGAAAGAGCAAAACCAAAAGTAAAATAACACGAGGATAAGTTGGAAAGATAGTACCTGGGTGAATAGAGAAAAACAAAACTAGTATACAACATACAACTGCCTCGATGGTCAATCAAGGGTAAATAGGATCCTCCAGAGGGACCTCCTCAACATCACCTGTAGGAAAGGGCTCTAAAAAGGGTTTCAATCTCTGACCATTAACCTTCAAAGAACTACTACCATCCGGTGTCTCGATCTCAACATCTCCATGAGGAAAAACAGTACGAACAATAAAAGGACCCGTCCACCGAGAATGTAACTTCCCAGGGAAAAGATGCAAGAGGGTATCATAGAGAAGAACTTTTTGACCTGGAGAAAATGACTTCCGTAAAATATTTCTATCATGCACAAGTTTCATTTTGTTCTTATACTCCTTCGCACTATCGTAAACATCTATACGAATCTCGTCCAACTCATTGAGCTGGAGTTTCCTATGGGCTCCTACCTTGTCAAGTGAAAAAATTAGCTATTTAACAGCCCAATAAGCTCTATGTTCTAACTCAACAGGTAGATGACATGCCTTGCCATAAACAAGCCGATAAGGCGACATTCCAATGGGGGTCTTAAACGCAGTACGGTAAGCCCATAAGGCATCAGTAAGCCTAGATGACCAGTCTTTCCGATTAGGATTAACTGTTTTCTCTAATATACGTTTTATCTCCCTATTAGAAACCTCTACCTGACCACTAGTCTGTGAATTATACGGGGTGGCTACCTTATGTGTAATACCATATTTGTTTCATCAAAAGCTTAAAAGGTCCATTACAAAAGTGCGACCCTCCATCACTAATTATAGCTCACGGTGTACCAAAACGTGTAAGTATATTATTTTTCAAAAACTCAATCACAACCCTATGGTCATTGGTTTTACACTCAACCGCCTCAATCCACTTAGAGACATAGTCTACAGCGACAAGGATATATAAGTTACCAAAAGAATTAGGAAATGAACCCATAAAGTCAATACCCCACACATCAAAGACCTCAACAATTAGAATCGGGTTCAGGGGCATCATATTCCTACGGGAAATGGTTCCTAATTTCTGGCAACGTTCACAAGTAACACAGTAATTGTGGGAGTCTTTAAACAAAGAAGGCCAATAGAATCCACACTGCAATATCTTAGCAGCAGTCTTCTTAACACTAAAGTGACCCCTACAAGCATGATCATGACAAAAGGAAATAATACTTGACTGGTCACTCTCAGGTATACATCTCCTAATAATCTGGTCTGGACAATACTTAAATAAATAAGGATCATCCCAAAAGAAGTGCTTGACCTCGGCTAAAAACTTAAAACGATCTTGCTTACCCAAATGTTTGGGCATTCGACCAGTAACAAGATAATTCACTATATTTTCATACCAAGGTGATTGGGAAACAGAGAACAATTGTTCATCAGGAAAGCTATCCCTTATATGAAGGGAATCATCATGGGAACTAACAATTAGCCTATACAAGTGGTCTGCTACTACATTTTCTGCACCCTTTTTGTCTCTAATGTCTGGAAAAAATTCTTGTAATAAAAGGATCCATCTAATGAATCAAGGTTTGGTATTCTTCTTAGACAAAAGGTATTTCAGAGCAGCATGATCAGTATAGATTATGATCTTAGAACCTAAGAGATAGGATATAAACTTGTCTAAGGCAAACACAATGGCTAACAGTTCCTTCTCGGTAGTGGTATAGTTCATCTGGGCATCATTCAGAGTTTTTCTAGCATATTAAATCACATGAAGTAACTTATTTTCTCGCTGACCTAGCACAACACCAATAGCATAATCTAAAGCATCGCACATGATCTCAAAGGGTAGGTTCCAGTTGGGTTCCTGGACTATGGGGGCGGTAGTGAGTAAAGACTTAAGCTTCTCAAAAGCCTCTAAACAAGCATCATCAAAGACAAACTTAGCATCTTTTGCAAGCAAATTGCAAAGAGGTCTAGAAATTAAGCTAAAATCCTTAATGAATCGACGATAAAAACCTGCATGCCCTAAGAACGACCTAATATCTTTTACGATTTTTGGGACCGGTAAAGTTTTAATAAGGTCAACTTTGGCTCTATCTACCTCTATACCCTTCGAAGATACGATATGCCCTAGAACTATTCCTGAACGAACCATGAAATGACACTTTTCCCAATTCAGCACTAAATTCTTTTCCTTACACCTAGTCAAAACTAATGACAAATGATGCAAGCACTCATCAAAAGACGAACCAAACACTGAAAAATCATCCATAAAGACCTCTAAGAACCGTTCTACCATGTCAGAAAATATGCTCAACATACAACACTGAAAGGTCGCAGGGGCATTACATAGCCCGAAAAGCATGCATCTATACGCAAAGGTACCAAAGGGACATGTAAAAGTGGTTTTCTCTTGGTCTTCTGGGGCAATAGGAACCTGATTATAGCCGCAAAATCCATCTAAAAAGCAAAAATGGCTACGGCCAGCTGATCTTTCTAGCATTTGGTCGATGAAGGGAAGGGGAAAGTGGTCCTTCCTAGTGACCTTGTTTAATTTTCTATAGTCAATACAGACACGCCAAATCGTGGTCATTAGGGTTGGGATTAACTCATTGTCATCATTCTGGACTACAGTAATACCAGATTTCTTGGGAACAACCTGAACGGGGCTGACCCACTTACTGTCTGAAATATGGTAGATAATGCCTGCATCTAACATCTTAAGAACCTCGGTTCGAACTACTTCTTTCATATTAGGGTTCAGTCGACGTTGCATCTCCCTAGAAGGTTTTGTATCTTCCTATAAATAGATCTGATGCATACAAACAGTAGGACTTATACCCTTAATGTCTGTTATGGTCCACCCTAAAGCTTCCTTGTTATTCTGAAGGACGGTTACTAGCCTATTTTCCTGATCACTATCCAAGTCGGATGCTAAAATCACAGGTAAAGTTTCATATGGTCCTAAAAACACATACTTCAAGGTATCTGGTAATGGTTTAAGGTCCAATTTAGGAGGCTTTTCCAACGAAGGAACTGGGGTAGACTCAGAAACGGGTAGAGGTTCAAACTTAGGTTTCCATCCATTACTAGTGTCTATCAAAGGGGTTGAATCTAACAAAGCATTAACCTCACTAATCACATCATCATCATCAAAATCAATCCCAAAGTGAGCTAGGATTTTCTCTAATGGATCTTCCATCAAAGTGTTTGGTAATGACTCCTCGACTAATGTTCCTATCATGTTCACCTCTTCTATGCACGAGTCATCTAGATCATAGGGTAGCTTACTAATATGAAAGATGTTCAGCTCAATAGTCATATTACCAAAAGACAAATTCATAATACCAGTTCGACAGTTAATGATCGCATTGGATGTAGCTAAAAACGGGCGACCTAAAATTACCGGTATCTGGTTCTCTGGGTCAGGGACAGGTTGGGTATCTAGGATAACAAAATCCACTGGATAAATAAACTTGTCGACCTCTATAAGAACATCCTCGATCACACCACGAGGAATTTTAACGGACCTATCAGCTAACTGAAGAGTCATCTGGGTAGGTTTTATCTCACCGAGTCCTAGCTTAAGGTACACATGGTATGGAAGTAAGTTCACACTGGCTCCTAAGTCAAGCAATACTTTCTCAACACGGTATTTACCTATTATGCATGCAATGTTAGGGGACCCTGCGTCTTTGTACTTAGGGGTAGTGGTATTCTGAATAATAGAACTCACATGACTAGCTAGGAAGGCTTTCTTTTGAACACTAAGCTTACGCTTTCATGTACACAAGTCCTTAAGGAACTTTTCATAAGCGGGAATCTGCTTAATCGCATCCAACAATGGTAGGTTGATAGTTACCTGCTTAAAAACCTCCAAAATATCTTTAAAGTTGGACTCGCTCTTAGTTGGAATGAGCAGATGGGGGAACGGGGCTATGGGAACAAAGTCGGGCTCAACATGACCCTCATTGGTCTCTTTAGAGACTCTATCAGTCTCCTCGGTTTCTGGCTCATAAGGGTGAACTACAAAATGTTCACTTTCAGGCATGGCGACCTTATTGTTAACTTTCTTTCCACTCCTAAGGGTTGTAACCGAATTCACATGATTGTATGGTTTCTCTCCTTTAGGGTTAGGATCAGTATGACTAGGGAACCTTCCTTCTTATCTCTCACTAATAAACTTAGCTATCTGGCCAACTTGAAGTTCTAATTTAGCAAGATACTGGGAATTATTCTTAAAATTCTGCTTGGTTTCCTCTTGAAAATTAACCTGGCTCTTTATCAACATTTTCTGGCTTTGTGATAGCATATCTTGGCTTTTTTTTTAAGATACTAAGGGATTCCTCTAAGCTAGTCATTCTATTCTCATAAGGGTTCTGGAACTGGGCTTGACCTGAAGAATTCTTATTATAACCAAAACCTAGGGGAGGCTGAGAATTACTGGACTGACCTTGATTCTGGCCCTTTGACCAAGAGAAATTAGGATGGTTCATCCAACCAGGGTTGCATGTCTCTGAGTATGGGTCAAACTTCTGACGGTTCTCAAACCTAGCGTTGTTATAAACAGCATGGGCATGTTCTTCACTAACATGACCTTCCCAAAATGAGTGATCATGATCTATTCCACAACTAGAGACTTGAGAGGTTCTATTAGGTTCAACAAGGGACCTATTTTTAGACTAACCCTAACCTTTTAGACAAAGCAGCAAACTTAGCATCTGACTCGAAGCTTGTATCTACCACATTGGTGCTACTTCTATTGACCAAGAGTCTTTTAGGGGGTTCAACACAAGGCTCCCACTGTTGGGATTTTTCAGCGATAGTTCCTAAGAATGTAAAAGCATCATCAGCAGTTTTATTAGTGAACTCACCCGCGCACATAGACTCGACCATGGATTTGGTCGAATAGTCTAAACCATTATAAATAATTTCTACAAGTTTCATCTTATCAAATCCATGGTAAGGACACTAGGATAGGAAATCATTGAATCTCTCTAAAAACCTATAAAGAGACTCTCCCTCTTGTTTCACACTAGCACTAATTTTCTGCCTAACAGCTGCAGTTTTATGCTTAGGGTAGAATTTCATATAGAAAGCAGCAATAAGCTCCTGCCATGTTTCAATGGATTCAGACGGTAGGTTTTTAAGCCAGGTCTTGGCTTTATCTCTCAAGGAAAAGGGAAACATCTTAAGTTTCAAGACTTTATCAGTAAGGTCTTTTATTCTAACTGTGCCACAAATTTCCTCAAAGTCCCTAATATGAAAATAAGGGTTCTCATCATCTTTTCCTAAGAATATAGGGATCATCTGAAGAATACTAGGTTTTATCTCGAAATTAGTCGTATTGGCTGGAAATTTAATGCACGAAGCTCGGTTGGCCCTAGTGGGGAACATGTAATCTTTCAAAGTAGTCATTGCTGGCACAGCTGACGTACTAGGGGTACTTTCCTCACCAAGAGACATATTCTCAAAACTGAAGTTTCCAAAAACAGGGCTCTCAAAAGAAGAGTCTTCGAGCTCCCCGCCTTCACAAGAAAAACTACTAGGTTTGTCACTAATCAAATGACCTAGAGTGTTTCTTTTCCAAGCCCGTTCTCTAATGACCTCGGGCATACACTAGAAAAACAAAATAAAAGAAAAAAGAAAAAGCCTAAAAGGAAGGGAGGTTTTAAGCAAACACAAAGCAGGCTGACTCCACCAAAGAAAACCTAAAATTTTCTAGCAAACAAAAAGCATGATGTCTCCACTTAGATTGTTTCTAGACCAGCTTCTATTCTTTCAAAAAGAAATTCGTTACAATCTGAGCAAACCTCTATGGAATCAATATATGTTTAAGAAAGTTGAATAGAGGCGAGGGAAGCTGCTGGAGCTTTGATACCCAAGGCCTCACCGCATTACAAGGCGGCGCAGTCATGCATTCAACTCACATAAACTTTCATGAACTTCGAAGAATGCTCAAAATAGTAACCAATATTTTTCTAACGAGTTTCCTATTAAGCTCGTTACCCTATAGGTATCGTTCTATTCCAAATTTTAAGGATTAGGTTCGCGTTAAGTTTCGTTTTCCTAAAGCGGGCAAGAAGAGAACGGTGATGAAATCCGAACCCTTATCTTGTATGGCCAGTCCTTGACCTTTACTAGGAATTTAAAACAACCGTTTTCAGTTACTCAACATATATTCAAACGAAGGAATACAGTAACTCTCTAACAAGGGATTTGCGAGTGTTTCGACAAACTTACCTCCCGTACCAGACGGGGGATGAACCGTTGTAGTCGACTCGGGCCACGACTCCTATGTCGTGTACGAACCCGAGGGGCCGAGGTGATATCGTAATCACCATCCTTCTCTGCAAACAGTTCAATATTTAATCTACCCTTCCGTAGGGTTTAAAAAAAATAAAATAATGTCCAAATGTCCAAGTCCAAAGTCCAAAGTCCAAAAAAAAAGTAAAGTAAAGTGCTAAAAAAATTACAAGAATAAAGAAATCCTAATACAATCTAAAGAAATAAACTCTTTTTTTTTCTCTCTTTTTATAATAAAAAAAAAATCTTCTTCATTCGCTCCATTCGCTTTGTCTTTAACTCCAAACTTTAAGTATTCACCAAAAGCTTTGGCAAATTTTTCATTCGCTCCAAATTCCAAAATCTATAGTAAAAAGACAAAAACAAAAACGTAAAGAAGAACAAATAAAGTAAAAACAAATAAAAACCTAAAAAAAAAGAATAAAAATCTAAAAACTCTAGCCTAAAGACAAGCTCCGTGTCGACGGCGCCAAAAATTGATGGTATTTATCAATGATGTTGTAGTAAAGAGTTCGTTGAGACTTGTGAAGGCAGGGGATTTTAGATTTAATAAAACTTAAAAGTAAAGAAAACTTAGATTAAAATTGATTTCAAGATATTAGGAATAACCAAGACACTAGAATCCACTATTACACATGAATGAATGATATTGAATATTTCATAACTCTAATTAGCCTTTAAATCCTTTAATTCTTAATTCACAAATAATCAGGAAAATTCTCAAAAATTAATTGTATCCCCTAAGCATATATTATATTAATACAAAGCATAACCTATCTAAATGAATCACAACTAATGAAGAAAATTATGCAAACAATTAAAAACTCTGCAAAAGCAGTGATTGAGTGAATTGTAATTAAATATTAGAGAAAATGAAATAGTTACCCATTATTCATGTGTAGATAGCTTCATCCATTTCCTTGATTACGTGAGAGAATTAGCCGCTCATCATGTTGGAAACACACTCAAAATTCATTATTATTGCTCAAAGGGTGTTTACAAAGATGAAATGGAGAAAATGGTGAAAATAGGGTGTTTGCAACGTTTATAGCTGTTGCAAATACTGTTACAGAGAACGATCAAAATAAACTGTTGCTGTTGTGGTAGCTCTGCGATGCCCGTTTAAATGTCGTTGTGACTGTTGCAAAGAACGACTGTCCTTGATAGTCTGTTCTTCACGTTTTCCGAAATACAGCAGCAAAAGGGAAAGTTCCTGCAACTCGATTTCTCAACTCTGTGGTGCTCTGTCACTCTCCTAATCTCTCCGTCCCCCTTCTACTCGATCCCAGAAACTTATATATACTCGAAAGAACCAAATATTACTCCTCATAACTCCAAAATATCTTCTCATTACTCCTTTATTCTCACGGAAATATTTTCCATATATTTGATCTTCCACGCGTTCTCAGCTGTCAAACATTCCTTGTATAACTCCTACACGCTCCTGGTTGTTTGCTGGAGTCATCATACACGTAAAAATCACGTTCAAATCTCATACAATCTCGTGAATATCTCTCCAATTCACGGACTACCCTGTTTTGAACTCATGGATTATCTAGCCAAATCTAACCGAAACCAACGACCATACCAGGCATGTTACGATGAATCAAGTCTTCCCATGAAATTTGAGCCATTGAATCGCATTATAACCCCTCCAAATGACGAATTGAAAATATGCCATAAGTGTGAATGTTTTCCCGCCAAAACCAAAATTCAAACTGTTGAAGATGGTTTGCCCCGATCCAAAACATGGGCGCCTTTAACAGCTGGGGTGCCCCTTATCCAATTTGAGGGTGCCTTTAGTAATTTCTCCGGGGGCCCAAAAAGCACTTTTCGAGCAACTTTTTCCACACAAGTGTATTTCTCCAAAAACACCTACACAAACATAAAAACACCACAATAAGTACAAAAATCGAGACTAACAATAGAGACACCGAGGAAAATTTAGACACAAAAATGTGTTTATCAAATACCCCCAAACTTATTATTTGCTAGTCCCAAGCAAATCTAATCTAGAAAATAAAATGACTACACTTAGCACGTGCAGTAAGCCGTTAAACCGCTAGGTGGCCCTAGTGGAGGAGTGTTGTCTCCGGAGGGTTTACCAGAGGTGTACCCACAAAACCTGTACTTCTAATTGGTCACAAGTATCCAATGAGCTATGAGGACATAAAAATTCTCGACCTATCTCCAAGTGAATAGAATGCTAGAGAAATTAAAGGTGCCAACTCTAAAGATGACTGAAGAAAATGGGAGACACATCCGCAACACTGCTAGATAAAGAGATATCCGCTACACAGCTAGATAAACATTGTAAGATGCGTCCATTGATTCTGGTGAATAAGATTAGGAGAGAGATAAAAATGAGAGGGACATCTGCTACACAGCTGGACTAATTACGTGTGATGAGTTGAACTAGTGCTGGAAAGATCTTGTGTCATATTGAAAGCGGACTGACAAAGCAACCAAATGTGTATTTCTTCGACTCTCTCATAGTGCTAAGTAGAAAAAACGTCTTATTCGGTCTTCAACTGTTGATGATAAACTATCGAACCTCATTGAACCTTGACAATTAACTCTTCTCTTCGATTTCTTGATTAACATAAAAAATTCTACTTCCTTATGGCCTTATTGAACACAAAACTAATTATAGAATAAAAAGGACGTAATGATGATTTTTTTTTTTTTTTTGGAAACACAAAAATTACACGACAAAAATTTACATGGCAAAGAGAGAAGGACTTAAAAACTTAGATCTTTGCAACTCGTGATGTCTTGGTATCATGAATTCCAACAACTTAAATAATTTGCTCTTATAACTTCTTCAAATTTGATTTCTTTGAATTATTCTTTTCTATTGTTGCTTCTAAACCTTAAACGTCTTCAACTTTCTTCATAGATTTTGATGTCGCATCGTTTGTTGATGATGATAAGTTTCTACTGAGAGAGAGTTGTAATCCAGTAACTAAGACTACATTATGAGGTTGCTTTGTCTTTCTGGCATTTCCTGACCTACTTGCATTTCCATCATGGATGGTTAGGTCCATCACGGTTACCCTCTGAAAGGAACAAGTTCTCTCCTGAATTTCAAGGATCTCAATGTCTTTTTATCTAATGTCTCAATATGTTGTTATCCCTAGCATTATAATTTCTATCTTTTCGGTGAGAAAAAGTATGTAAACTTAGCTAACCGGATACGATGTGACGCTAGAAGTTTCAAAAGTGCAAAAGTTCTTCCCCACCCCCAAACTTAAATCTAACATTGTCCTCAATGTTTCTAACGAAAGAGCAAAACCAAAAGTAAAATAACAAGATGATAAGTTGGAAAGATAGTACCTGGGTGAAGAGAGAGAAAAAAAAAACTAGTATACAACATACAACTGCCTCGATGGTCAATCAAGGGTAAACAGGGTCCTCCAGAGGGACCTCCTCAACATCACTTGTAGGAAAGGGCTCTAAAGAGGGTTTCAATCTCTGACCATTAACCTTCTAAGAGCTACTACCATCCGGTGTCTCGATCTCAACAGATCCATGAGGAAAAACAATGCGAACAATAAAAGGACCCGTCCACCGAGAACGTAACTTCCCAGGGAAAAGATGCAAGCGGGTATCATAGAGAAGAACTTTTTGACCTGGAGAAAATGACTTCCGTAATGCAAGCGGGTATCAAGGAGTATTTCCGAGATGGACAGTCGTGCATCTCCTTGTTTGACACAACGTAATTTGGTGTTGTGAACATGTCCTTCCTTTGTGTCTTAGACAGATCGATAAATTTCACAGATTCGCTCGATCAATGATTGAACTGTTTCTTTGACTGGTTGTTCATAGAGTGTAAAGGTTCTGACTGAGAGAAGATTCTTGTGTACTCCTTCAGTCCCCAGTTGAATGCGGATCAACCGTCTCTTTGAAGATGTGCTTCAAATATTGTAGTTAATTATTGGATGATCGATGAACCTATGAGGGCATCACCTGGGATTCTTCATTTCTTCTTCGGTTGGATCTTTCCTGATGAACTACAATATGATTGCACCATCTTGAACCTAGACTTGCAGTAACTCGATCACTCCTTTATAAGAAGAGATAAGTGAGTCTGTATGATCATTTCCCCGTTCATTGATGTCGGGTCAGGGTTTGTGCATTTCTGGATTGGTAATCTTTTCTTCGCACCTTCAGATGAGCCTGAGATGTTTTAAAATCGCTCTGCTGCTGTGTCTCAGCTTTCTTTTCATTCCTTTCGAAAACAATATTTGTTAAAGGTTAGAGATTGTACTGATTGTTGACTAGGCATCGGCTTCTTCGAGGTTCCTCCACCTTGTAGACTTTGCTCTTTCCAGTAAAGCAGGTGAAGTAGTCGTTGATCATTTGGATGCTTCATGAAATTATGAAAAAGTATGAAATTAGAGATTTTCCAGCAAGGCTCTATAGACCGGGATCATTCCATTGATGCACAAGTCCACCAGTTGTTGTTTAGTAACATTAGGATCATGACAATCCAAGGCTTTAATTCTGAATCTCTTCAAATATTCGTTCGGATGTTCAGTGATTTTTCTGAGCCATTTTTCTTAAGTTGGAAAGAGTAATCTTCATTGAGAAAAAAAGTATTTCATTTCTCCCTAATTAGCAATGCTCACCGGTGCAATGTTATTGTACCATGTGTATGCTCGTCCTGTCAGAGATTTTGAGAATTCTTTCAGACAGACAACATGGTTATGCTCGTGCTCTCCTAGTGCCTCCAGGAATTGAGAGACGTGTTCTCGAGCGTTCCCTGTTCCGTTGTACAGCGTGAATGTTAGATAATTATAGCCTTTTGGGAGAGGGATTCTTTGCATGGAAGCATGGTATGAAGGTTGGTGACGTGAATAAATGATGCTTTGTATTTTCCTTGATCCTCCATGAAGCGTCCCAGTTCCTCACGAGTGATGAAGCCCGCATGTTCTTTTGTTGGTGGGTTGTCTGAAGCCTCGTGGACTTCATCATTATATATACTAGATGTATTTGAGTGACTTCAGGATCAGCAGACAGAGATGTTTCTTTGGATTTTCCCTTATCCCGAGCTTTCTCTGACATCATGTCAGTGAGAGTTTTGAGATAATTGCACAGCTCTTTTTGAGTGGTAGTCATGTCAATCTGACTTTTGGTAAGAATCTATTGCACCTTCATGAGATCAGCTATTGTAGGCGTATTTTCTCTGATTTCTTCGGGAGACCATCCGAAGAGAGGATTGCTTCCGATGATGGTTTGACGAGGAGTGGTATCAACATCACCGATGTTGTAAGCATGAGTGGTTTCTGGAGTACCACTATTGTTCCTAGTGCTAGCGTTGTTTGTGTTAGGATTTGTAACTGAACATGACCTACGATCAACCATTTTGTGAAAGTTTGAGATTGAAACCGGGAGATTAATCTCCCACTTTGGTCGCCAATCTGTAGATGGGGAAAAACGATTTGCTGGTTTTTTGGGGAGGTGAAGAGATGACCAATCGGACGAGACTCCTCGAACCGAGAAAACTACCTAACCTCACATAAATGCATTGCATGAGAGTGCTTTGAGTTCAAGAGATCAATCTGTAGGAATCCGACCGAAACCAAGTCAATGTTCGTTCCAGAGTCAATTTGGTCACAAGAGGGAGATGGGTTGATCTGTAGGAGGGAAGCTGAGAACTATGTGAGATCAATAATGATCAAGGATTGTGAATATGTTGAAGGTTTCTGCAAGTTTGTGTAAATAAGTTTCAAATGATTGAGAGAGGGTTGTTCACATGTGTTGATGGTGGTTTTAAGATTAGGGTTAAAATCGTAAAACCGTACATCTGACATGACGTCACTATGACCATTTATTGAATCGATCATCATGCCTACGTAAGAATTACCAGGGTACCTTTTTTTTACGTGTCATGTTCTACGGCAGAACGCTTAACATTGACCGACATCATCTATGCCAAACCCTAACTCTCATGCTACCACGCCAGGGCATGCCAACCATGCCAGCCGCACCACTGTGCCAATGTAAAACCATGCCAGCCACATCTTCGCGCCAAGGTATGCCAACCATGCCATCCACACCACTGTGCCAATGTCAAACCATGCCAGCCACATCTCCGCGCCAAGGCATGCCAACCATGCCAGCCGCACCACTGTGCCAATGAAAAACCATGCCAGCCACATCTCTGCGCCAAGGCATGCCAACCATGCCAGCCGCACCACTATGCCAATATCAAACCATGTCATCCACGTCTACCGCGCCAAGGCATGCCAAACATGCTAGATGCACCATGCGCCAATGACATGCCAAACCCTTGGCCCTACCATGCCAAGCCAACAACACCTTGCCTTGGCCCCAACCATGCTACCTGTACCATTCACCAATGGCATGCCAAACCCTTGGCCCCACCATTCCAAGCCAACCGCACCTCGCCTTGGCCCCACCATGCCAAGCCGTCCGTGCCAAACCCTTGAACCCACTATGCCGAGCCATATGCGTCATTTGCATTACCATGCCGACCTTCCCTATATGGCTACCAAAACGAGGCGTGCGACGATCAACGACCACCCTTCAATCCTAGATGCAAATCCTAGCCGCCCAAGGTCGCCAAACAACGCATGGTAACCTTTTCCCAAAACCCTAGGTTTGGCCATGCAAAACCGCTCCAAGGCATGCCATGCCACATGTGCCAATGGTATGCCAACCACCTTGCCGCGCCATACCATGTTGGCCTTCCCTATGCGACTACCAAAACGAAGGCGTGCGATGATCAACGGCCACCCTTTAATCCTAGATGCAAATCCTAGTCGTCCAACATTTCCAAACAATGCATGGTGACCTTTGGCCCAAAACCCTAGTTTTGGCAACGCCAAATCCATGCCTGCCATGCCACCATGCTGCTGATTACCAACATCCCTCTTGAATTCTTCATGAGTTTTACTTTCGGGCTGTTTTCACCTCCCCAACGAACTCAAAACCTAAATATTACCGCGTAGGGAGATATGGAATTCTTTTCCATACAGAATGGAGGGGAGGACCATCAAAATCCGAGTCTGTACGAGAATTCAACATCGATTCTAGTAAAGGGCGCTAATTAGGGTTTCAGCATACCAAACCCTAATTAAGACAAAGCCGCAAGCGCTTCCCTTCCAAGACGCACATTACTAGTGGCTCCACTCCACGTTAAAGCCATGCTAGCCATGCTTTCACCAAACGAAGGGTTGCAACGATCAACGGCCACCCTTCCGTCTAAGATGCAGATCTTAACCGTCCAAGGTCACCTGCAAACGCATGGCCTCCTTTCTCCCAACGCTAAAATCCTATCCTAGCCATGCCAAAATCCTATCCTGGTCACGTCAAAATCCACGCCAAAATCCTAGCATGGTCACGCCAAAATCCTAGCCTGGCTACGCCAAAATCCTAACCTGGCTACGACGCATATCCTTTGTTCATGGCACCAACCTGGCTACGACGCATATCCTTTGGTCACGGAACCAACCTGTCTACGACGCCTATCCTTTGGTCACGTCACCAACTTGGCTACATACGCCAAATCCTTTGGCCACGACACATGTAACTACATGTTTTCCACGAAAACACTCGAGACATCAACGCATGTCACAAACTGGGGGATGCACATTGGGTATTGTTTTGGAAGTTTACAGCGTGCAGTGTACACTACGCCCGTTATAAGAAAGTGTCATAAAGATGAGGCGGTTAGTAAATACAGGGAGTAATGGTGAAACGCTTTTTTTTTTATGGAACATCAATTCCAGGCATTACCGCTTACCACCTCCTCCCATTTACTCACCCGTTTTTCATTTCTTAATGAGACCAGAGTACGTTTCACTTCGACTTGTATAAACATGCATTCCCTATTTCCACCGAACAACAAGTTCAGGTAAGGAAGATATAACACTCAGAAAACATTTTCTAGCTCTCCATCTATTAGCTTCCCACTTTCTGATACAAGTCGTAAAACAACTACACTTCCAGAATCAACTATTCTGGTCTCAACACTTTCTTCGCTTCCCTCCCCAAAACCAACCCTTCTCTTTCACTTTGTGACCGAAGCAAGTCTTTAATGGCCATTTCTTGGTTTAGGCCGGATTTGTACAGATTGATCTCTCGAATCTAAATTACTCCCTTGCAGTACATTTTTTAGGGTTTAAATTAGTTTCTCACCCACACACCCGAAATTACCAAAATCAGTAAAAACCGTTTTCACCCTCAAACAACACGATGATTCTTGGTTAGACAATGGATTGTTAGTTCAATATCACACGTATTTTTGTTGTCTTATTTTTTCCGTTGTTTCAATCATGGATTCGAGGACTTATTTATATTGTCAAAGTAGTAGACACATTGATCCCTGTAAGTGTTACGGTTTTTTGAGTGAAAGAGTAGAAAGAGTAGGATATCGTGGTCAAATCAGTTCCATTTTGTGTGGAGACTTGAATGATCGTGCACCCACTACTTTGCTAACTCCTTCAACCATTTGCACGACTTACTCACATTTATCATCGTGGATGAACACACGTGCTGTAGGCCGTCAGACCAAAATCCTAAGTGATATCCCCTCATGTGACGTGATTGATGTCTCACGAATCATGGAGTCTTCAACGTAGACGTGTATTTAGTTAGTCAGTTGTTGACTGATTAGACAATGAGTCTAGGTTTTGTTGAATCGAGTATGATTGACAAATTCTCAGTGATTCATGAATGTTAATATTGATTGGCTGAGCAAAATATTGTAAATTCGATGATTTGTTGAATATGGAGTTGTGATAGTATTAGAGTTGCCCGATTCGGCGAGTTACTGAATATTGATAGTTGGATCAATATTCGAGCAATTGAGCAAGTATTGCTCAATTCGATGAATTAATGATAAATTAATGAGCAAGTATTGCTCGATTCGACAAATTACTGGTAAACTACTGAATATTGATAGTTAGATCGAGCAACTGAGCAAGTATTGCTCGATTTGAAAAATTATCTATTGGTGACATGACCCAATAAAATATTAATTAAAATATTGGTAGACTACCAAATATTATATAATTAATCCAGATGCTGATTGTTGGATCAACATAAATTTATTAGTGTTTGAACTTGTTTAGAATGATGATTTGTGGAGCGTTTTGTTCGAAACCCTAATTATTGATCAATTGTTCGTCAATTGAAATTGATGAATTGCTGAAAATTGGTCATGAGTGAATGAGGTACCAAACACATAGAATGATGGATAACCATGTGGTGCCTGACTGATTGAGTGAGCATGCGTCAGGGTTCTGAGTTGAACAGTTGGTGAAAGAATGATGATTAAACGCCGGTTTCATCATTTATTAAAATAGTGCTCGATTAAGCATCAGGTGATAAAACCAAATTTATGGAGAAGTGAGGGACCGTCCAAAAAGGCATGAAACAGGCCCTTGGGAGTGTAGGACTGGATGATGGTCGATTGAGCAAACTCCAAGTTGGTTGGAAAGAGTTTGGACCCAATATGAGCAATTGAGCAAATTAGGTCAAAATTGTGAATATGTGTGGGACCGGCTCCTTACAAGCCTTAGGGTCAGCCTTGGTCATTCAAGGAGGCATGCCCGTGTCACCACAATGTTCGTGTCTCAGTCCTGAGAGTTTTGGTATTTTCTGATGTGCGTTCGAGCAATATTTTGAATTTTCAGAAGAGTTCGATATTTGACTGAAATTATTGATTTTGCTCGAATGAGCAAGTAGAACCTTGCTCGTTCGATCAAAATTTGGGAAATATTAGATATTTTAATATTTGGCGTGAGCATCCTAGTCGGTCATGTGACCATGTTGACTTTTTGCCTTTTTCATGGTTTGAGCAATATTTGAGAAAATATGAAGAAACCATGATTTTTTTGCTCAAACAAAGTAGTTTCATGAGATGGGGAAAATAATAATTATTAAAGACTAGGGATTGTAAGGTGTGGGACCGGCCACGACTAGGGCATGGCGGGCCGGCTAGGTAGCCCTGTCCCAAACACCTTTCCCTATATTTATTATTTTTCATGAATCCTTGGAAATATGAAAAAACCATGAGTTTTGCTCAAACAAGGAAAGTTGCTTGAATGAAGGAGTTTTCATGAGTTCATGAAGATAAATAAAATAAGAAAATAAAGGAAGAGGGCGTGGGGGACCGGCCTCGGCGGCATGGCTGGCCGGCCGGTGGGCCCGGTCCCTAGACGCCTTTTATTTATTTTTTATTATTATTTTCTCTCTCCTATTTTGTGTAGGATTCCTCGTTTGTCCGTATTTCGAATGATCGTTCGTGCATCATTGTCGAGTACACTTGCACCATTTTATGGGGCTTACTCAGTGGTAGTCCAGATGCCTGATTGTTGAGTATTTATTACTAATTCATGAAATTCAGTGGAGAATGATTCATGAAACTAAGTAATAAAAGTGAGTAGTTATTTATTATCAATCCATAGGATTAGCCGTGGATTCTACCATGGATTCATAATAATAAAGCGACTGTTACTATTCTATGGGATCGTGGATTCGACCACAGAATCAGAGTAATTAACTATTACCATTCCATGAGATCAGCCGTGGTTTTAATCATGAAATCGGAGCAATGAAAGTAGCCATTACCATTCCATGAGATCAGTTGTGGATTCGTTCATGAAATCAAAGTAACGAAAGTATCCATTACCATTCCATGAGATCAGTCGTGGGTTCGATCATGAAATCGGAGTAATGAAAGTAGCCATTACCATTCCATGAGATCATCCGTGGATTCGATCATGAAATCAGAGTAATGAGATTATCTATTACCATTCCATGAGATTATCCGTGGATTCGATCACGAAATTGGAGTAATTAGATAAAATAGATTATCTTCTAGGAATTCAGTGGTGAATGTCACGGTAGAATTAACCTATTGC
Source organism: Papaver bracteatum (assembly GCA_023529315.1). NCBI lineage: Eukaryota > Viridiplantae > Streptophyta > Magnoliopsida > Ranunculales > Papaveraceae > Papaver > Papaver bracteatum. Next base: position 484,105 of record JAJJWX010000461.1, on the reverse strand, counting down.
AGAAGGGATATTAGCCAGTTAAAGCGTCATACCCGTTCTGAAAGGTTTATAGTCATGAGACGGCCAATATCCTGAAGGCGTCTTTCTCTCAATCTTACGGAGAACCGCCTGGATCTATACCGGTCTCTCTACATAGGCAGGGAACAGTGAGTGTCACCGATGTCCTGAAGGCGTTATTGCTCTCAATCTTATGGAGAACCGCCCAATCGTTATTCTATATAGAGGTGTGTCTCTCTCATGTATTCAGGGAACAGTGAGTATCACCGACGTCCTGAAGGAGTTATTTCTCATAATCTTACGGAGAACCGCCCAATTATGTTATTCTACATAGAGATCATGATGAAATACGTGGCACCGAATGCTCAGCTAGTAGAGGCCTTTCAGGAAACATATTCATCATGGCTTCGTAAAATACATGGTCAACATTCAAGATATTAAATGCACTATTTGCAACCAGCATAAAGAAACTAAGGATCATCTCTTTCTGCATTTCCCTTTTGCTAAGTCTGTTTGGTTTGCTATCTCTAACACAACCTATCAGAATGTAATGTTTTTTAATAATCTGCATGAATGGATGCTTTCTTAAAGCAAAAAAAAAAATGTTTCCACTGCAGATATCCACCTGATGAATATTGCTACTCTAACTATGTGGCGTATATGGAAAGCCAGATGTATTAAAGTTTTTGAGAATAAAATAAAAACCCTAGGGTAATTATTCAGCAGATCACTAGGTTCTGTCAAGACAATTGTGTTAGAATACATAATGATATAATTAGTGATCCAAACCATGCATTGAATAGAAAAAATAAGAAAAATCAGAAGCATTGGTATGCACCTCCTTATTGATGTCATAAAGTTAATATAGATGTTTTTATTCTGATAAAAACTAATTTAGCAGGCATGGATATGATTTTTCAAAATTCTTCAAATAAATTTGTTTAGAAGCACTGGCATACACACTGAGAACCAAAGACAGTGATGAAGCTGAATTTTTGGGTCTTCTTAAATCTATCTAATGGATCAAAGAAGAAAACAAAAGTGACATAACCATTGATCAGGGAGATAACAAAGAAGTGATGGAAGCTATCCGAACCAAAGTAATCGAAAACGTTCCTCGGTCCTACTCGGTGGGGTACCTTGTAGCGAGGAGCAATGAGCTCGGATTTGGAAATCGCTGAAACTCGGCGTCATACTTGGTCCCTAATTATTAGAGATTTATATATAATACTCAAGAGTCATGAATTATACCAAGTACTCGGCCAATTTTTATATACAATCGGTCTCCTCGGTCTACTCGGCCTAATACTCGGTCTCCTCGGACGATTACTCGGTTTCCTCGGCCGGCTTAATCGTTGTTCATCGGAATGACCTTGTACTCGGAAATCGCATCGCTCATTTACCATGTAGCGAGTACTCGCTGATTACTCGGCCGAGGAGAGCGATTTCGACTACGACAAGACAAGATGGGAGGATCAATCACTTATGGAGGAACGTAAGTCTTTGATTAGGAGTCTTAGAAATGTTTATGTGTGTTTTAGTCCTAGGTCTAGTAACAAAGCAGCGAATGTGCTTGCTAAGTATGCAATTAGTTAGAAACCCGCCTCATGTTGTAAATCCAATCATCATGATTCGTATCTGATAGATATGAAATGGATAGTAGAAGTAGTGAAATCAGAGTTGTCGTTAATTATAACCTGCATAATCGCAGAGGTTGATTGTACTCTAATTAGTTTTCGATGAAATATTTCTTATTTTAAAAAAATAAAAAAATAAGATAAATTGTTTGACCCACAAGTTGAATGTTGAGTTTAGGCGACGGTTATCCGATTTTAATCTTGAGGTTGGATGGCCATAATTGCTATCCTAATCATTCCTAATAAAAACTGATCAATGCTATTTATGTGCATATTTATATATATTATTACAACTGGTAACTTAAAGGCATTTGCTTATTATTTTTCACTCGAGCGTGTAATAATGCTAGTCATAGAAGCTTTTGAATCGGTTGTATCCGGTTGTCTTGACAAAAACTAAATTTAGCTTGTTCATACCAGTTGGCAGTTTGTGCTATCAATGTCCAAAGATAAGTAAATATCATCAGGTATGTGTCTAGTCTAAGTAGGAAGTGGATTGATAGCCATTAATACGTATAAGTGCCTAAAACAGTCGAGATTTTGTGGTGCGGGTATTATGGGTTTAACATAGGATTAAATAATAGGTAACCATGTCTAGCTAACCTATCAAATCAAGTCGTTGTAGTATAGTGGTAAGTATTCCCGCCTGTCACGCGGGTGACCCGGGTTCGATCCCCGGCAACGGCGTTTCGTTTTTACATTTTTTCCTTGCTTTCCATTTTTTCCGATCAAAACCAAGCAAGTTCAGCTGAGGAGAGCCTCAAACTTCACTCTACACATACCCCTCCCTCCATGCCTCCACTTATCAAATATCTCAATTTTCCCTCTGATAAAAGATCCTCAAATATATGTCATCACTTTAGTTTTTTTTGTGTGTGTTTTCATCATCATATAAAACTCAAACTTTCTCCCGCTCTATCTATGACTCACACATACATACAACCAATAGCAACACCAACCAAAATTATAGAGGCATAATGCGGTGCATTAAAAGACTTGATTTTCAAGCATCAAAAAATGCATTTTAATTCTACTGAACTTTTTGTCTCTAGATCTGTCTGATGCTGAGCACCCACCAAAAATGAAGTATTAATATTTAAAATACAGTAAAGCAATAATCAAAATTAATGATGATTCCTGGTGGATATGTTTATCCAAAACAATAGTTAAAGACAGATTTTTATAGATATGGAACAAGAAGATAATCTTCTTTTTTGTGTTCAGATCACGGCTATGAATTTGTGTAACAATAATGGATGCACATATAACAATCGATAACGGCGCTGTAAAAGCTTCAAAGGAACCAATCTTTTATTTTTACTCATCACGTCAGAGACAATTTCTTTTCAATACTCGAAAACAGTAATAGACAACAAACATCATATAAGACTGCATCATCGCATCATCTCCGCGCCAAAGTGACATTAATTTGAACTAAGAACAACTAATTCTAGAGCTTGCGGGAGTTAGAGCGCAGGGAGGATCCGATGCATACTTGAACTTGATTGTCTCACCGTGGAAAACTGGTTCACCATTAATAAAGCTACAAAGATCACCATCGGTTGGCTGCCAGATGCTGGGGTTTACAGCTAAAGTAGTTGTGAACCCAGGACAATGTATCACCACGTCTGACTGAGTACATGGACAGTCATTGACTATGGAAACCTCGTACTCAGCCTGTCCATGAATTTGAAACCCAGTAAGTCTCTGCGAAATAACTATATTCGACAATTCACATTGACAAAATCCTGTCATAGAGAAAAATATAATATGAAATCTCAAACTTCAGGCGAATTAATACTCGAAAAAGATAATTATATTAAAACAGAAACTTGGAATTTGAAATTTGAAATTCTAAGTACCTCCTCCGATAAGACTTAATATGACAATAGCAGCAGCGAAGATGTTAAGGGCAACAGCCATTGTAGATGCAATATATGCTAGCTACAAATGAATTTCTCTACTATATAAAATGGTGTTTCGCTCTTGAAACAAAACTATGATGCTCAAAAACTTGCCTTCATATTTTATGAAGTATCCTAAAATTCTCCGCAATTGCAAAGAAAAATATGGAAAGCATTTATTTTTAAGATCTTATGACAAAATAACAGCTTTTTGCATGCATTAAGTTTCCTAGAATTCTCCGCGATTAAACTTTTCCTTATTTTGAAACAAAAATATGGAAACTGTTTAATTTTAAGATCTTAATTATGACATATAACGGCTTGCATGCATTAAGATCTTAAAGCTTATGCAGTATCCTAAAGTTCTCCGCAATTTAATTTTTCCTTATTTTGAAACAAAAATCTTGAATATATATTTAATTCTAAGATCTTATTATGACATAATAACAGCTTTGCATTAAGATCTTAAAGCAATATAGGAAAGTTTACTTTCCAAATCCAAAGTCGAGGCCTTGTAGTTCTATGACAGGTTCTTTAAGTCATAGCATGCATTTGGTTGGCTATTGGTTGGCTGTTGTTCTCAGGCCTTGTAGCATGAGCAGCAGCTCATTTAGTCAATGGTAAATCAAAGCATAAAACCATATTCATTGCTATAAAATAAGCAGACAACAACACAAATTTAAATTGATATCACTCAGTAAAAATACAATGAAAGCATAAAAATCTTATCTTCTCTAACAGCTTAACTATGCATATCTGTCAATAAAACCACCTTTATGACCTCGGAAATAAGGAGAAAGATTAGATTTGGTAGTTTCGTCGTCCCATTCTAACCTTTCCCACCATTTCGGATGTCCTTCAATCCATTGTAAAGCGTTAGGAATGACACTATTGATGTCAAACGGTAGTTCCATCAGTTGTGGACAGGCCTTCGCTGTAATAGACTCCAAAATTAAAATTTTCACACTACGGCTGCATATCTTCTTTAGATTCCTTAGCTCGTTCAACTTCAGATATTTCAATCTTGAAAACACGTTATTAATCAGCATGTGTTCCTCCTCAAACCTATCAGTAGATATTATTTCTTCTAGTTCATATATGTTATACAGTTCAAGTGTTTCGAGATTTGGAGCATAAATCAACCATGATACATCTTTCAATTTAGGACAGCTAGCAGAAATACTTACAACTTCAAGATTCAGGAAGCAGAACGACGACCGTTGAGGCACATCCCACACAATATTTAACTTTGGGACGTCCCAAATGTTAAGTTTCTCCAAAGTCGTGAACAAAGTTATCTTATCTTCCATACCTGCCCAACTCACAATTCTCAACTCCTCTAACTGATCGCACCAATCGAAATGAAGTGTTTTCAAGCTAACCATGTTCGCCAGACTAACTAATGATGATATTGGTACTGATGTTAAAGGTGGTGATAATACGAGGGTTCTGATATCTCGACATTTTGTAATTTGTAATAATTTTGTGCATGATTGCAGTTTGTGGCTACTTACTAACCTTTGAAGAGCAAGACCAGTCTCTAGCTTGATTCGGAGATGATTTAAATCTTGTAAGCTTTCCAACTCCCTCAGACTTGGTCCACCTTCGACTTCCCAGTTGCGCAACTCTGAATTAGATAAGTCCAACATCTTTAATTTTGTATGGCAAACCAAAGTCCCCGGACTAAGTTCAACAACACCAAACCTACGATGGACACGTGAGAGGTCGAGATGTTGTAACTCCGGCAGTGAAAAAAATACTTGTTGGGAGTTTTTTGATATCCAAATCAGACATATTTAAAACTTTAAGCCTGGGCATAGATTGAAAAAAGTCATCAGATATACTATGCAAGTTAGTGTTTTGCAGCAGCAGAGTTGAGAGATCCAAGCAATTTGGTGCTCCAGAAATTTCTTCTATCGATATATTGCCCACTAGACAGATCTTCTCAGCCTTCTCCCATTCATGGATCTTCAGTTTGCTTTGTGCTTGAACTGTTAAATAATTGCCTTTGTTTTTCCCAAGATCTGAGGCTATCCAAATTGCCAAATCACGAACTACATCATGCATTTTTACCTCATTTCCCTTCAGGCTATTTCCACTTTCTAACAAACATACACTTTTAAGACTTTCAATAACATCATGACCTTCATTATAAGCTTCATCTATATCATCAACTGCATCTAAGAATCCTTCACCTATGCAAAGCCCAATAAGTTCATCTTTCCGAATCGAATAGTCTTCAGGGTATAACGAGCAATATAAAAAACATGACTTCAACTTTTCACTTTGTAAGTTGTCATAACTGAACTTCAGAATAGCAAATACTCCATCGACAAGACCTGAAAACTTATAATCATCAGACCATCACCTAACATTTTATTTTATTTTTCAACATCTTGACTCATCTAGACTTAACTGAAATCAACTGACTCATCTGGACCTGGCTTAATATATTTGTTTTTTGAGTCAGACCTAACTCATCTGACTCAAAAATATGCGAGTCACTAGTTTAATCCCATGAATCAGGAATATTTTGTTACCTGACTCAAACGGGTCCGAGTCAGAGGTTTGATTTGAGTCACGTAGCAAGTCAAATCTGACTAAAAAAATCAAAAAAAATCAATGGTTTAGTCCCATGAATTAGTGACATTTTGTTACCTGACCAAAACGGGTCCAATTCAGAAGTTAGATCTCAGTCACATAGGAATCAAATCTGACTCAAAATAAAAAACGAACGGTCTAACATCTGACTCGCGTCGAGTCTTGGTCGACTCAGATCTAGATTGCGGGTCAGATGCAAACAAGCATGGTCAAGGACGGTAATAAGGGGTGGCTTACCCAGGCTGCATCCCCCCCTAAAATATGAGAAACTCCTTTTTAGCCAGCCTATCCGTAAGAAAAAAATGAAAAAGCCCATGTCAAAATTATAGTTAGCCCAAAATAAACTCTCTGTCTATACAAAAATGAGAAACCACATGCCACGTATCCCAATAATAACTCTCTGTCTATACAAACATACAAGAAAAGTCTTCTGGTGACTCCCTCCTACCTTTTTTTTCTTCTCATCTTGCGTTCCTTTTTAGTTTCTAGGTTAAAACTTAAAACACCAGTGACGGAGGTGAGGGTCAACAAATTCATATAACTATAGATTAGCCCAGGGTAGAACTTTTCATTAGCCCATTAGTATGACATATTCATACGACTTCTATACCAATTTTATTGTTATGTTGCGTTTTTTTCTTCTTTTAAACTTTTGCGTCCTCTTCTGTTTCGGTTAGTGCTTAGAAATTAAATTCAATGATGAAATTTACTCCCACTCCATCACAATTTGATCTATCCATCCCATGTTGTTTCCAAATATTCTAAAACTTGGTCCATGCATACGTAAATTAAAAAGTAGCCCAAATATCAAAACCTATTACATAATATTTCCCCCCTTTTCTTTTCTTTTCTTTTCACAAACAATGACAAAAATTTGACATTTTAACTATTCTGATGTATCGGTTTTTAATTTCATGAAATGATTTAAAAACTATACAAAGATATAGAAGTAACATTTTAAAAATTCAAAAATTCGGGCGGCCTTCGGCCGCATTTCAGATAATAATATTTATTTTTATTATATATGTTGTCTTTGCAATTTTAAGTATTGTCACTTTGAAAGAACCTTACTATACAGAAAATGATAAGCAGTATGCAGTACTTTTATCACTGTGTTTATATTTCAGGCATTTAGATTGCTATAATCTGGCTGTACGCAAAAAAAAAAAAACAATTAGCCCACCCGAACACAAATTCCTGGTTCGGTCGCTGAGCATGGTGTATATTAACTTGGTTAGCTATATATATGCTGATATGGTTTGTAGAATATAAAGAAGTAAGCCGGTACCATTAGTGGATTATGACTATAGGTTGAAAACTAATTTTAATTTCACCGAACATACCTGAAAATTCTGATGCGGATCTCCGAAGAACAACAATTGCGTATTGCCATTGTTGGAGAGTTCTTTTGCTGGCCATAGTTCGACCAATAGTAATGAGTGCTAGAGGTAGACCAAGACATTCTTTTGCAACTTGTTTGGCAAGCTCCGGTATGTTTGGATGGCAACTTAGCACTTGTTGTCCGACCACTTTCTGAAACAAACTCCAAGTTTCATCCCATTGTAGGCAATCCACCTTGATCTTTTTATGAGCTTCCATAAACCCACACACAACCTCTGATCTTGTAGTGAAAACCACTCTAGAATCAGTTGTTTCTTGAGTATGATCAGTTTTTAGATTGGGGATTCCAACTGTTGCTAAATCAACTCTTTCCCAGATATCATCTAACAGCAACACAAATTTCTTTTTCTTCAACACTTGGGTTATAGCTTTAGCAGCGTCATTAATGTTTGTTTCCTGTGCCCATGATAACCCGAGGGATTTGCCGATCTGCCTTTGAATATTTTTTATATCTAGTTCTTTGGATACCACAACCCAAATGACTAAATCAAAATGGTGGTTTCTTCTAAGAAACTCGTTGTTTAAGCTCTTCAGAAGAGTTGTTTTTCCGACTCCGCCCATTCCATATAAGCCTATGATTCTCACAAGACTTCCCTCATCGGCCAATAACCCCCATACTTCTTCAAGCTTCGACTCCATTCCCATAGCTTGGTTTGTGGATATCTCTTGAACAGGATCAGGCTGAAATTTATCAACCACGACCTGGAAGGCGCCTTCATTCCACAGTTTGTCGACCTCATTCAGCTTTTCCACCACTAATTTGCCAAGTTTATAACCACTTGAACAGTTTTTTCGACCCCAACAACAAAAATAGCTTCCTCCTCCATTCTTGGTACCTTCCTGTAATATGTCTCCTATTTCTGGTTCCAAGGTTTCCACTCTTAGGAGCCAGCCTCTAACTTCATGTGTGCGTTTTGCCGGCTCTATTGGGTTTGAATCGGCAATATCAACCCTTTCCTTCACATCATCTCTTCGATCTTTCAGTTTCACAAAGGAATTCTCTAAAGCATTTAAATTTTGTTTTAGTTCACAGAGATAATTTCCATGGGGAGCAGCACAATTCCATAGACGAGAGATTACGTCGATGATAGGACTAACAAAATCCATTGATGATTACAAGCAAAGATGTGAAAGAAGACTGAGAAGAAAAAGATGTGTATATAGAACAAAGAAACGTTGAGGATAAATTTATATTGATAGGTTGACCGAGGAAAGCACCAAGGAATGTCCCGTAAGAAAATCTAACGGCTACAAAAACTTGTAGTGGCGCCATAATCATAGCATTCAGTCCATGATTTGGACATCTGGCCAAAAAGGGTTCACGGGATATCTCTCGGTCTCGGGTTTCCTTGGTAACTGTAGCATCTCGGATCCATATATATACTTCACTTGCAAAACTTATAAAATAAAAAGACATGGCATATTTCTCTCTCTCTCTTTTAATAGAAAAAAATGACCATTCTAGGCTTGAAAATTAAGTTAAGAATAAAAATGATCTACAAAGAAGTAGTCTAGCTTTCCAAAGTGATGATGCCTCGGCCCTTGGCTTTACTTCGCCTTCGCGTTGTCGGATAAATGTATTCATATGCTTGTGTGTAGGGACGTATTCTGTTGGAAACCAAGTTAGGCTAGTCGAGTTGAACGAGAGTCTGATTCTCGTGGGCAGGTTGATTTTTTTTCTATTAAGTATTTAGATATTTTTTTTGACTTAAATTGATATAAAATGTTTAAATATCAATTTTTTGTGAAGTAAAATATTATTTTAATTTCTAATACTCACCCGATTACAGTTTGAAAATGTTATAAAAACTTTTATTATGTTTAAAAATAAACAATTAGAATGTTAAGAGGGGTTTGGATCCTAGTTAGTAATTCGGGGTACGACGAGAAGTTTAGCACGAAAAATGTACGGAGTATTATACAGATTCGAGCAATTTGGATTCGGTCAAAAATCATATCAATATTTCGTGGTTCCGGTAATAATTCACATACGTGCATAATTCGTTTTTGATATATGAGTTCGGCTTAAGATGTTCGACATGTATTAAACAATAAAATTATACAACTTCAGTTGGGAATATAAGATTTGTGGTTTAAAGATATTATATACTGATGTTTATAGGTGAAAACGGTTTCTGCTGATTTTGGTAATTGCAGGTGTGAAAGTGAGAAACAGTTTAAACCCTAAACAATGTACTGCAAGGGAGAACTTTTAGATTCGAGAGATCAATCTGTACAAGTCCGGCCTAAACCAAGAAATGGCCGTTCCAGACTTGTTTCGATCACAAAGTGGAGGAGAAGGGTTGGTATAGGGAGGGAAGCGAAGAAAGGTGTTGATACCAGAATAGTTCTGGAAAGGTTGTGTCAGAAAAGTGGAAGCTTAGGAAGCTTGCAAGAGATGGAATCCTTTTTGGGAGAGCTTGCCAAGTTGCCTTTCTGAGAATGTTGTATTTTTCTCCTGACCGAGACTTGTCGTCTGGTGGAAATAGGTAAGACCTATTTATACAAGTCGAGATTGAAACGTACCCTGGTCTCATTAAGGAAGAGAGTAAAGGGTGAAATAATGGGAGGAGGTGGTAACCGCATGGTGTTTATGGGTGAAAACGTTTTCACCATTATTTCCTCATTTATTTGACCGCTTTATTTATATTCACGCTTTCTTAATGCGAGAGTAGTGTACGCTGCACGTTGTGACCGCCAAACCAAGACCCTGGAAAGCATCCCCCAGTTTGTGTTGATGTCTCGAATGTTTTTGGAAAACATGTAACACGTTGTTGTGGCTTGGCAAGTCGAGCTCTGGGAACTTGCTAGCCTGGTGACCTTCGACGGTCGAGATGGTGCATCTTGAGAGGAGGGGCAACCATTGATCGTTGCAAGCCTTCGTTTTGGTATCCGCGTAGTGAGGTCCAACAGGGTGGCACGGCTAGGGTGTGTTTAGACTTGGCATGAGGTGCCAAGGGTTCGCCATAGGCGTATGGCATGGCTAGGGCCAAGGCAAGGCTGCTTGGCTAGTCGTGACATGACTAGCACATCTAGGGCCAAGGAAAAGTGTGTTTGGCATGGCGCGGCTAGCTTGGCTACGTTTGGTTTGGCTTGGCATGTGGGGCCAAGGGGTATCCATGGGCACATGAAGTGACTAGCTTGGGCTAGGTGTAGTTTTTGCTTGGCATATGGGGCCAAGGGATAGCCATGGGCGCATGACGTGACTAGCTTGGGCTAGGTGCGGTTTTGTCCTGGCATGTGGGGCCAAGGGGTATCCATGGGAGCATGGCGTGACTAGCTTGGGATAGGTGCGGTTTTAGCTTGGCATGTGGGGCCAAGGAGTAGCCATGGGCGCATGGCATGACTAGCTTGGTCTAGGCACATGACCAAGCTAGCGTTTTGGGACAAAGGTTGTGAGGGGACCTTAGACGGTCAGGATTTTCTCCTGGGATTGAATGGAAACCGTTGATTGTTGCACGCCTTCACTTTGGTAGCCGCATGGGGAAGGCCAGCATGGTGGCGCGACATGAGGGGCCATGGAGAGACGTGTTTGGCATGGCGCTACCGGCGTGGCTAGCTTTGGCTAGGTGTGTGACCAAGCTAGGGTTTTGGGCCAAAGGTCGTGAGGGGACCTTAGACGGCCAGGATTTGCTCCTGGGATTGAAGGAAAACCGTTGATTGTTGCACGCCTTCACTTTGGTAGCCGCATGGGGAAGGCCAGCCTGGTGGCGCGACATGAGGGGCCATGGCGAGACGTGTTTGGCATGGCGCGGCCGGCATGGCTAGCTTTGTCTAGGTGCGTGACCAAGCTAGGGTTTTGGGCCAAAGGTCGTGAGGGGACCTTAGACGGCCAGGATTTGCTCTTGGGATTGAAGGGCAACCATTGATTGTTGCACGCCTTCACTTTGGTAGCTAGGTAGTGAGGTCCAACAGGGTGGCGCGGCTAGAGGGGCCATGGAGAGATATATTTGGCATGGCGTGGTCGGTGTGGCTGGCATGATTTTCCATTGGAACAGAGGTGCGACTAGCATGGTGGGCATGCCTTGGCGCGGTTGGTGTGGCTGGCACGAATTGTCATTGGCATAGAGGTGCGGCTAGCATGGTTGGCATGCCTTGGCGCGGTTGGTGTGGCTGGCATGATTTTCCATTGGCACAGAGGTGCAGCTAGCATGGTTGGCATGCCTTGGCGCAGTTGGTGTGGCTGGCATGATTTTCCATTGGCACAGAGGTGCGGCTAGCATGACTTGGCGCGGTTGGTGTAGCTGGCATGATTTTCCATTGGCACAGATGTGCGGCTAGCATGATTGGCATACCTTGGCGCGGTTGGTGTGACTGGCATGATTTTCCATTGGCACAGAGGTGCGGTTAGCATGGTTGGCATGCCTTGGCGCGGTTAGTGTGGATGGCATGATTTTCCATTGGCACAGAGGGGCGGCTAGCATGGTTGGCATGCCTTGGCGCGGTTGGTGTGGCTGGCATGATTTTCCATTGGCACAGAGGTGCGGCTGGCATGATTGGCATGCTTTGGCGCGTTTGGTGTGGCTGGCATGATTTTCCATTGGCACAAAGGTGCGGCTAGCATGGTTGGCATGCTTTGGCGCAGTTGGTGTGGCTGGCATGATTTTCCATTGTCACAGAGGTGCGGCTAGGATGGTTGGGATTCCTTTGCGCGGTCGATGTGGCTGGAATGATTTTCCATTGGCACAGAGGTGCGACTAGCTTGGTTGGCATGCCTTGGCGCGATCGGTGTGGCTGGCATGAGTTTCCATTGGCATATAGGTGCGGCTAGCATGGTTGACATGCCTTGGCGCGGTTGGTGTAACTGGCCTGATTTTCCATTGGCACAGAGGTGCGGCTAGCATGGTTGGCATGCCTTGGCGCGGTTGGTTTGGCTGGCATGATTTGCCATTGGCACGGAGGTACGGCTAGCATGGTTGGCATGCCTTGGCGCGGTTAGTGTGGCTGACATAATTTTCCATTGGCATAGAGGGGCGGCTAGCATGGTTGGCATGCCTTGGCGTGGTTGGTGTGGGTGGCATGATTTTCCATTGGCACAGAGGTGCGTCTAGCATGGTTTGCATGCCTTGGCGCGGTTGGTGTGGCTGGCATGATTTTCCATTGGCACAAAGGTGCGGCTAGCATGGTTGGCATTCCTTGGCGCGGTTGGTGTGGCTGGCATGATTTTCCATTGCCACAGAGGTGAGGCTTGCATGGTTGGCATGCCTTGGCGCGGTCTGTGTGGTTGGCATGATTTTCCATTGGCACAGAGGTGCGGCTAGCTTGGTTGGCATGCCTTGGCGCAGTCGGTGTGGCTGGCATGATTTTCCATTGGCACAGAGGTGCGGCTAGCATGGTTGGCATGCCTTGGCGCGGTTGGTGTGGCTGGCATGATTTTCCATTGGCACATAGGTGCGGCTAGCATGGTTGGCATGCTTTGACGTCGTTGGTGTGGCTGGCATGATTTGTCATTGGCACACGTGGGAATTAGGGTTTGGCTCGTCATAACCCTAATTTGAAAAATATACCCGGATAATTATTTTAGAGACACATGGTTTCAGTAAATATTCCTAGTAAATGCTTGTTGCTTTAAATGTTGTGACATTACTGTCTGCTAGGGTTTAGTGTTTTACGATTTTAACCCTAAGATAAAAACCACCATCAACAACTGAATACCTTGTAAAAATAACTCCAACATAAGGTCGGTTTAGTGGCCCAGATGCTAGTGAATGAGCTCAAGATTTTGGGATCGATTCTTTACTTGATAAAATAGATTGATAGATCATAAAAATATGATTAATACGATTAACAATGAGATTGAAAAAAATATGATTATGATTAAGACGATTAACAATGAGATTGAAAAAATATGATTAACCGATGAATCGGCATAGTATCAAGTTAACTCGGCTAAGTTAACAAATGATTAACAAAGAGTTGGACTGTGGTCGGCTAACTGATTTGACCAGTTAGACGAATTAATTGCCAAATAATCCAGGAATTATTCATTCGCGAATGGTTCAACAAACATTCTCTATGACAAAGACGAATTAGTTACCGAATAATTCGTGAATCCAAATTATTCATTCTCGAATGATTTGGTGAATACTCTCTACATGTTCATGTTAGATTGAAAAAATATGACAGAGATGAATCGACAAAGTACGAGATAATTAGTTACCGAATAATTCGTGAATCCAAATTAATCATTCACGAACGATTTGGTGGATACTCTCTACATGTTCATGTTATATTGAAAAAATATGACAGAGATGAATCGACAAAGTATGAGATTAGCTCGGATGAGTTAACATATATGATTAACAAATAGTTGTCCTGAGTTGGGTTAACTGATGAAACTAGCTAAACGAACCAAATGATTCGGCGAATAACCAACAAGCTAGGGTTTAAATATCAAAATAAATTGTTTTGAGCTATGGTTCTTTGCCTACTCCTCTTATAGCACCTAGTGGGCGGTGGGTTATTATTTTCTCCTCTTTTTAAAAAATTTATTTTCAATAAAGTTTTAACCTTTTCCTCTGAAAAAAAAAGAAGAAGTTTATTCAAGAAGTCAGAAGGAAAAACATTTTGTTCATAAAAAATTAATTTTTAGTTTCTATAACTCATTTTGATGTTTTGTCCCAATTTGACTTGATGACTATTCTTTTTTTCTTTTCTATGCTAAACCAAAAACAAGGACACCAACACTATGAGAAATATCTCTCAGCACTACAGATATCAGCAATACAAAGAGGGGGGAAGAGGATAACCAGCATACATTAGAGTGGTTTTCTAAGGCGTGACAAGCCATAGTATGGGCTACATAATTCCAATCTAATTGATTGTGTGGTGCATTCTTCAAGGGACATGATTTGCCTTGTTAGTCAAGATGGTAATCACTTTTTCATCATCACTTTAAATGATAACTCATCTAAATTATTGAATCAACACGAAAAAATCAGTATCCAATAGAACTGCTCTAGTTTCCTCTTCAATAGGGTTGTGTATTTTGAGGTTATTTGTCCCTCTACCTTTGAATTTTGCATTACTGTCTCTAGCCACCACATCTGACCCTTCATCAAAGTCCGTTATCAACATTGAGCTTTTTCCAGTTTACATCCGTGGGTTTCCACCTAGCACTGATATTCTTATTATAAACATGGACTATAAGATCTGGTTTATCAATTTCCTTAGGAATAGTATAGTCAAACCACCACTGAGCATCTTTAATAATTTCCTTTGAAAACCTTCTCATTTATGGCCTTCCATATGGCCTACTAACACAACTTCCCATTCTAAATAATCAAAGAATCCATTCTTATTAAGCTAAATTTTCAGAACTTGATTAATAGTTTTTCTATTATAAGCTTCAGTTCTACAACGCATGCCATAGCCAAAGAAAACAATTACAACCACAGGGAAGTGGAGGAAAAGGTGTTCTAGGTATTCGATAGCTCCACTACATAACCTTCAATCTTGATTTATCACTTGAATAAATTTACTCATGTTTTTAAAAATTTATTGCAATACCTTTGTGTAGAATTCTCCATATGAAAATGTGGATTTTAGATGTATTCTACACACTTAGGGAAGGATTTTCCTTCTCTTGGAGAAGGTAGTGGAGCAAAAAAAGGTGATCCAAATGGAGCTCCATTAACGGTAAGAGTTATGTGTTTCCTGCCGCTAGTTTCACTAATTAAATTAGGTCTTGTGAAAATATTTTGGTTGGGTATTTCGTTGGGCGACATTCTTCTTTCGAAATTGTTGAAAAAATATTAAAGAAAATTTGAAAGCTCAAAGGTGAGTTTCAAATGACCACTAATAGAGATTCCATCTTTTTTATTGAATTTGATTTGGAAAAAGATCGAGTTCTTGCCATGGAAATAGGTTATGTTTTCATCTCTATCAGAATTTGTTCTTGTTCGTCCTTGGCATTTTTTCATTGAATAATCAAGAGATGAAAAAAATACATATATGGATAAATATGTACAACATTCCAACTCACTTATGGAATGTTAAAGGCATCAGTAAGTTTACTAGTGTTTTGGGGATTCCCTTATTAGTGGATAAGCACACAATTGAGAGAACAAGAATAAGTTTTGCAAGGGTATATGTTGAAATTGATATATATTTTGATTACCCTGATTTTATCCTTGTATCTTTTGATGAGAGAGAGTTTCAATCTCCTGTGGAGTAATCTGGGAAACCTCTAAGATGCTTATCATGCTCAACCTTTGGCCATTTGAATGCAAAATATCATGATGTTTCCGAAAATAGGCCTTTGAAGAAGATTTGGATACCTGAAATGAAAAAAGAAGTTAAGGATGATGTTAGCTCGGTCGAACTCGTAAGCGTTGCTATCTCAATCTTGTTGTCAAGTTTAGTTGCCAAAACTATAAGTCTTGATTTTTAGTCTACTTATAACTAAGTCTCGGATTAGGATAGAAAGTGTAGTTGAGCATTAGACTTCACGTCGTTCATCGATTGAAGACAAAGAACTATTAAGGGGAGCTTGTGGAACTTCATCAACAAAACGTATGTGGAGACTTAAACTCATCTATCACTCAAAATTCTATTTACTCTATCTCCTATTTGAGACAAAACTCGTATAGTTGTATAAACTTCGATTATACACATTTGATATTTCGAGTTGAGTTTAAGTCGGTTATATATTTCTCAAAATATGTGCTGGTAAGATTTCGCTCTAACCAAGTTCATCTTATACTCTTGACGAAAGTCAAAAGATGATCATGTGAAAATCGCCTGGTAACATCCTACATTATTTGTGTGAGACAGTCATTTGATGTTGACTAGAATGTTTTGTATTGATCATTCCATCACTTGAAAATTGCTTTGAAGCTAGTAGTTTGTGTGAGATATCTATTCCCATCTTCCAAGAATGTTTCAATGGTTGAAATGAGAGTTTAGAACACTTTTATTTAAACATAGTATGCATACTTTCATATATGCAATCCATGTCCCGGAACCATGGTATGCATACCCGTATGCGTACTGGCTGGTTTGTAAAGTCTGGGAACCTGGTATGCAAACCGGTACACGTATTGGCATAAGTTTTGGGTCCAGGAATTTCTGCTGAGTTTTGATGGTATGCGTACCAGTTTGCGTACTGGCGAAACCCAAACTTGGTCCGGATACATAGGTACGCATACCCGTATGCATACCTAAGTGGATGATGTTCTAAAATCGTTTTTTTGCATAATCTAATACGTTTATATAATAGGGAATGCAATATTTTGCAAACCGGGGCTATAATATTCATGACTTGATTCGAGTGAATCAAAATCAATTTTGATTCAATTATGTCTTGTGTACTTCTATGAGAATATAAGCAATTGAACAACTCTAGAACTAGTTTCATTTGAGTCATTTGAACAGTTATGGTTAAGATGAATAAGATTGATATGAAAGTTTTCATATGGCTAAATTCGATTAACTATTGTTGAACCAACAAGGTGTACACATTTAGATACGGTTACTCATATCCAAATGAAGGAACATTTCATTTGTGTGTAACAAGCTAAGTTCGATCTAACGGTTGAAAGATATTAGCTTGAGTCAAATCAGGTTTTCATCTAACGGTGAATATTGAATGCTTTGTTACCAAGGTAACATTGATTGCAAACCATGATTTGAATATTATATAAAGGATGACTCTAGCAACTGGGAAACCTAATCCCCACACCTGCTGTGTGATACTAGTTACGACTAGAGTTGATTCTCCTTTAACCTTAGGGTTTTCACAAAACCTTATAGGTTAACAACTTAAAGACTTCATTGGGATTTTGAAGCCAGACCCAACTATTTTATTTGTAGTTGCGTGATCTAATCTTGATTTTTCTATCGTGATTGAGTAATATCTTCTCTAAGTTTGGATCGAGATTTAATCTCCGATAAGGAAGTTAAAAAGTAGTCACAAGCATCTTCATCTTATCGTATGTGATTCCACAATATCTTGTTTCGCTACCATACGATTTAGATTATTGTGAGGTGATTGATATTTCTAGGCTTTTATTCAGGAATATAAGTCCGGTATATCAATTGGTTCATGTTCACCTTAATTTATCAAAAGACAGAACAAAACTCATATGTTAACAACTTAAAGACTTCATTGGGATTTTGAAGCCAGACACAACTATTTTCTTTGTAGTTGCGTGATCTAATCTTGATGTTTCTATCGTGATTGAGTACTATCTTCTCTAAGTTTGGATCGAGATTTAATCTCCGATAAGGAAGTTAAAAAGTAGTCACAAGCATCTTCGTCTTATCGTATGTGATTCCACAATATCTTGTTTCGCTACCATACGATTTAGATTATTGTGAGGTGATTGATATTTCTAGGCTTTTCTTCGGGAATATAAGTCCGGTATATCAATTGGTTCATGTTCACCTTAATTTATCAAAAGACGGAACAAAACTCATAGGTTTATCTGTGGGACACAGATTTATCTATACAAATAAACTTTTTGTGTGAGACAGATCTATTTATCAAGTCTTCGACTTTGGGTCGTAGAAACTCTTAGTTGTGGGTGAGATCATCTAAGGGAATCAAGTGTGTAGAGTCCTACTGGAATTCAGAGATGTAAGGAACGCAACTATGCCTTGATCAGTGTGAGATTTGTTAGGGCTCAACTACATTCTAGTCTGAAGTTAACTTGGAGTAGGCTAGTTTCTGTAGCAGCTTAATACAATATGGTGTTCAAATCTGGACTAGGTCCAGGGGTTTTTGTGCATTTGCGGTCTCCTTGTTAACAAAATTTATGGTGTCTGTGTTATTTCTTGTCCGCGTTATATTTGTTTATATAATTGAAATATCACTGGTTGTGCGTAGTTCAATCAATTAGAGAAAGCAACCTTTGGTTGTTGATTATATTGATTTACACTTGAACATTGGTCTTTGGTACCGTTCAAGTTGTTTCACATAATAATCAGGCTCACGGATTCTATCTGTTTGATTTGCTGATTACATTGTGAAACAAAGATACAACTCTTGGATATATTTCCATTGATTGAGTCTGACTTTCTAGTTGATTCTCTTGGAATTATATTGGAGTTTGTCCACACATCTTGTTAAGCGAAATATTGGGTGTGGTTATTAGACCCCCGTGTTAGAGCACTGCTCGGTCGAACTCCCAAGTGTTGCTATCTCAAGATTGTTCTCAAGTTTAGTTTCCAAAACTATAAGTCCTGATTTCTAGTCTTCTTATAGCTAAGTCTCGGACTAGGATAGAAAGTGTAGCTGAGCTCTAGACTCCACGGCGTTCTTCATACAAAGACGAAAAACTAGTCAAGGAACTGGTGGAACTTCATCGAATAAAATGTATGTGGAGACTTGAACTTATATATCACTCAAAAATTCTATCTACTCTATCTCATATCTTAAGACAAAAGTCGTATTACTATATAGACTTCGATCATACACATTTGATATTTCAAGTAGAGTTTAGCTCTCTCTCGAAATATGTGTTGGTAAGCTTTCACTTTGGCCAAATTCATCTTTACTTGTGACGAAAGTCATGTTGATTATTTCAATATCTTGAAAATTGCTTTGATGAAAAATAGAGCGTGACTAACCTTTATATATAACATCCTCTAAGAATGTTCCAATCATTGAAATAAAGAGTTTAGAACATGTAACCATCTTTGGATATAACCATTTATAGTGTTTTTGCACATTAGTGTATAAGTCCAAAACCGGAAACCAAATGTATGCATACTTGTGTGTATACAAAATGGTTAATGGAGATTGGGTAAGTATGCATACCCGTACGGATATTAGCGGAAGTTCACGTCCGTGAATTTCGACTGAGTTTGGAAATCAAAACCAACTCAATCCGGTTACCTAAGTATGCGTACACGTACTCATACTGGTAGAATGTTCACGTCCGTGAATTTCTGCTGAGTTTGAAAACCAAACCAAAATCAAATCCGGTTACTCAAGTACGCCTACCCGTATGCATAGTTAAGTGTGTTACTTTCTAAAATTGGTTTATTCGTGAACTTAAATTTATATAAACTAAGAAATGCATATTTGCAACCGTGGATATAAAGTTCATGAATCGATTCGAGTGAAGCAAAACCAATTTTGTTTCGATTGTGTCTTGTATACTTCTATGATATCTGAACAACTCTTGAACTAGTTCATTTGAGTCATTTGAACTAGTTATGGTGAAGATGAATACGGTTGATATGAAAGTGCCCATATGGCTAACCATTTGGTTAACAAATGTTGAACCAACGACTTGTACAAGTTTAGGTACGATTACACAAACCTAAATGACATATATTTCATTTCTATATAACAAGCTAAGTTTGATCTAACGGTTGAAAGATATTAGCTTGAATCTAATCAGGTTTTCATCTAACGGTGAATATTGAATGTTTTGTTACCAAGGTAACTTAGATTGCAAACCCTGATTTGGAGACTATATAAAGGAGGACTCTAGCAACTGGGAAAGGTAATCCCCACACCTCTTGTGTGATACTAGTTGTATAAGCTAGAGTCGATTCTCCTTTAACCTTATGTTTCTACCGAGACTCTGTAGGTTAACGACTTGAAGACTTCATTGGGATTGTGAAGCCAGACCCAACCATTTTCTCTATAGTTGCGTAATCTGATCTTATCCGATTCTATCGTATTGAGTATAATTGAAATATTTGACTCGAGATTAATTTCTCTGATAGGCAAGATAAAATAAATCACAAACATCTTCGTCTTATCGTTTGTGGTTCCACAATATCTAGTTTAGTCATCATATGATTTTGATTATTGTGAGGTGATTGATAATTCTAGGATGTTCTTCGAGAATATAAGTTCGGGTTATCGATTAGTTCCTGTTCACCTTGATTTATCAAAAGACGAAACAAAAATTGTAGGTATTTATGTGGGAGACAGATTTATCTATTCTTGTAGACTTTTCTATGTCAGACAAATTTGTTTATTAAAGTCTTCGGCTTTGGGTCGTAGCAACTCTTAGTTGTGGGTGAGATCAGCTAAGGGAATCAAGTACGTAGTATATTACTGGGATCAGAGACGTAAGGAGCGCAACTGTACCTTGGATCAGTGTGAGATTGATTGGGGTTCAATTATAGTCCAGACCGAAGTTAGTTTGTAGTAGGATAGTGTCTGTAGCGGCTTAATACAGTGTGTGTTAAATATGGACTAGGTCCTGTGGTTTTTCTGCATTTGTGGTTTCCTCGTTAACAAAACTTCTGGTGTATGTGTTATTTCTTTTCCCATTATATTTTGTTATATAATTCAAATATCACAGGTTGTGCATTGAATCAATCAATTGGGAAATCCGACATTTGGTTGTTGATTGATACTTGAACATTGGTCTTTGGTACAGTTCAAGTTAAATTCTCTTATATTCAATTAGACTCGCAGATTTCTATTTGCTTGAGTAAGGAATGAATTTAGAAATTAAGATGTAAGATTGAGTCTAACTGTCTAGTTGATTCTCTTAAAAAGTATATTGGAGTTAGTCCATATGTCATTGCTCGGGGTGCCCCATATCGTAATTATATCTATCTTTAGTAGTTTAGTAGTTAATTATAATTGAGGGTTGTGATTGTACCACCTGGTGTCTATCTAGACGTTGGTTCTAGGGTAGCACTTGAGAGATTTATATAGTCTCGTGTCTGTAATGGTAAGGGCATCGAATTAATAAATCAATAGAACTTTTGTTCTTTAGGTTGTGTTCAGCTGAACTCAGAGAAGCTAGATTCTTCGGAATTGAGAGGTTTATCCTAAAATTATCACCCCCAATCTTGTCATCATACTTAGGTACATGGAAATTGGTATCTAGAGCTGTTTCGATTATGTGAGTTTCTTCAATGGAGGTTGCGGATTTGGACGAGTTTTATCCAACAGAATTGACAGAACTTGAATTATCATCTGAGAAGATTTATAGTTTGGGTAGATGTCAAGCTGCAGTATCAGAGAAGCTGGAGGGTGGACTTATTCGACCTCCTAAGTAGGTAAATGCATGGATGAACATCTTCTCAACAGAAATAAAGGATATATTAGCGATGAAGCGTAGACTTTGTGATGAGAATTCAGAAGAAAGTCTTGGATTACTCCAATCGGTGGTTAAACAATTGAAAACGATGAAGAAATACATCGATGACCATTCTGAACCAACTCCTTTTGATTCAGATTTAAATTCAGTAAGTGATCCAACTAACAATTCCTCAATTCCATTAGCTAAACGAAGAAGATGAATCTGTCAATTGCAAGTTGATTCCGTCGTTTCTCTTTGAACAAAATGAGGATTCAACATATATAGACTCACACGAACAAATTTGTTTCCCTAATTGGAGTATTTTGATGGATACTTCTCAAATCAAAAATGTTTCTGGTAAAGATATGCTGATTTCCTACAAACCACTAATTGGTGAGTATTTTTCTATTTTTCTCAATTCTTTTTGTTGCATATATGACCGTGGAAAAGAGTTTGACATTAGAAAGATTTTTTCTGATCGTGTTGGAAATTATGTATTAGATACTGTCACAACTAATTCTAGTTCCTCGCTACCTAATGTGTGTTCGATTCTAATGGACAAATATGATTGGAATTTTGTTCAAGAGTTGCTTTATAAACATGGGTATTGGTCAGATTCATGGTTCAGATATCAAAATGTGTGTATGTTAGCTAATGGTGGTATTTCTACTACCGACTGGAAGATGTTTGTTAAAATGATTCCAATGTTTATTTTAGATTTTGAGCGGAAATTTTTTTTCAACCACACACTGTCTACTGGGGTATTTTCTTGCCATTGTTTCCAATCTGCTGATACAATATATGATCTTGGTAAAGTAATTGAACCTGTTGGGGTGTGTTATTCATTTATCAGAAATATTTCCAAATTCTTCATTAATCCTTGTTTGATTTTTCATAATGGATTTAATTTCATGGATATTTACAATGACAAAACTGTGTATGAGCTGAATTCGGAACTTGGGTTCCATTTCGAAGCGTCAATTAAGTCTGCGATTGTGGTTCTGTGTGTTAAAACTGGTGTCATTCATGATAGTAGTAATCTGTTTGAGAGAACGCCACAAAAAGATGGTGTGCGGAGTTTGACTAATGACGATACCTGTTTTTATTTTCTTTCGAACCTTACTCGTTCCTTATTTGATCGTGGTAAATGTCAAGCAATATCAAATTCTTCTTATAAGGGGAAATTGTTTCTTCAATGGAATTCTAGTCTTGGGTGTCAGTTACATTTGTCGTTTCTGATTTCAATTAAATTTGTGCTTGCTAATGATCGTGATTATGAATTCAGTTTTGGTCTAGCAAAATTTTACTCATTTGTACTTGTATGTTCGATTTTGATGGTTTATAGCAATGAGAATTTTGTTTCTGAACCTATTTATCATGAGATATTTCAAGTGCAACTTCAACCTTCTTCCTGTCATGTGTTACTTCCCTTGGATACTTCTGGGGTTTGTTATATTCAACTGCTTAGGGAAGTTTCTTCTTCAACACTGAGAGGTTATCTCAAGTCCGGTTCCTATAGAAAATTACTGGAAATATTTTCAGCTCAACTGTGTAGATTAGTATATAGAGCGCTAGAAGATCATAGTCGGACCATATTTTTTTCATAGGAAGTAGAAATTCATGTCTCAACTGCCGAAGAAACTCATCTCATACCTAGGGTGATTCAAATACTATATGTGAGGTTGGTGGTGGGATACTTACAGTGGAAATTTAGATTGGTTCCACCTAGCTTATGGAGTGTACAAAGTGTTACAATGTCAATTCATTTCTCAGTTTTTCTCTTTGTGGAGAAATAGAAAGGGCATCGAATTAAGAAATCAATAAAACTTTTGTTCTTTAGGCCGTGTTCAGCTGAACTCAGAGAATCTCGATTCTTTGGAATTAAGAGAGGTTTATCCTCAAATTATCAGCCCAATCTTGTCATCGTACTCAGGTACATGACACCATACATATTGCTAAGCGAATTATTGGGTGAGGTTGTTGTACCCCCATTTTTTCAATTGGTATCAGAGCAAGCAAACACATTTAAGACCTCATAAGTCTGTGTTTGTAGCGTTCTGACTATATGGACAAGAGTGCGATCTCTGATAAACGCATCGCCAGAAACAAAAGTTTTGTTTCTATGAAATCTATGAAAGGGAAAGATTTGTTAATCTCTAATATAGATGAACCTTGTGTTCTTACGAAACAGACTTGCATTGACAAGTGTTACCCGAATTACCTTACTAACGAGTCTGACTATGATGTAGAAAGGGAAGCATCCAAAGAAAGTGTAGTGATTCTAGAATTTGTTAGAATTACGACTGATAAAATCAATCATTTGAAACACAAATTCAATATTCTTGTTGGTATGGTAAATGAGCGTGACTCTCAATTAAAAGTCCTTCGAGAGGAAAATGCGTCAGTCAGTTCTTCACGAACTCTGCTTGAGGAAAATCTCAAAGAGGATGCTTTGGAAATTTAACGCCTTTTGAGTAAACTCTCTATTCAAGGTTGTTCCAAAGAGTCCACTATACCAACTGCTTCTGTCTCCACTATAAGAAATTCAGTTCCAGAAGTAAAATCGGAATCCCTTCCTATTAGAAAAGATGGTCTTCCTCTATTTAAGTAATATCCATATCACATGGAAGGAAGAAATCTCTAAACGATGGTGTTAAGTTTGTTCTCTCTATTCACTCATGTAATCAGAAAGTGTGTCCCTTTTTTGAATCAAAAGGGCATGCTGAGCAAAAAAGGAACTCTAGGTTGAATGACAATTTCCTTGTTCGACGTCAACACACCTTAGATTTAATTATTAAAGGTGTAACTGACATTCGTATGTATAAACCATTTGGTTTTAGTACTTACCCTGTGTATCCTACCAGGAAATTCAGTTCGATGTGTTCCTCAAATATTCGAGAGCATAACAGACTCCTTAACACAAATCTTCTTAGAAGAGCTCAAGGATGCTCTTTTGTCTAAAAGGGAGATAATGTTGTTCTTGCATAAATTCGTCCTAAACCAAGAAATGGCCATTCCATACTTGCTTCGGTCACAAAGTAAAGGATAAGGTTTGGTTTTGGGAAGGGAAGCGAAGCGAAGAAAGTGTTGAGACCAGAATAGTTTATTCTGGAATAGTAGTTGTTTTACGACTTGTATCAGAAAGTGGGAAGCGAACAGATGGAGAGATAGCGAATGTTTTCTGAGTGTTGTATATTCCTGACCTGAACTTGTTCGGTGGAAATAGGTAATTCTTATTTATACAAGTTGAAGTGAAACGTACTCTGGTCTCATTAAGAAATGGAAAACAGGTGAGTAAATAGGAGGAGGTGGTAACCGGTAACGCCTGGAATTGATGTTCCATAAAAAAAAGTGTTTCACCATTACTCCCTATATTTACTAACTGCCTCATCCTTATGACACTTTCTTATAACGGGCATAGTATACGCCACACGCTGTAAACCTCCAAACCAATACCCAATGAGCATCCCACAGTTTGTGACATGCGTTGATGTCTCGATTGTTTTCGTGGAAAACATGTAGCTATGTGTGTCTTGGCTAAAGGATTTGGCGTTTGTAGCCAAGTTGGTGTCGTGACCAAAGGATAGGCATTGTAGCCAGGTTGGTGTCGTGACCAAAGGATAGGTGTCATAGTCTGGTTGGTGTCGTGACCAAAGGATAGGAGTCGTATCCAGGTTGGTTCCATGACCAAAGGATAGGCGTCGTAGATAGGTTAGGATTTTGGCGTGTCCAGGCTAGGATTTTGGATGGACAGGCTAGGATTTTGGCGTGACTAGGCTAGGATTTTGGCATGTCCAAGCTAGGATTTCAGCGTTGGGCCAAAGGTGGCCATGCGTTAGTTGGTGACCTTGGACGGCTAAGATCTGCACCTTAGACGGAAGGGTGGCCGTTGATCGTTACAACCCTTCGTTTGATGAAAGCATGGCCGACATGGTTTTAGCGTGGAGTGGAGCCACTAGCAGTGTGCGGCTTGGAAGGGGAGCGCTTGCGGCTTTGTCTAAATTAGGGTTTGGTATGCTGAAACCCTAATGAGCGCCCTTTACTAGAATCGATGTATAATTCTCATACAGACTCGGATTTTGATAGTTAGTCCCTCCATTCTATACGGAAAAGAATTTTCTATCTCCTAATGCGGGAATATTTAGGTTTTGAGATCGTTCGGGAGGTTAAAACATCCCAAAAGTAAAACTCAGGAAGAATTCAAGAGGGATGCTGGTATCCAGCGGCATGGTGGCATGGACAGCATGGCTTTGGCGTGGACAAAACTAGGGTTTTGAGCCAAAGGTTACCATGCATTGTTTGGCGACCTTGGACGGCTAGGATTTGCATCTAGGATGGAAAGGTGGTCATTGATCTTCGCACGCCTTTGTTTTGGTAGCCGCATAGGGAAGGCCGGCATGGTATGGCGCGGATGGCCTGTCATAGTGGGGCTAAGGGTTTGGCACAAACGGCTTGGCATGGTGGGGCCAAGGAAAGGTGCGATTGGATTGACATGGTGGGGCCAAGGGTTTGGCATGCTATTGGCGCATGGTGCTGCTAGCATGGTTGGGGCCAAGGAAAGGTTCGTTTGGCTTGGCATGGTGAGGCCAATAATTTGGCATGCCATTGGCGCATGCTGCGGCTAGCATGGTTGGCATGCCTTGGCGCGGTAAACGTGGCTGACACGGTTTTCAATTGGAACAGTGGTGTAGCTGGCATGGTTGGCATGCCTTGGCATGGAGATTTGGATGCATGGTTTGCCATTGGCACAATGGTGTGGCTGGCATGGTTGGCATACCTTGGCGTGGAGGACGTGGCTGGCATGGTTTGACATTGGCACAGTGGTGTGGCTGGCATGGTTGTCATGCCTTGGCGCGGAGATGTGACTGGCATGGTTTGCCATTGGCACAATGGTTCGAATGGCATGGTTGGCATGCCTTAGCGAGGAGATGTGTCTAGTATGGTTTGCCATTGGTATAGTGGTGCGGCTCATGCCTTGGCGCAGTAGCATGAGAATTAGGGTTTGGTATAGATGATGTCAGTCGATGTTAAGGGTTCTTCCGTGGAACATGACTCATGTAAAAAAAAGGTACCCCGGTAATTCTTGCGTAGGCATGCTGATTGATTCAATAAATGTGCTAATGGTCATAGTGAGGTCATGTCAGTTATACAGTTTTACGATTTTAACCCTAAGATAAAACCACCATCAACATTAAGTCTCCTGCTTAGCTCGGAACGGGAGTATCGTTGTGAGGTAAGCATAAGATTGTCACATGCTAGGACAAAAATCGAAACAACAAGTCATGTAAAGATGGTCAGGAAGGTCCGACTAACCTTTTTCGGGAGGTAAAAAGAGTTTGTACTTCCCGTGTTGGCGGCTTTGCGTAAATGTTGCTCTTGGTACTGCAGTTTAGGCTGGAACGGAGCCGCTAGTGTATATTTGGTGTGAAGGGAAGCTGCTAGCACTGGTCGGCTTGGACTTGGAGCCGTTAGCACTGGATCGGCTTGGAATGGGAGCCCCAGGTATCGTGCGGCTTGGAAAGGAGCCATGAGTGTTGGATTGGCTTGGAATGAGCCGTCAGCATTGGTCGACTTGGAATGGGAGCCGCAGGTATCGTGCGGCTTGGAAAGGAGCCGTTAGCACTGGATCGTCTTGGAATGGGAGCCGCTAGCATAAATTTGGAGCAGGCGCTGATCTGTTGGCCTGGCATAGTATGAGCGTTGGCTTCGGGAAGATAACAACTTGCTTCAGTTCCGTGGGAAGGTGACGACTGGCTTCGGGAAGATAACAACTTGCTTCAGTTCCGTGGGAAGGTGACGAATGGCTTCGGGAAGATAAAAACTTGCTTCAGTTCCGTGGGAAGGTGACGACTGGCTTCGGGAAGATAACAACTTGCTTCAATTCCGTGGGATAATGACAACTTTGTCTAAATTAGGGTTCCCTAATTAGCGCCCCTTACTAGAATCGTTCTAGAATTCTCGTACGAACTCGGATTTTGACGGTCTGACCCTCCATTATAATCGAAAAATAATTTCTTATCTTCCTACGCGAGAATATTTAAGTTTTGAGCTCGTTTAAGAGGTGAAAATGGCCCGACAGTGAAACTCAGGAGGGATGTTGTGGGACCAGGGTAGCATAGTCGCGCCGACTCATCTATTCCCATTCATGGAGCAAGAAGGAAACTTTATTCTGTGCAAACTCTAGGAACTCCATCCATATGAATTGTAGGACCAGAATATCGCCACAATGATCTTCTCGCGATGGAAACGACACTTCTGCGAGAAACCTAAACATTTCTATGAGTATTAACAACACTTTGACGAGAACGTCGCAAGATTCTTCAATGACATTTGGCGAGTGTCACAAAAGAGTGATATAACGGTCAACGACTAAAGATATGTGAGAAGAATAAATCTACTTCACGATGGTTACAAAGTTGGCGATGGTGAAGACTAAAGTTATGGCGGTGAGATCACAGAGTAGATCCGAATTAATGGGAAATCTTAGCTGTCTTCCACTATGTATTTTCCTATATAAAGGGCCCGACTAAATCCAGAGGATGATGATGTACTTTTGAGAGCTGAGAGAATTTTGAGGAGAGAGAAACTCAAAAATAAAGTTATATTTCTGAGTTTTGATATTTCTTGTAAATCTTCCTGAAAGTGAATTAATAAAATTGTTGTTGTTCATTCTCGATTATGGCTTAATTTTCATAGATTCTTGACAAGGGTGTAGTGTGGGAAATCCTGCAACTACATTTTGGCGCCCGAAACAGGGAGAATCAAGCTAAATCTCTAATTACAACTTGAAAATTTGAAGAAATTGTTAGAATTGAAGAAATGTCTAGAAGAAGAAGAAACACATCAGAACCATCAACAACTGTGAGGAGAAGTAAAAGACTTGCAGGTGAAGGAACATGTGAATTATAAGAATCTTTAAGAATAAGATCAGGAAGAAATAGAACAAGAAATGAAGCAGAAAATTCAATCCAACAGCCGAATCAACAAGCACAAACGCAAGATAGAGATGTGGATTATGACAGAGTGAGTGTGCATACTTGGAGGTCAGATTCGATAGAAGAAGCAGAAAATCGACAATTGAGAAATGAAGAAGAAGGAAAAAGAAATCAAGAAGTGGATGGAGGATTAATTCATGAAGAACGTGAAATAGTAGATGATTTGAGACAAAGGATACAAGAAGAAAGAAGATTAGAGGCAGAAGAGCGTGCAAATTTAACAAGACAAAATCATGAGCTAAGAATGAAGAATTTGAGATTACAAAGAAGGAGATCAAGAAGTACTGTTAGGTCAAATTCAAGATCATTCAGAGAAGAACCAAGGAAAAATTCCCCTATAAGAAATGTTAGAGAAAATACTCGAGGAGAAGTGAAAAATAGAGAAGAAGAGATAATTGATAATCGCTATAATCCGCGCGACAATAGAAATCAAGAGGGAGGAAACAATCAAATTGAAGAAGAAAATCCCGAAGAAGGAAGGAGGATATTACATGGGAGAGAGAATCAAAGAATGATTGAAGAAGAAATTGAGAATCATTACGCTGAACAAGCACGTCTAGCTCACGAGAGAGAAAGATTAAGAGCAGAAGTAGAAGAACATGAATTTTGAGAAGCAGTGCGACAAAATAATCATGAAAATCGAGAAAGGAGACGTACACAAAATCGCTACAATGATAATATTCAGGATGAATATGATAGGATACAGAGGAGAATAGAGAGACAACGTAGAGAAATAAGGAGAAATGAAGAAATTCGAAGAGAAGAAGGTAGGCAGTTACGATACCAAGAGGAAGATGAAAGAGAAAATCGCAGAGAAGGACGAAATAATGATGAAGAATAAGATACACAAAATCTCGCAAGACAAGAAAGGAAAGAACGCAGAAGAAGGGAAGCAGCACTAAAAAGGCCAATGGAACAAAACTCAATTGAGAATGAGCAAATACTGAGAGAATTAGCAGAAATGCGAGGAATAATAAATAATAGAAGAGAAGGAGGTAGGAGCCAACTTGATGAGGCTATTGAAGAAGCTGCGAGAACTCCATTTACTCATGAAGTACAGTTAAGAGGGATACCTCCAAAATGCAATTTACCAGCATTAACCAGCATTTTTGATGGAACTACTTGTGCTATTCAACACGTCAAAGCTTATGTTAGATGTATGCTACAGTGGGAAAATCATGATGCTGTGCTATGCAAATATTTTGCATCCATCTTAACTGGCGAGGCGTTGAAATGGTTTGAGGGATTACCAAAAAATACCATAACTTCTTTTGATCATTTACAAAATACATTCTTAGGAGCGTATATTAGCAACAATTCATCGCGGCCGGGTATTGAAGATGTGTTTGAGTATGAAGCACTTAACTATAAGATGGAAATCAATGTGCAGCGAAATGGCTGGAAGAGTGGATGAAAGATATCTGATCCTATCCTTCATTAATGCAATGTTCGCGACTAATTTACTGTACATTCAGATTTTCAGAATCAAAAATACAATCACCATGACAGAATTGCAAGAACTGTAGGAAGAATACATTGCTTTGGAAGAGAAACAAAATGAGATGGAATCATACCCAATCGTGAACACCAGCTCACTGGCGGAAAGTGGAAGTTTGCTCCCTAAAATGATAAATAATGTAGCGAGCACCTCGCAATCACAACAAGAGAAAGTAGTCATTGATAACCAACAAAAATTATTAGCGATGGGCAGATGAGATCAGGAAGAATATGAAAGGGAGAAGAATTATTATAATCGCGGTGGAAATAATAAAATTCAAAGACTCGATCAACCTCAAGAAACTTATGGTGGACAAAGGCAGAATAATTTTAGAGGACAAGGCAATCAGAGGATAATATGGGAAGAAATAAAGATGCCAGCTCTCAATACCAGCATAGAAAAGATTTTGGAAGCTATCATTTTGATGGAAAATATACCCTCTCCGTGGAACATGGGAAAAGAACCCCATCCAAACAATCGAAGTCAAGAATTCCGTCCTTATCATCATTTTCATGGCCACTCAGTAAACGATTGTAGGAATGTGAAGAGAATAATCTTGAGGATGATTGATCAGGGAAAGTTAAATCATTTTATAGTAGGACATCCACAATCTCAGCAATTACCGCCAGCACCAGAAACTCGCAGAGTGAATGCTGTAAAAGGAGCAGAAACATTTGTGATAGAAGTAGGGGCTAAAGCAAAGAATTTGTTCTGCAATTCCATTGTGCACTCATATATAACTGTGGAGGATTTCCATGATAATGTCGTAAGCAGAGTCTTTGCCATAGACACGAATGGAAAAGAGATAATGAATATAGCTGTTGATGGTGGATTTTTGTTTAAGGTTAAGATTGTAAAACCTAAAAAATATTCGCCAACATCTTGTAAGAGATAAGGCCATTAACAAGTGATGGATACTCCTTCACTTTATCAATTCACCAAGAATGGAGCATGTGGCGACAATCCCATTCTGTGAATAAAATACACGAAATTCATCCAGGTTGGAGCATGTAGCAACAATCACATATACCATGTGAATTTTCAGCATTATTAATTAATGCGCAACAGCCTTGTATTTCCTGTACTCATTATCAGTGTGGCATGACGACTGAGTGTTGCTCTTAGCGGAGCAACACGAACCTCCAAGAATTATAATGAAACCATGTACGAAATACCTGTATAGGCTAAACTCTCGGTGTGTTATATAGCCCGATTGAGCCCCTCTCGATGTGTTATACTAGCCCGATTGAGCATCCAGACTGACCGTATCAGTCTAGATATGATCACGACCATCCAACTCCACCAGCCTGATTGGATGGCCAAGATCGATTCCATCACCCCCAAGCAGGTATGAAATACCTGCCGAACCAACGCGGAACCCGCATGGTTGGCCTCCCTTGGCCTAGCTTGACAAAACATCCAAACCATAGCAGTATGGATGGAAAATCCTAAATTAGGGTTTGCGGCACATTACATGTGTCGCAAAATAGCCTCAACCATCCATCATCGCAGGTATAGATGGAGGGTGCAGATGTAGATTCAAAGGGCACGGGGTATGTCAATACAATCACCGCAGGCCCACCTACATACCTGACCAATCGGTCCGGACCAACCATGGTTGATCATTCAAAATCGTGCGCCTGAATGGAGCATGACGCACGGCTTTGAAACCCAAAAATTAGGGTTTTGAATCACGAGCGTCCATCTTCTCCGGCACGAATGGAGGGTCCGAGATTAGATCAAAGCAGGTCCGGTCATGTCAACATGACCACCGTGGACCCGTCTATCCCCTCATATAATCTTCCAAGGCATGCCATGACTGGCTATCCCAAAATCGTCCGCTCCAACATGCGTGGTCGTGCCTCCCAAGCTTCAAATTAATCTCAACCACTCAATTTCTCCGGACGAATTGGGTGGATTATATCGCGTTTTCATGGGACGGTAAGACATAGGCATTAACATCAGCCTACCACCTACACGTTGGAGCAGTCGACCAAGACCGATCAAGCATGGTCGTTTTGGAACGCCCGCCCGAAGTTGGTATGGGATACGGCTTTTGCGGCACTAATCTTCTGTTTCAATTCGATCTCGACCACTCAACTTCGCCGGACGAATTTGGTGGCCCAGATCACGTTTTTATGGGACGATAGGTATAAGCGCCTACACCGTCACGCCATCTACACACAAGTATGATCGGCCAGTCCAGGATAGTTCCCTAAGTCTGGTTTCGGTCATGGTGAAGAGCAGTGCTTGCGCACCACCTTCGAAACCCTAATTCCACCAAGTGTCGCAGATGGGTGTCTTAAAGATCATCTCATCCGTCCAACTTCACCAGCTCGGTTATATAGCCCTGGTCAGGAGTTAACTAGTCAGTGCGGGGTCATGGTGATCACCATCCACCACTCTACCACACCATGTGGTCGGTCAAGGAAGGGTTTGCATGCGCAACTTCCAAACCATGCTGGATATACTCAATGCGGTACCTGCATATTATACACACGATACTTCACAAGTATCAATTTCCTTCATGGGTTTTTCTTTCGGGATATTTTCTCCTCCCGAACGAGCTTAAAACCTAAATACTCCCACGTTGGGAGATATGAAATTCTTTTCCGTATGGAATGGAGGGACGGACCATTAAAATCCGAGTCCGTACTAGAATTATACAACGATTCTAGTAAGGGGCACTAATTAGGGTTTCTAGTGCAACAATCAACATAGGGATGGCAATTTGCCCCACCCAAGCTCATCCCCGTGGGAACCCGCCCCTACGGGTTAGGGTTTTATCCGTATAAACGGGGAACGGGGCGGGGTATGGGGAATCCCCGAAAATAGTGATGCGGGGATGGGGTGGGGATGGGATTCAAGGTCCCCACCCCATACCCTCCCCATATCATAACCTATTATATTTGAACGAGGAACTTTTTTGGAAGATAACAAAGAATATCATGATGAAATTATTAACATGGAGGAAGATGGTTAATAATAAGGAACTAAAAAGTAAAAGGAATCATAATACTCAATTGTGGATCAATTGTTTCCTTTATTTTTCAGTTTTAGTTGGTTATTATAAACTTAGAATTTTAAAATGCATGCTTATTATTATCGTTTGAATTTGAACCATTATAATTATTTACAAAATTTGAAATATTTATTGTAATGTTATGGTAACCCATGGGAAACCCATCACCCACGGGGATTCCCCATACCCATCCCCGCCCCATTCTTATGGGTAACGGGTAAAGGTTGGGTTTTGGTTTTTTGAACGGGGTAGGGGATGGGATTCAAGGTCCCCGCCCCATACCCGCCCTATTTCCATCCCTAAATCAACGGTTGCCCCTCCTCTCAAGATGCAAAATCTCGACCGTCGAAGGTCACCAAGCTATCAAGTTTCCCGAGCCTGACTTTCCAAGCCACAACAACATGCAACATGTTTTCCAAAAACATTCGAGACATCAATCATGTCACAAACTGGGGGATACATACTGGGGTATTGTTCTGGAGGTTTACAGCGTGCAGCACACAACGCGCCATCATAAGAACGTGTCAGGAAGTCATGGACGGTTAGTGATGATGGGAGAAGTGGGCAATCCTGGTCATGTGACACTAACACACTACTCCACTACTCCATCACTCCAATTTCTCCACTTCCCACGAGATACGAAGGTTAGGCTAAAGGACTTGTATAAATAGGTTCTCCGCCCTATTTTCAACAACAACACAAGTCCAGACAACAGAAGCAAGTGTTGATTCAATCGTATTCAAACACCGGAACTGATAGATTACATCCTTCAAGCCAGTTCAGCCTTCTGATACAAGTCCTGCATAGCCAACACCTTCACATTCTCAACACCTTCTTCGCTTCCCTCCATAAGATCAACCCCATCTCCTTCACTTTGTGACCGAAACAAGTCTGGAACGACCATTTCTTGGTTTAGGCCGGACTTGCACAGATTGATCTCTCGAATCTACAAGCACTCACCGTGCAATGCATTTGTTTTAGGTTTAGATTCATTTCTTATCCACACCCCCAAATTACCAAAATTATCAGGAATAGTTTTCACCCATAAACAATTGGCAACCACAGTGGGAGGTTGATCTCTCGGTCGTAAAGTCAATTTATTCAATACCATTCAATCGATTTGGAGATGGTTGGTCTTAGGACCGTCACAACAGTCTCGAATCATTACGGTTCCTCCAACGGAGATACCCCTCTTCCCAACGGTGTAGCTGATGGCGTAACCGAAAGAATCCCAATGTTAAGCGAACTAGCACGGGTACAAGAGATTCAAGCGAGGAACATGGAGCTAATCAAAGAAGCGGTAGACGGAATCCTTAATCTCCTCATCAGGATGACATCAGAGTTAGGCGTTCCGGAGAACTCCGCACCGGGACTAATTCCCCTCAGATCAACATCTTTACTATGAACCAGAGACCTGTAGGTCAGGAAGCGGCATCTCTAGTGGAAAGCTTATGCGAACTCTTGCACCTCTTGAAGAATCAACGGGCAGAGATGTTTGCTGCGATTAATAAAATAGGTCTGGACGTACACCTGACTCCTTCACGACCATAAATCCTAACTGCATCGGAAAGATCGGTAAATAATGTTACATTTATAGAAGACGATATGATGGCGGAAGAGGGTCATAATCGGGGCCTACATGTTACCGCACGCATCAAGAGTTCGGAGTTCAGAAGGGCCCTCGTCGACACAGGAGCATCTTTAAACGTGATTACCCTCAAAACTCTTAGGACAGCCAGGGTCAGCCCGTGAAAAATTATACGACAACCCACCACAATGACAGACTTCGAAGGAAACCAGACCAGCACATACGGGTATGTCAAACTAAATTTGTTGGTTGGACCTGTTCAATCCAAAGTGAAATTTGAAGTCATAGAAAAGAAGCCATACTACCATATGATACTAGGGAGACCGTGGCTCCATGACAATAAGGTCATACCTTCGACGTATCACCAGTGCCTGAAGACCATGCTAAATGAGGAAGTCATACGTATTCCTTCATCACTGTCTCCATACGCGCCGATATGCGGAGTGGAGCTGTTCAACCCAAAATAAGCTTCGCAGGGAAAGTCAGACCAAGTCTTGTGCACCCCATTACCCACGTGGACTTTAATTCAGGAAGAAGACCAACTTACATCACTAGGGGCTAAACACCACAACACGCCTTCGCTGACGAGAAGCTCATTTTCATCCGGTGAAGTTTCAACCCATGCTCACGCCAAAAGTGAACGCACTTTTGAGGCAAGCCGCGATCATGGGAAGACAATATATCGGCGCCATTGTTAGCAATTAACAGAGGAAACTGGTACCCAGTATCTCCACCCAATTGAATATTGTAAGAATGACGAGACACAGGAGGAGGTGTTAGACGCTCCGCAACAGCTACAAGATGTCACCAAATCCACAACCGATGAACTCGAGATTGTTGACATCGGGAATGAGAAGTCTCCCAGGCCAGTCTCTATCAGTTCGACTATATCCGTAGATGAACGTGCAAGTCTTGTCCAGTTACTTAAAGAGTACCAAAATGTGTTTGCCTGGACATATGAGGAAATACCAGGTCTAGACGAGAAACTGGTCACACATCACCTTCACATCATACCTGGATCCAATCCAGTCAAGAAATATCTGAGGCAGTTCAGGAACGAAGTGGAAGAAAAAATCAAGAATGAAATTAAGAAACTGCTAGCTACTGGTTTTATTAGACCTATCCATCATCCGACCTGGCTAGCTAATGTAGTTCCGGTAAAGAAGAAGAGCGGACAGATTCGGTGTTATGTGGATTTCAGAGACTTGAACAAGTGTTGCCCAAAGGATGACTTTCCTCTACCCAACATCGACATGTTGGTAGATGATACCAGCGGACACGGCATGTTCTCCTTAATGGACGGCTATATTGGCTACAATCAGATAAGGATGTATGAATATGATGCAAGTAAGATAGCTTTTCGAACCCCTCTTGGCAATTTTTATTATACTGTTATGCCATTCGGTTTAAAGAACGTCGGCACAACATATCAACGCGCTATGACGGCAATCTTCCACAACATGATGCATAAACAAGTACAAGATTACGTAGATGATATTTTGGTCAAGTCCAGGGCTCGAGCATACCACGCCAATGTCCTACGGAAAGTATTCGAGAGATGTCGAGAATACAAGTTAAAGATGAATCCTTTGAAATGCGCTTTCGGTGTATCTTCAGGCAAGTTTATGGGGTTCCAGGTAACCACGGAAGGAATCAAGGTAGACCCATCCAAGACCCAAGCTATCCTTACAATGCCGCCTCCCCGAACTGTGAAGGAACTCCAAAGTTTCATGGGAAAGGTAAACTATATCCGGCGTTTTATACCTGGTCTAGCCCAACTCATCGCATCATTCACTCCCTTACTGAAGAAAGGAGCTAGCTTCGTTTGGACCGCAATCCAGCAGGAAGCTTTTCGAAAGATTCAACAAATACTATCGTCTCCATCCATTGTGAAGTCTCATGTACAGGGAAAGCCGTTGCGCCTCTACACCGCCGTAGGGGCTCTACTCGCTCAGGAAGATGATGAGGGAGTCGAACATCCTATATACTACTTCAGCCGGATATTAAGAGACGCCGAACTCAGATACCCCAGGGCGGAAAAAGCAAGTTTGGCCTTGATCCATTCCATTCATAAGTTTAGGCATTACCTACTGTCTAATAGGGTGATACTCGTATCTAAATCTGATCCTGCAAAGTTTTTACTTTCAAAACTGGTCCTTACGGGAAGAACGGGCAAATGGCTTCTCCAAATGTCAGAGCTGGACAAAGCATGTGTGTCACCGAGAGCTATCAAGGGTCAAGCAGTTATAGACTTTCTGGAAGCATTTCTTGGAGAAGGCACTACCGGACTGCACGAAGACCTCACTGGAGAGTTTCTAGACGTCTCCTTTTTGGAAGAGGAAGTGTGGATCCTATATTTTGATGGCTCTGCTACTCCTAGCAGTAATACTGGAGGAGCGGGCGTGGTATTAGTCTCTCCAACTGGGGAAGTATTCTCACACTCCTTCAAGTTGGACTTCGAATGTACCAACAACTCAGCAGAGTATGAAGCTTTCCTCATAGGACTATCATTAGCTAAGCAAGAAGGAGTCACGTGTCTGGAGATAAGAGGTGACTCCAAGTTACTTGTAAATCATATGAATGGAGTATACGCACTGAAGGAAGTAACACTAGCTCCGTATCGATCATAAGCGCAAAGGTTATTAAATTATTTTGCCGATGCAACTATAGTCCATATTGGTCGCAACAACAACAAACACGCTGATTGTCTGCCAACATTATCTTCCAAACTGAAGTTCGAAGGTTCGAAAGAAACCCTAACAGTAAAGAGGAGAACCATAGAATCGACATGTCTATCACAATACAGAGACACCAAGACTGATGATTGGCGAACTCCGATCACTCAAGAGCTCAACAGCTCGGTCTCCCAAGGAAAGGTCAGTCTCAAAACCTTACAGAACTTCTTCATACTTCATGGTATGTTGTATTATCGAAATCCGTACGGTTCTCTGTCAAGATGCCTTGGAGATGACGAAGCACAACTACAACTGGATCGTTTTCACAATGAATTTTGCGGGCAATCACTGGTGGTAACGCTTTACCGGCGACTCCAACGTCTGGTCTATTACTGGACGGAGATGGAGACTCAATCCAGACTACTTCAGAAGTCCTGCTCAAATTGTCAAGCACCACCACACCAGTCGGAAGTTTTCAGTGTGAACCATACTGGGGACTGGAGAGAGCCATACATCAATTATCTCCGTGACGGAACAACTTATACCAATCAAAATGACGCTATCAAAATAAGGCAAAAGGCGAAGCGGTTCGTATTCCACGAAGGGATCCTCTACCGCAAGAGTTTCGGAGGGAATCTATTGAGATGCCTGGATGGGGAAGAAATTTCAGTCATTCTGAAAGAAACGCACGAGGGGGAGCACCAAGGGAAGAGGAAGTTGTTTTTCCAGATACACGAGAAATACTATTGGCCAACCATGGAAGATGACGCATCCACTTTTGTTCAAAGTTGTCACAAATTTCAGATTCATGGGAACCTTGTTCACACGCCCTCCACCCCCTTGCACTCAATAAGCAGTCCATGGCCGTTCTACAGCTGGGGACTGGACATTATTGGGAAAATCAACCTGCCCTCATCAAATCAGCACGAGTACATCATAACCGCGACAGAATACTTCACCAAATGGGTAGAATCCATTTCTCTACGGGGAACTATGGGAGCAACAATTGCGGATTTCATTAAAGAGCACATCATTTGTCGTTTTGGTGTGCCTAAGCATATTATCACTGATAATGGCACTCCCTTCGCCAACAAACAAGTACAAAAGTTGCTTGAAAGATATGGCATCCAACATGTTTTCTCCACCATCTACTACCCTCAAGGGAATGGGCAAGCCGAAAGTACCAACAATACACTGATCCGGATCATCAGTCGAACAGTACATGACAATCCTAGGGAATGTCACAACCAGTTACCAATGGCACTGTGGGCATACCGGACGTCACCTAGAAGATCCATTGGAGTTTCCCCATATTCACTTGTTTACGGAGCGGACGTAATTCTCCCGGAAGAGATCAAAATCCCATCATCCAGGATTGTAGCAGCGACTGGGATCCAATGGGACGAGGAAGAAACTTCTAGCTCTAGAATAGCGGAGTTAGAAACTCTGGATTTCAGAAGGAACAAAGTGGAAGAACGCATTCAGGTGTACATGAACAGAGTTTCCAGGGCATATAATAAAATCGTGAAGTCGCGTGTTTTTAAAGTAGGAGATTTGGTCTTGAAAAAGGCAAAGCACATCCAACAAGACATGTTCGCGCCAAAATTCTCACCAAAATGGGAAGGTCCGTAGTGACCAAGGCTTACAATACTGGCTACTACAAGATTGTCAAGGTGGACGGAGGAAGGCTGGAAGCGGTCATCAATGGAAAATGTCTCAAAGCATATCATGCTTGACCATTGTCCACTCTGTCTCGCGACGCTACAATACATGCATTTACTTCATTACATGTTTGAATCCTCAATTATATTCATAGATGCATTAATGAAAACCTGTTTCATCAATAAAAAACCAGTGCCATTTATTCCGCAAAGATGTTTAAAAGAAAACTTTAACATAAACATCATTGACAACAAGGCAACACAGCTACATGAGACCTAGAAGAGGCCGTCCAGCAGATTATAGTTCTTTGAGAGAATCATCTCCAGTCTCGCTTGATACCTCTCTGTCATTTTCTTCAAGTCTTGTACTGCCTGTTCTACCTTCTTTGATTCCGCAGCCAGAGCCTTCTCCTCTTCCAAGATAGATTTCGCAGCAGGAACAACATTTACGAGGATACCGGCTCGATCAACCTTGATGATATCAAGACGCTGTCGCAACCAACCCACGTTTAACTCCATGGATTCGCAGGTAGATACCATATCCTCCCACATTTCGAGGCTTGATTCGGCAACATTGCAGATGGAAATATTCTCCATCTCAGCAATCATGGGAAGAAGGAAGTTCACCGTGGTGACCAAAGCAGAGGAACAATGTCGGACCACATTCCTGGTTGCGATATGGCCGTACTTTCTCCATAATTTCGTGTACAAAGGTACAAACTCCTTCCGCACTAAGAATCCACCAACGTCTCGATAACTAGATGATAAACACTTCATGCGAATATCGAACGGAATACCTGCATTGGGGCATTCATAAGACGATATACCTAGGTCGACATCTTCGAGATCCGTAGGAGTAGGCATGTTCGAGTTTGAAGGAAGAGGACTGCTTAGGTCATCATCATCAATAACTGTCACACATGTTCCGGTAGGGTATCTCTGCAAAAAGGAAAGGATTTTTCACCTGATCCTTATGAGGAACAAATAAATCTATCAGAAAAGGAAAAGAAGACAAACCGTTATGATCTTCTTGACTCGGAGAACACGGGCCGGGGATTCATCATGAAACCCATACGGAGATCGCGCATGCTTGACGAAAGATCCTGGGTGGTAAGAAGAAGATGATCTATTGTTGCTCAACATGTTGGGAAGATAGAGTTTTTGCAGAAAAATCTATTAACGATTTTTAACCCGCATGAATGCTAAAGGAAACCCTAAGGAAGACCGGATCAACTACAACGGGACTTGTCCGATAAATGAGGTCCCAATGTCGACTAGGTCGTAATTCTCCTCCAAACCCTAATCAGGACTCCCAGGGTAACGCCCGACGATGTCGACATATCCGGTAAATATGCATTCACTTTGTCTTGGTCATTTCAATGTATAAATTTGTCACCATCTCATGCCTACCACACAATAATGTAACCATTATGTGCTAGTCAAGTGACTTAATGTTGATGGTGGATTTTTGTTTAAGGTTAATATTGTAAAACCTAAAAAATATGCGCCAACATCTTGTAAGAGATAAGGCCATTAACAAGTGATGGATACTCCTTCACTTTATCAATTCACCAATAATGGAGCATGTGGCAACAATCCCATTCTGTGAATAAAATACACGAAATTCATCCAGGTTGGAGCATGTAGCAACAATCCCATATACCCTGTGAATTTTCAGCATTATTAATTAATGCGCAAAAGCCTTGTATTTCCTGTACTCATTATCAGTGTGGCATGAAGACTGAGTGTTGCTCTTAGCGGAGCAACACGAACCTCCAAGCATTATAATGAAACCATGTACGAAATACTCGTATAGGCTGAACTCTCGGTGTGTTATATAGCCCGATTGATCCCCTATCGTGTGTTATACTAGCCCAATTGAGCATCCAGACTGACCGTATCAGTCTGGATATGATCACGACCATACAACTCCACCAGCCTGATTGGATGGCCCAGATCGATTCCATCACCCCCAAGCAGGTATGGAATACCTGCCGAACCAACGCGGAACCCACATGGTCGGCCTCCCTTGGCCTAGCTTTCCAAAACGTCCAAACCATAGCAGTATGGATGGAAAATCCTAAATTAGGGTTTGCGGCACATTACATGTGTCACAAAATAGCCTCAACCATCCATCTTTGCAGGTATAGATGGAGGGTGCAGATGTAGATTCAAAGGGCACGGGGTATGTCAATACCTGACTAATCGGTCAGGACCAACCATGGTTGATCATTCCAAATCGTGCGCCTGAATGGAGCATGATGCACGGCTTTGAAACCCAAAAATTAGGGTTTTGAATCACGAGCGTCCATCTTCTACGGAACGAATGGAGGGTCCGAGATTAGATCAAAGCAGGTCCGGTCATGTCAACATGACCACCATGGACCCGTCTATCCCCTCATCTAATCGTCCAA
The DNA here is from genome assembly GCA_023529315.1 of Papaver bracteatum. Classification (NCBI taxonomy): domain Eukaryota; kingdom Viridiplantae; phylum Streptophyta; class Magnoliopsida; order Ranunculales; family Papaveraceae; genus Papaver; species Papaver bracteatum. The sequence goes on along the minus strand of JAJJWX010000461.1, from coordinate 442,712 downwards.
AGCATGCCATGCCTGGCTATCCCAAAATAGTCCGCTCCAACATGCGCGGTCTCACCTCCCAAGCTGCAAATTAATCTCAACCACTCAATTTCTCCGGACGAATTGGGTGGCTTAGATCGCGTTTTCATGGGACGGTAAGACATAGGCGTGAACACCAGCCTACCACCTACACATTGGAGCAGTCGACCAAGACCGACCAAGCCTGGTTGTTTTGGAACGCCCGCCCGAAGTTGGTATGGGATACGGCTTTTGCGGCACTAATCTTCTGTTTCAAATCGATCTCGACCACTCAACTTCTCCGGACGAATTGGGTGGCCCAGATCACGTTTTTATGGGACGATAGGTATAAGCGCCTACACCATCACGCCATCTACACACATGTATGATCGGCCAGTCCAGGATAGTTCCTTAAGTATGGTTTCGGTCAGGGTGAAGAGCAGTGCTTGCGCACCTCCTTCGAAACCCTAATTCCACCAAGTGTCGCAGATGGGTGTCTTAAAGATCATCTCATCCGTCCAACTTCACCAGCTCGGTTATATAGCCCTGGTCAGGAGTTAACTAGTCAGTGCGGGGTCATGGTGATCACCATCCACCACTCTACCACACCATGTGGTCGGTCAAGGAAGGGTTTCCATGCGCAACTTCCAAACCATGCTGGATATACTCAATGCATTACCTGCATAGTATACACACGATACTTCACAAGTATCAATTTCCTTCATGGGTTTTGCTTTCGGGATGTTTTCTCCTCCCGAACGAGCTTAAAACCTAAATACTCCCGCGTTAGGAGATACGAAATTCTTTTCCGTATGGAATGGAGGGGCGGACCATTAAAATCCGAGTCCGTACTATAATTCTACAATGATTCTAGTAAGGGGCACTAATTAGGGTTTCTAGTGCAACAATCAACGGTTTCCCCTCCTCTCAAGATGCAAAATCTCGACCGTCGAAGGTCACCAAGCTAGCAAGTTTCCCGAGCCTGACTTGCCAATCCACAACAACATGCAACATGTTTTCCAAAAACATTCGAGACATCAATCATGTCACAAACTGGGGGATACATACTGGGGTATTGGTCTGGAGGTTTACAGCGTGCAGTGCACAACGCGCCATCATAAGAACATGTCAGGAAGTCATGGACGGTTAGTGATGATGGGAGAAGTGGGAAAGCCTGGTCATGTGACACCAACACACTACTCCACTACTCCATCACTCTACTTTCTCCACTTCCCACGAGATACGAAGGTTAGGCTAAAGGACTTGTATAAATAGGTTCTCCGCCCTATTTTCAACAACAACACAAGTCCAGAAAACAGAAGCAAGTGTTGATTCAATCGTATTCAAACACCGGAACTGATAGATTACATCCTGCAAGCCAGTTCAGCCTTCTGATACAAGTCCTGCATAGCCAACACCTTCACATTCTCAACACCTTCTTTGCTTCCATCCTTAAGATCAACCCCATCTCCTTCACTTTGTGACCGAAACAAGTCTGGAACGACCATTTCTTGGTTTAGGACGGACTTGCACAGATTGATCTCTCGAATATACAATCACTCACCGCGCAGTGCATTTGTTTTAGGTTTAGATTCATTCCTCATCCACACCCCAAATTACCAAAATTAGCAGGAATAGTTTTCACCCATAAACAATAGCGAGAGCCTCGCCATTAGAGGAGTGGCAGAAGCAAACTCTATATTTCCCTGCGCAAGATGTACCTGAGGTTGGCGAGCAGCACGATAATCCATTGGTCGTACGATTAGAGATTAATCCAAAACAAATGCAAGAAGATGATGAATAGAATGATAGTAAAGTTGAAGATTCTTGGACCATCAACAGAGTCTTAATAGATACAGGGAGTTCAGTTGATATCTTATTTTATCATACCTTTAAAACTATGGGTGGAAAGGAAGAAGATTTAATACCATCAACATACAAAATCTATGGATTTAACGGTACATCTAACAAACCAAAGGGGGAAATTGAAATGCAAATACCATTAAAAGGAATATCTTCTAAAATCTTATTATGTGTTGTGGATATCAAGTCACCTTACAATGCTTTGATAGGACGACCTTGGTTACACAGAATATTGGGTGTTACATCAACTTATCATCAATGTATAAAATTTCCACATCCCAATGGCATTGGAGTTATAAAGGGAGATTTGGTTGAAGGAAAGAGATGCTATGAAGTTGATATGGAAAACTGTGAAGAAAGATCTGCAAGGAGCAAAAATTGGAAACACAACATCAGACAGAAACAAAGAGGTGACAAATTAATGGTTAATACAATAGAACAGTGAGAAGATGAAACACTGCGAGACCAAGGAAGTGGCAAATTGGTGGTTGATAGCGAGAGTATCGCAACTGAGAAAAGAGAAGAAAAGCACAACAAGATGGTTATGATGAAAGAATAGCGAGAAGATGAGGATGACAAATTAAGGGTGAGAGTTTCATAAAGGAAGAAAAGGTATCAAAACTCAGCAAAGAAATGACAACAGAGAGCAGTTAGTAGAGAGGTAAAGCAATGACATTTAAGAAATTTGAAGAAAATGTGCTAGAAAGGTAAGAAATACTGGAATATTGTAAGAAAATTCTTTCTCTATCACAATTCATGCGAGCGTCATCGCCAGAGTAATGAGTAAAATTTCGCAGAGATTAAAAGAATGGGACGAACCTTTATGGCGTGCATCCTAGTTCGCGAATAAAATTTCTTAAGAGGCAAATGTAAGACCTAATAGCACGTCATATGAGGGGGTATCTCTTGACATGACTCAGCGATAAGGTTATACCGCTGCTGGAACCCGAGTCATGCAGATGTTGGGGTTAAATAAAACCTATCCGGGAGAGAGATCTTGGATTTTCAGCTATATAAGGTTATACCCTGGTTGGACGACCGAGAGTCTCTTCCAAGAAGTGCAGAGTATGACCAAGGCGCCGAGGTACACGGTTGAGCCAAGGGTGCCCAGAGCGTACGAAACTCTCTTGCCATCCTTGGTAAGTCTTGGCTACAATGCACTTGGCCTGAAGAAAACCCCACTTAGGGTGAAGTCTTGTAACTATAAGCCATATAGGCATAAAGGACAAGAGGCTGCGAACACAACTGGTTGTTGGCAAATCCGGATGGGGGGGAGATAGTCTTGTATGGACGATGTTCCCTCCTTTAAGGGGAAACCAGGGGGAAGATAAGGGCGGCACCCTTCATTAGGGAGCTGATAAGTGTCTTAAGACGGCAATGTCATGGGGCTTTATGATCGCAAGATCATATAGGCCTGTCATATTGTCGCGTGACGAAAATTATACAAAGGCAAAAAGCCTAAAGAGAAAATGTTAAGATGAGATCAATGGGTTTTTGCATGAAAGTGTAAAGACGTCCTGCGATTTCATCGCAAGACGACAATGTCACGAGGCTTTGTTTTCGCGAGAAAACCTAGACTTGTCATATTGTCGCAGAGATGTTGAAAAGTATTGATAAGACAAGATCAATGGGTCAGTACATGCAAATGTAAAGACGTCCTGCGATTTTGTCGCAGAGAAATGAAAAAGTTGGCAAAATAAGACCTTTAATTAGGAAGGCATAATAATACCAACAGATTATTGCGATACTGCTCGCATTATTTATGAGATTTGGCAAGTACTGAGGCATAATTTAACGCCAGTACTGAGGCATAATATTATTTTTTTTACCTCAAATAATATTTAATCTTTTATGCAATTTTCTCTTATTGCAGATGAATAATAGAGGCAAGTATGGGAATGCATAGAATGATGAAATTATTATTCATCTATTATATGATAAAATTGCATTGGTAATATTAAATAACATACTTATACAGATCATTAAAGATAACAATTATGTTGATTGCTTTGCAGAAGAGAATTGTTTTTTAACTCATACAGATAGAAGCAAAAGGAGTTCATAATGGCGGAGAAACTCGCAGTTAATTACAAAAAAGAGGAAATAATTATACAAAGAAGACAAAAGAAGAGAAAACTAATTAGACTGATCGCCATCTTCATTGTCAGATTTTTTATTCTCATCGCCAGATTCCTTCTCTTCATCATTGTCAGATTTTTCTTCTTCGTCAGAATTTCCTTCTTGTTCATCATCACCAATACTATCTTCATCACCAGAATCTTCAGCTTCACTGTCAGAGATAGTAGGTCTTGGAATTTCTGCTGGGATTTCTTCTTCTAGATCAGGATATATAGAATGAGGGATATTATGATCATCACATACCAACTTAATGAATTTATTGCGAGTAATAACAAGAGATCTGTTAAAATTCGAAGTAGTAGTGTTGAGACGGTCCTTTAATCTTGAATACTTCTCATCACGAGCAATAAGTTTGGTTGCGAGTTGATGTTTTTCATCTTCAAGTTCTTGAAGTCTCTCGCGATAATTCTTCTCAGCAGCTGCGAGAACGTGACAACGAATTAGAAACATTATCAGGAAGAATATTAAAATGAAAAGTTAGCAAGAATTAAACAAGTTAACAACCTTCTCTTTCAGAAATCATATCTCTAATTAGAGATGCTTGTTCAACTTGGAGACTAACATCTACACCTAGGTTGTTTCTGGCATTATCAAGAACTTTTGCTGCCCGAGCAAACTCATCATCTCTATTGATAAGAAGACGAGAGCGAGCTTGTGTTTCCAGCGCAAGAAGATCTTCATTCTCGCGAATAAGTCTGTCTCTTTCCACTTGAGTATCAAAAAGAGTTTTATGGAAATCTGCTAGAGCCTTGGTACCATTTTTAACAGCAAGATCTTTCTCGTCAATAAGATCACTATTTCTTTCCCTTAATCTATTTATTTCTTCTTTGGAGTCAAGGTAAAGGCGTTTAAATCTGTGGGTTAAGTTTAAATTGGATCTGTGCTCTATTTTCAAGAGGTTAAATTTGGATTTAAGTTCCTCAAAGGAGAGAGATCTAATCTGATCATCTTAGAAGTTACTTAGAGAACTATTAAGGCGATCAAGAAGAGCATTATCATCTAAAGGTTCGGGAAAAGATTGGAGGAGTATTGCCTCATCAGTAAGACCATAAATATCTGCAAAATAGTTGCTTGAATAAGCTATAATGGGATGAGAAGAATTAAGAAAGAAAGAAAATAGATTATACCATATAATTTTTGATGAGCTTTTTTAAAATCATCAAATTTCTGCTTGTTAGCTGAAGCATCAGTTTCCAATTGCTTATTTTTTCCACGAAGATCAACAACTTCTGCCTCCATCTTTTCTTTCTCTTGACGAAGGTTATTAGCTTCTTCTTCTTGAATAACACGTCTAGTGTCCAAATCATAAGAAACAGCAAAAGAAGCTCTTCCAACCTGCGAGAAAATTATATAAATTAAGATTTGGCGAAGATATTTGGCGAAGAAACAAATACAAAAGTAAAATAAACAAGAGGAAACATACCAGTATGCCAAGAGAATTCAAGAGACTGGGAGTTAGCGATCTTGAAACTCCGCGAAGAGAAGCATTATCAACTAAGATAGGAGCATCGCAAATGTTGGCGAGATATTGAGATATTTTAGTAATAGCTTTGTCTCCATACTCATTTGGGATACCATGTTCAATATCGCCAAAAATTTTAGATATCTGAGCCATGGAAGTCTCAGAGGGAGAAGAATTTACCATGGAAGGAGCACTATTATCAACATTAGAATTATCCTCATCTACATCAACATTTATATCATCATAAATAGGTTGAGGAGTTGAAGAAGAGGAATGTCGATTTTTTCTTTTCTTTGAAGGAGGATCGCCAGATTTATCATCACGAGGGGCAAGAGGCTTTTCTTTAGTAGAGGCAGCAGATTTTCCTTTGCGATCAGTGGAAGATTTTCCTTTGGGTTTTGGTTCTAATGGTTCAAGCTCTTCAATCACCTGCGAGTACGGATAAAGATAAGAAATAAGGGCAACAATATATTGTTAAAATCTATAAAAGAATATTTCTTACTTCATCCGTGAAAGATTTCAGAGCCAAGAAAGTGCAAGGTTTCCTGTGAGTTTTGTAGCTGAGTTTCATTTTATCAATCTGAGAAAAATCAAAATAGTTAGCGAAAATATAAAAATATAAGGAAGATAGTGAATAATAATAATGCAAAAGTTGAGAGGATATATACTTCTTTATATCTCTCAAGACAATTAAAAACCCAAGGTTGATATTCTGCAAGACTCGCGGGAAGTTCGCGAGAACCAGAAATATAAGGACCTTCGAGACATAGCGGAAAGATAAACCACTTGTCATCGCTAGAATGGCGAGGGCCATGATTAGTTTTCGTATGAAAATCAATATCCAGCACGAGAGCTTCATCGACAACGAGTTTCTTCAAGCGAACACCCCAATAGGTGATGTCTCTCTTCATAGGGAGTATCTTGTAATTTTTGAAAAAAAATTTACAGTATAATCTGCAGAGTTAATGGGAATATGTTTGTAAAGAGGATTTTGAGCATCTTCAGAATAGCGCGATCCTTTGCCAGTACCGCGATGAGCATATTCAAGTAGCAACCTAATGCAATCTCCACCCAATTGATATATTGCTCGCCGAAATCTCTCGTCAGATATTATTTGGTAGAATAATGGGAGTTCTGGGTCATAGAGAGGAAGGGGAAGACCAGCTTCAAGTTGTCCTAGCGATACTATGATTTTTTCGCGAGAACATTGATCATCAGTAAATAATTTTAGATAAAGTTCAGATCTAGAATCATGATCTGGAATTAAAGACAAGTTAAAACCTTTGATTCTGAGTTTCTCGCGCATTTCATTGAAGGCCTTCAAGTTTTTAGCACCATCATCAACCATCTTTGAGTATGGGAATGAAAGGAAATGTTGAAAATAAGAAAGAAATTACAGCAGTAACAGAAGCGCAATTCGCGGAAGAACAGTAAAATTTGCAGAGAAGGAGCGGAGAATGAAGAAGAAAGTAAAAGAGAAAAAGATAAGAATGAGAAGAGTATTTATAGAAGAAGAAATTTCTCGAAGAAGGTGATAGTAATTAATTCCAAGAAAAGACGTGGGTTGTCAAATCGCAGCGGTTAGAGGAGACGTGTCAAAAATTTATTAGAAGAAAAGATTCGTGAAGACGGAGAAATCTGAAAAGATAAGAAATTATAGAATTTTAGATTCTCATATCTTATCTTTTTCGCAGAAAAGACATGATAAGAGGCAAGATGTAGGACCAGAATATCGCCACAACGATATTCTCGCGATGGAAACAACACTTCTGCGAGAAACCTAAACATTTCTACGAGTATTAACAACACTTTGACGAGAACGTCGCAAGATTCTTCAACGACATTTGGCGAGTGTCACAAAAGAGTGATATAACGGTCAATGACTAAAGATATGTGAGAAGAATAAATCTACTTCACGAGGGTTACAAAGTTGGCGATGGTGAAGACTAAAGTTATGGCGGTGAGATCGCAGAGTAGATCCGAATTAAGGGGAAATCTTAGCTGTCTTCCACTATGTATTTTCCTATATAAAGGGCCCGACTAAATCCAGAGGATGATGATGTACTTTTGAGAGCTGAGATAATTCTGAGGTGAGAGAAACTCAGAAAAAAAGTTTTATTTCTGAGTTTTGATATTTCTTGTAAATCTTCCTGAAAGTGAATTAATAAAATTGTTGTTGTTCATTCTCGATTATGGCTTAATTTTCATAGATTCTTGAAAAGGGTGTAGTGTGGGAAATCATGCAACTACATGAATATAGGTATTGACCTTATTCTATTTTTTGTTGCTCGTCCGGATCCGTGCTTTCGTCTGCAGTGTCTCTCCAGTGGATTCCAAAATTTACCAAACTCTGTTGCATTCTTGGGACGGATGGATGTGGTTGCGTTGTCGGTCCATCCTTGATTTTAGGTTGTTCAGTACCAGGACCTTCTTATCGTGATGACAGTATGTTGTGGATGCTTGTATGGTGAAAATCTTCTGAATCCACTAGATGAAATAGATGAGTTGGGAGACGTTTCGTTGCCGACATGCTGCTATCAAGTCTTCAAGGACTTTGTTCCAAGAGACATCCTTTGAACCATCTTATGAATCTTGGACTATCATATGAAATGGGATACGGTAAGAAATCCCTAGTTATATTTCTGTTAGATCCGATGGCACGACCGAACATGTGAATGTATCTATGTGGCATGATTTTGGAGTCTTCGATGCACATGTACGGCTTTGTGTTGAGAAATTCTTCCGGCTCGTAAAACTTCGACAGTGATGATATTGAAATCAAAAATAACCTGGTTGAGGGGGTGAAAGTGCCTCGTGCTGGTAGTCCCAATGTGTAGCCTAATTTCATTGCATCGCCTTGAATCCACGTCCACGGGATTTGATACAAGCTTATTGTACTCTTCTGGATGTGACGCTGGGATGCTCAGAATATCACATGGATGAAATACTCTGGATAGTAAAGTGGTAAAAATGAGAGAGTTATGTTGTTTATCGTGGGTCCCTCTGCTTTTTCAGGAAAATGTTTCAGCCGTGTCTCTGGGGTTATCTCATGAATCTTTGATGGTCATCGGTATGGACTGCGATGAGCAGTCCCCAGTCACACTTTTTTTTAGTTTCTGAAGTTGTTTCTTCTGAGCAAGCTTGGGATCCACCGCGACCTTGTAAAGTGTTGCAGGCGTCTTTTAGACATAGATGTGATGATATTCTTACGATGTACCCTTGAAAAGTAAATGACCTCGTCGTGACTATGACCTTTTGGTTGACCGCATCTTCTAAGATTTGACAGTGAAGGGATTCTGTGTAGATCCTCAGTCCCCAAATATGGTTTACATGTTTCCATCTTTGTAGTTATCGTGCTTTGGTGAAGCTCTCATTGGTATCAACAAATGAGCGGACCGGTTCTCGACAGCAGATGTGATCATAAGAGACTATATTGTCATGGAAAAAATGTAAGTTGGCTGGATGCGTAAGCGAGAAAACTGTCTATGAACACGAGCTTTGGCGGGAAGGAGGCGTTGAAGCGGCTTAGGTTCTTGGAGAGGACGTTGAAACTTATAGAGAAAAAAACACTAAAGCTTCGTCTTCGGATCCTGGAGCAGATTATGGAGAGAACGCTGAAGTGAACGTTAAAGCGGAGCGGCTGCTGAAGCGAACGTTGAAGCGGATCCGCTGCTGGAGGACGTTGAAGCGGATAGGCTACATCAATCAATCAGTGTGTTTTCAAACTGGATACCCTTCAAGCGAACAGTGGTTAGGGGTCCCAGTTCCATCTATCAATCGTGCTTTCCAAGAGAGGTTGGGGTTTGGGAACGAATTCCTGGATGGAAACAACTGCTTTCCTGATGCAGTTCGGTTGAGGGATGCAAATATGTCTTGACATTATGCTTTGGGTAAATATATAATCTCATATAAATTTTTCATCATACACTGCACGATTTTGTGAGCGAAGTCCCCAGAAATCATGCATCTCCTGACAGGAAAAGAGTCTTTGTGAACTCAGGGGGTTTGCTGATTTTCTTTGATTCGATTTTGGAGAAGTCGTTCCTGATATTTACGTGTGATGAAATTAGATTGATGATTCCCTTCTACTGGGCGTTCAAGAGCAATGCTGGAAGGATGAAAGATGCAAGCTGCGGTAAAGATGCAAGTTGTTAGCGCTGGAAGGATGCAAGATGTTAGCGCTGGAAAGGATGCAATTTATTGGCGCTGGAAAGGATGCAAGATGCTGGCGCTGGAAAGGATGCAAGCTGTTGGTGCTGGAAATATGCAAGCTGTTAATGCTGGAAAGGATGCAAGTTGCTGGCGCTAGAAAGATGCAAGTTGTTAGCGCTGAATCGGCTTGGAATGGGCGCTGGCTTGGATTTGGTATTGCGCGAACTATTGGATGGTCATGGTGCGGAATGTTGGCTTGGCATGGCACATACTTATTCTCACGGGCCCAGTTGCCTCTTTCCATACGTAGCTCAAACAGGAAATCCTTTGATCATTCAAATTCCAAAAGTGTTATTCTTATGAAAGGGGTTGGCTCCCTTTTTTATCTCGTATCTTTGTTATCATGTCCTGGTGTTAGCGGTAGCGTGGTAGAAATAAAGTGAGCAAGCATATTCCAGCTATGTACTCCAGCGTTTCTCTTTTAATTCGTTCTCTTGTTTTCTTGTGTTGATGCAAACCCTAGCCATAGGTATGCCTTCCATAAATCTGTAGAAATATTTTCTTCTGAACTGGTGTAAATCCTATCCATGGGTATGCCTTTCATAAACTTGTAGAAATACTTCATCATAAATAATTCCTCTTCGAATATCACCGTAGTAACGTCGGCTACATCATGAATAGTGACGTGTAATCATTATTATGCAAAGTAGGCACGTACGGGTAGGTAACTTTTTTTTTAAAGGTAAACAAAGCGCCTGGTTTATGGTTTGATTTGAATTGATAGATAACTATTATCTATGAGGGTTTTGGATTATTCTTTTGGAATGAATTGTTTTAGAATGGATTGTTTTGGGAATGATGTTGTCTTGGTTACGATTGCAAGTGACGCAAACATCCCAGGAAAACCATGGAAACGTGTGTTGGTAGATGACATGGGGTGAAACATAACATGGCTATCGGTTTATCATTCCGTGAAAACTTGAAATAACAAACCATGTATCTTGTATAGGTAAAACTTACTCGGTTTTTCAGGTCTCCTGATGAAAAGAGAACCTTCCGGGTGTAAGACCGAGTTTTATGGGAAGCACCGTCATGATTTTGGAAAGTCCCGAGTCGTCTTATCTGATAATCGAGTCGTCGATCCCTGGTTGGATCATTGTCTTTTAATCTCTAGGCAGTCCCCAGGCATCCCTTGCCGTATCAAGACTGATAGTCGGGTCTTGGTAACTGAGTTGTCGATCTCTGAACGGATCGCCTGCTTCCACCATATTGATGTTTGGGTCAAAGCATGAGATCGATGGTCGAAAATTGACATTATAACCGAAAGATCAACCTCCCACTGTGGTCGCCAATTATTTGTGGGTGAAAACGGTTTCTGCTGATTTTGGTAATTTCAGGTACAGTTTTACAGTTGTACAGTTTTACAATTTTAACCCTAATCTAAAAACCACCATCAACAGCAAGATAAAAAGTAGTCACAAACATCTTCGTCTCATCGTTTGTGATTCTATAATATCTTGTTTCGCTACGATACGATTAAGATTATTGTGAGGTGATTGATATTTTTATGCTTTTCTTCGGAAATATAAATCTGGTATATCAATTGGTTCATGTTCACCTTGATTTATCAAAAGACGGAAAAAAACTCATAGGTTTATCTCTAGGAGACAGATTTATCTATACAAATAGACTTTTCTGTGTGAGACAGATTTGTTTATCAAGTCTTCGACTTTGGGTCGTAGCAACTCTTAGTTGTGGGTGAAATCAACTAAGGGAATCAAGCGCGTAGAGTCCTGTTAGGATTTAGAGACGTAAGGAGCGCAACTATACCTTGATCAGTGTGAGATTGTTTAGGGATCAACTACATTCCAGTCCAAAGTTAACTTGAAGCAGGCTAGTGTCTGTAACGGCTTAATATAGTGTGGTGTTCAAATATGGACTAGGTCCCGGGGTTTTTCTGTATTTGCGATTTCCTCGTTAACGAAATTTCTGGTGTTTGTGTTATTTATTTTCCGCATTATATTCCAACCTTTGGTTCTTTATTATATTGATTGACACTTGAACATTGGTCTTTGGTACCGTTCAAGTTGTTTCACATAATAATCAGGCTCACGAATTCTATTTGTTTGATTTGCTAATTACATTGTGAAACAAATATACAATTCTTGGATATATTTCAATTGATTGAGTCTGACTGTCTAGTTGATTCTCTTGGAATTATATTGAAGTTTGTCCATATATATTTCTAAGAGAAACATTGGGTGTGGTTGTTAGACCCCCTATTTTTCAGATGATATTGGGAAGACCGCACATGTGGATAAAGACTCTATGTTAAAAAAATTAGAACATGAGAGAGTGGATTATGTGATGGAGTATATGCTAACTGCACATTGCCATTAACAAATATAATTGAATATGAGGTCACATGGTCAGCTAGTGCTTTTATTGTGCTTCCAAATGATAATGAACTTGGGGATGAGGTACAGAAAATGGTCTCTCCCAATTCAGCTAAGAAATGTTATACAAGAAGATAAAAAAAAACACTTGGGTAGATTGGGGGGAAGGCCCAATGATGTGCATATTTGTCTCATGAACCCTATCAACATCCTAGAGTCAGAAACTGATAGCGGGGATGCTACAATTAATGAAAATTTGTCCGGAAATTCGGAAGATGTTACCAGGCACGAAACTTGTAACCGTCAACAATAAGGTATTGGAGACTCTAAAGTAGATAATGTGAAAATCATAATGAAGAGTTTGAATACGAGACAGACGACAATGTCATGGATGTCATAAAGGTAAAATCAGTTGAGGAGGTCTCTCGTTGGTATCCAATGACTAAAGAACAAAACATGGATAAACTTATGACGTTTAGTTCATCGCTTGGTCTTCCTCGTGGAGGTATAAAAAAGACGAGGTTAAGAAAATATTTGGAGGCATTGTAGATATTTTTCATTCCTCGAATTCAATCAAGGATTTGGGTCCTAACAATGAGGAATTTTGTAGAGTGTAAAGATTCCCTATACCCAAGAAGAAATTATAAGGATAAGTTATTTTGTAGTTATGCTCGCAGCTTGTGTGTTGAGTAAGCTTTTCACATTCTCTTGTTGTGATTAGGTGCCTTTCAATAAAATTTTAACCTTTTAAGAGTAAAAAAATGTGGATTTTGGGTGCCATCTCCTTTACTTTCCAGAAAATTTTCCATGGAAAGCTTGATTGTTTCTTATAGAAGTGGTAGGCTGCTTATCTCTCAGAGATTTAATGAAGGATTTTGAAGAGACAGTGTCATTAGGGTGAGGTTTCTATATTAGCCTGTCTTCAGCGGGTTCCGAATCACTAGGTAAATATGTCGAGAGAATCTGCGCAACAGTTTGATCCGAAAACGTTTCTCTAATCAGGTCCACGCTCTATCTGGTGGGATTATGCAAAATCAACTCACTCACTCTCTTGATATTGCAAGTATCAGCACCATCTTTGAGGTGAGGCATATTATGTTGGTGTTTACTCAACCATGGGTCCTTGAAAATTTGAATGCTATCACCATTTCCCACACTCCAGACATATTCATCTCTAATATATTTTATACAAGCTAAAATTGCTCTCCATGTAGAGGAACTTCTTGCATTTTCTTTAACATCCCACATAGACACTCCTCTTAGATATTTAGCCTCCATAATTACACCCTACAAGCAATTTTTTATCAATAAGAAACTTCCAGATGAGTTTTGTAATCCGGAGCTCTATTTACCTGAGATAAGGATCTAATGCCAAGCCCACCAATATCTTTATCCTCGAGGAATCTGTCATCACAATTGATGAAGTGTGTCTTACTGGTGTTGTGAGAGTGACCCCATAATAAATTTCTGATGACCCTGTCAAGTGTCAAGCTTTTTAATAACCCTTTTTGGGAGAGAGTAGTGGCCGTCCGTATAGAATAACGGTATCAGGACTAACACATCTTTGATGAGAACAATAGTTCCGGACTAACATGAATTCCCTTCCACCCAGCTAATTTGGCTTCAAATTAGTCGCATAGGAAATCGAAGGAGAGTTGGTACCCTAGGTTAGGGGCGGAGCCAGCCCATTGCAAAGGTGTGCACTTGCACCCCCTGCCCAGCTGGCTCCAAAGCTCACTTTATGTCCTTTAAGATTTTTTATTCTTCATATATAAGCCTGTTTTTGCATTTTTGCACCCCTAAATTTTTTGTATGCACCCATAACAAATTTTTGCACCCCCTTCCCATGATTTTTGGCTCCCATTGCCCTAGGTACTTGTCATTCGCTTCTATTTGCTTAACTCCCAGCGTCGCAGCAACTAATTGCTTCATATCTCGACTCACTCCTCTGAACAAGACCGCAGACTTCTCCAGATTTTCATGTTGCCCAGACCAGTCAGCATAGATGTATAATATGTCTTGGATCGATTGGGCCAGTCAGCATATATGTATAATATATTAATATGTCTTGGAGCGATTGGACAAAGGGTACAGGTAAATTTAAATCTAGATTAGATAGAACTCTAGTAAACAGTGAATTTATTCTTAAATACCCTGATGCTAGCCTCAAACATTTGTCTCAGCTAGGCTCTGATCATGCTACTATAATTTTGCACCTTTATAACTCCAAGAATTCTTTAGGGAGAAATTAGAAGTTTTTTGAACACTGGCTGCAAAATGATTCTTGTGCTAATGAAATTATGAAATCTTGGAATTCTAACATTACTGGTTCAGCAACTTTTGTCTTGTCTGATAAGTATACAAATACTAGATATTTTTTGTCCATCTGGAGCAAATCCACATTTGGTCACATTCAATCCAGGATTTCAGAACTTCAACTTGAACTATCTAGTCTCAAATCAGCTGACATTCATGGAAATAATACTTCTCTAGTCTTGTCCTTGGAAAAACAAATTGAAGATTTATATGAGATTCAAGCTAGTTCTAATAGACAAAAATCAAGAGATCGGTTTTACAATGCCATGGACAAGAACTCAAAATACTTTCATATTAGAGCAAATCAGAGGAGAGTTAGGAACATAATTGACTCTCTTAAAGCTCCTTATGGATCTTGGTGTACAGACAGGTCTGCAATTGAACAACTCTTGATCACCCATTTCAAGAACATCAGCTCCACTTCAAATCCTTCAGAAAGCTATCACTTTCTTCAACATGTTCCTACTTATATAACTGAAGAAGACAACAATACTCTAGTTCAAATACCAGATGAACAAGAAACTCACAATGCCCTTATGACAATGGAACCATGGACATCACCAGGTCCAGATGGTTTGCCTCCAGGTTTCTACCAATCTCAGTGGAAGATTATTAAAATTGATATCTGTAAAATGGTCCAAGCCTTCTTCCATTCTAGTTTTCTATTGAAGAAGTTAAACATGACAAGAGTTACTTTGATTCCCAAGATTAACTCAGCTCAAAAGCCAGAAGATTTCAGGCCTATAGCCCTCTGCAATACCGTATACAAAATTATCTCCAAGATTATTGCTCTAAGGCTCAAAAAGCACATGGTGAACATCATCTCTCCTATGCAATCAGTACATGTCCCTAGAAGACTCATATCTAAGAACATTTTCTTAGTCCAAGAATTAGTTCAAGCCATGAAGAAGAAAAAAGGAAAATCAGGGCATTTGGCACTCAAAATGGATATGTCAAAAGCCTTTGACAGGCGAGAATGGCAGTTTCTCATTGATGTCCTAAAAAAATTGGGTTTCTGTGACAAATTCTGTGACTTGATTTTCCAGTGCATCTCCACAACTCAAATTGAGATAATGGTTAATGGCTCTCCTTCTCATTCTTTTAAGCCATCAAGAGGGATAAGACAAGGGGACCCTTTGTCCCCTTATCTGTTTATCTTGGCTATGGAAGCTTTTTCAAGATATTTTCTTTATTTTGAGACAACAAAGAAACTAACTGGAATGAAAATATCAAGGTCTGCCCCTAAAATCAACCACCTTTTATTTGCAGATGACTGCATCCTTTTTTGCAAGGCAAACCTAACTCAAACAAGGAAGCTGCTTGATTCAATTGAGGTTTTCAGTAAGTGTTCAGGGCAGTTGATCAATTTTCATAAATCTGCAGTTTATTTCAGTAGTAACTTGAATCCTTCAAATTGTCAAACAATAAGTGGTATCCTCCAAGTTAGACAACTGAAACTCAATGATGAGAAGTACTTAGGCCTCCCTTTCTTTATTGGAAGGAACAAAAATATCCCATTCTCTATTCTGGTGGATAAAATGGATTTTAGATTAACTAAGTGGAGATGTATCAATATGTCTGAAGATGCAAGATCTGTGATGGTCAAGAATGTTACTAATGCTATTCCTGTCCACCATATGACAAGTTTCAAGTTGCCTGATACTACTATCAAGAAGATGAACTCAACCCAACAAAAGTTCTGGAGAAAGAAAACCTCAATTAAAGGGAGAAAGATCATAACTTGGAAAGCTGTAAATATACCTAAAGAAGATGGAGGTCTAGGTTTCAGGGATCTTCACTTGTTTAATAGAGATCTTCTGGAAAAATCAGCATGGAGACTATGTAATGATCAGACCTCAATTTGCTCACAATCTCTGCAAGCTAAATACTTCCCTGGTGGTGACTACTTCAACATCAAAAAAAGTTCTTCCCCAACTTGGTCTTGGACAAGTATTAGCTCTGAATTAGATTTTATCTGGAAATATAGTTTTCGAAGCATTGGGAATTGTCAAAAAATTCTTATCTGGAAGCATAACTGGGTGCAAAGACTTGCTGAACCTCCTACCCCCAAGTCAGGAGCCTCTAATGCAATATAATAAAAGTATGTGCATCAGCTATTCTCTACAGATTCTGTGAGATGGAATTATGATTTATTATCCTCTCTATTTGAAGATTACACAGTAAGTCTAATACAAAAGATTGATTTCTTTACTAATTATGAGGATAGAATGGTGTGGTCTTTGAAGAGAAATGGTCAATTCTCAGTGAAATCTGCTTACAGGAAAATGTATGAAGAAAGAAACCCAAATACTATGGCCAGTCCTAGAATGAATAGTATTCTCAAAAGGTTATGGAAGCTGCCTGTTCTTCCAAGAATCAACCAATTTTTATGGAAGTGTGTCAAAAACTATCTGCCTACTAGAGATAAGCTCAACTATGTGATCCAAAATGGAGATTTCAGTTGCCCTTTCTGTCACCAGCACCTGGAAACTCCTTCTCATTGCATTCTTGGATGTCCTCTTATAAAGCTGGTCTGGTTTGAAGCTTTGGGTATTCACACTCCTAACAACATCAACCTTGAAGACTAGATATGCAGCTTCTTTGACAACTTACTTTCTGGACACATCAAAGAAGATAGTATCTACAGAATTGCAATTGTTGCCTGGTACATTTGGTCCATAAGATGTGACAAAATCTTCACATACATGATTGTCACTCCAGACATAATCATTGTGAAATGGAGGAAATTCTTATCTGAATTCACAGAGATGGCTCAAAAAAGACATGTGAATACTAATAGACAAATCAGACATAATCTGCATTGGTCTCCTCCTCCTACATGAGCTCTTACTATTAATTGTGATAGTTCTTATCTAAATACTTCAGGTGGCATTGGTCTTATCATTCAAAATTTTGCAAGTCATCACAAAGGATCCAAATGCGTCTATCTAGCTGAAGCTTGGAGTCCGGAGTATGCAGAGTGCAAGGCTTTATGGGAAGCAATGAAGTGGGCAAAAAACTTGGACTTGCAAGATGTTTACTTTGAGATGGACTCATTGCTAGTAATTGAAGTTGTCAATAAGAATGTTTTCAACATAGATTGGAGACCACATAACCTAATTAGAGATATCAAGACTTTCTTTCATCTTTTTAAATCCTGGCACTTAGATTATGTGCAAAAGGAGAAGAATAAAATAACAAACATGTTGTCCAAAGTAGCTAGAGTTGAAAAACTTAATAGAGTTTGGTTAATATCTCCTCCTACTAGGATTCATAATATTTTAGCAGAGGAAACATCCTATGTAAACTCACAAGTTTCAATATATCTTTCTTTTAGCTTCAAAAAAAAAAAAAAAAAAAAAGAAGTACTACAGTAAAGAGGAAAAGGTCGCTTGCTGACGTTTTCTAGAAGTCAAAAACTGTCTTCTTATGATAAAAGAGACCACTTTTCTGGCGATTATTTGAATGTATATACCGGCCAGAAACAAGCTTCCTTTCGAAAACATATCCGTTACCTTTATCAATGAAGGTTTTCAAATTTACTCTTCTAAATGAGAATTCTCTGCGGATTTTTCAGAAAAATTACATCAACAAATCTAGCATTGAATATCTCTTCTCGGCAATCATCTTCTCTTCTTCTTCATCTTCCAAAGAAACCCATTTTACACAACATCCATAGAAGAAAGCGTAAGCTGGCAGAACTGTTACAAATGCACGTCCCAAACAAACCCCATCTCTTTTACAAGAAAGTTCATGGAGTTATCATAATTTCAGGGTTTCAATCAGAATTGTTTCTGACTAATGTTCTGCTGATTACATATTCGAAATCAGGTTGTCTTTATGAAGCGCGGTTACTGTTCGATAGAATGTCTGAGTGGAATTTAATATCATGGTCTTCAATGATATCCATGTATACTCAACACGGTCAGGGTAAAGAAGCTTTGGTTATATTTGAGAAATTTCAGGTATCGTCGTATGAGAATCCGAATGATTTCATTTTATCAAGTGTTCTTCGAGCTTGCACGCAGTTGAGAAATGTAAAACGAGCGATTCAAGTTCATGGGTTTGTTATAAAAGCGGGTTTTGATGAAGATGTATATGTGGGCACTTCTTTGATTGATTTTTATTGTAAAAACGGGGATATTGAAGAAGCAAAGCTAGTTTTTGATAATTTACCAGGGAAAACTGCAGTGACTTGGACTACTATAATTATGGGGTATGCACGAAGTGGTAAAAGTGAAGTTTCTTTGCATTTGTTTCACCAAATGAGGGAAACTGATGTTATTCCTGATAGGTATGTTCTCTCAAGTGTTATCAGTGCTTGTTCTGTTTTGAATTTTCTTAAAGGAGGAAAGCAAATCCATGCTTACGTGTTGAGGAATGGGACAGAAACAGATATTTCAGTGATTAATGTGCTCATCGATTTTTATTCTAAGTGCTGTAAAGTTAAGATAGGAAGGAAATTATTTGATGAGATGCCTGTTAAGAACGTCGTTTCTTGGACCACTATGATTGCTGGGTATATGCAAAATTCGTTTCACCAGGATGCTATGAAATTATTCTCGGAAATGACCCGGTTAGGTTGGCGACCTGATGGGTTTACTTGCACTAGTATCCTGTCTTCTTGTGGTTCACTTGAAGCTTTAAAACAGGGGATACAAGTTCATTCTTATATTGTAAAAGCCAATCTTGAATCTGATGATTTTGTAAAAAATGGTTTGATCGATATGTATGCAAAATGTACTTCACTTGAAGATGCTAGAAAAGCTTTTGATGTGATGGATGAACATAATGTGATTTCTTACAATGCCATGATCGAAGGGTACGCAAGACAAGGCCGGATCAGTGAGGCATTGGACCTGTTTCATATGATGAGGCTTGGATCATTCAGTCCAAGTCTCTTAACATTTGTTAGTCTTCTTGGGGTTTCAGCTTCTACGTCCACTATTGAGTTGAGCAAGCAAATTCATGGCCTCTCTGTAAAATCTGGAGTTGCTTTAGATTTATATACTGGTAGTGCTCTAATTGATGTTTATTGCAAGTGCTTTTGTGTTGATGATGCAAGGCATATATTCAATGAGATGACTGAAAGGGATATTGTGGTATGGAATGCCATGGTTTCTGGGTACACCCAAAGTGGGCAAAGCGATAATGCTCTCAAGCTATTTCTAGAATTACTCATTTCAAGAATAAGACCTGATGAGATAACATTTGTTGCTCTTGTAACAGCTGCTAGTGATCTAGCTAGTCTCTTTCATGGTCAGCAGTTACATAGCCAGCTTATAAAAACTAGTCTAGATTTAGAGCCATTTGTCTCTATTGCCCTTGTAGATATGTATGCGAAGTGTGGGAGCATTGAAGAAGCTCGGGTACTATTCGATTCGATAAACCAAAGAGATGTTGTGTGCTGGAATTCAATGATCTCGAGATACGCACAACATGGTCATGCTAAAGAAGCTTTGATGTTGTTTGATCAGATGATAGCCGAAGGAATAGAACCCACATGTGTGACATTTATTGGTGTGCTCTCAGCATGTAGTCATGCCGGATTAGTTGAAATTGGGCTAAACCACTTTCAGTCGATGAAGTCAAGTTTTGGCATTGAACCTGGAATGGAACACTATGCTTGTGTGGTTGATCTGTTAGGCAAAGCTGTTAAACTACATGAAGCCAAGGAGTTTATTGATCAAATGCCGATTGATCCTGCAGCAACTGTATGGCGAAGTTTACTCAGTGCATGTAGAATGGTCGGTAACCTAGAGCTAGCAAAGTATGCTGCAGAAATGGCAATCTCAGTTGACCCTAATGACAGTGGGTCTTATGTACTATTATCGAATATATTAGCATCTAAAGGTATGTGGACGGATGTGGAGAAGGTTAGGAAGAAGATGAATAGCAATGAGGTATTGAAGGAACCAGGGCATAGTTGGATAGAAGCAAACAGTAAGGTTACAGTGTTCATAGCAAAAGATAAAACTCACAACCAGGCCGAAGCTATTTACTGGTTGTTACAAAAGTTGACAGAACAAATTACTGATGTGGGTGACGCGCCTGAACTAACAACTCTTTTTGGTGAATGACGATAGATTGGAACTCCTATATTTAGAAATTGCCCACATTTCCTAAATAAGGATGGCTTCAAGGCTCTGTATGACAGTTTCAGATTTGAGCTGGGTTTGAGTCGCTCAGTTCGATATTTAAATGATAATGTAAGAATGTTTCTACTGAGATTGAAGCTAGTCTGAGCCGTTCAAATTCACTATTTTGGCTGAATTAGGATTTGGGAGGGCTCTGCGAGTGGCTTCAACACAACACTTTTCAAAATTTTGACATGTGATTCAAATCAGATGCAGTCTGCAGGAAACCTGCAGGAAGCTGTCTAGTCTGTGTAAAGTTTGTAAAGGGTAACCAGTAATCAAGTGAATGTGGAGGCTGGAGCAATGATGCAGGAATGCTTCGATAACCCTGCTTAAAGGTATTTCTGTTGACAACCTTAAATTTTAGAGGTAATGAATCAGTTTTTACATAACTTTGCCTTTTCTTCTGCCATTGGTGTTATCTACGATTTTGAATTGGCACTAAAGTTTGCTCATAAGTCAGTTAACAAAGAAGAATCATACAGATAATATTAGATGTAAGTTTGCTCATAAGTCACTACATACATAATATGTGCTTCTGAAATAGTATCTTTCAAAAGATCAACGTTGTCGTGTTAACTGATAAATTGTACTAATAAAATCTTCTCCCCTGCATATTTCCATTTTTTTCCACCATTTTTATGCTTTGACACAACAACTGAAGTAGCTTAAGTACTTCTTCTTGCCTGCAAATCAATATGAAACATTATTAGTTTCACAAGTAACATCAGACTCTTCGAACCAAACAACTTCCATTAGCAATCCTGTTAATGCTCAAAAAGTTGAGCTGCTAAAGTATTGCGTGATGCACAATTGAAAATGTATGCTAATACTTCCTTCCTGCAGGAAATTATACTTGTTGGCATTTTGATTTTTGGACACCTATACACAGATGAACTCTGATTCTCGGACCGGGCAAACAATCCAAGAAGTAGATCAAGGTAGAACCCATTGGAGTATCCATTTTATCTAATTTTGTATAGAAAGTAAAAATGTTGGTGGCTCGTGTACCAAATCAAGCTACTGACGGAAAACAAGAGCTAATTTGGTGTCAATGGCACTTGTAACTTGGAAGTTCATAATGGGCATCCCTATTTCTACTGGGGCAACAAAGTTGTAGAAGCCCATTGAAAACCACACAACAGTGAGGCGTGGCAGCAAATAAACTTTATCTTAATGGAACGAAAATCACAACAAAAAGGGCACTTACCCTGTATGCAAGAAGATATTATATGCTCATAATACATTTTCTGCCGATGGAAAGAGGAGATGGTCAGCATATAAAAGAGGTCTTCACGGCCACAAGGGGGGAGATCTCTTTTTTTTTACTCCAGTTGGGCCAAAGAGCCGACAACACCAACCACAGTCCAATGGGGAACCTACCTTTAGATAAACGATTTTTTGGAACCCTGTTTTAGGGCATACGTAAAACTTTCAAGGCATACTGAATAAAGACAAGACAAAAAAAAGTTGTAAATAGCAAAATCAGAAACCCCTTAACCAAATATTTTTGGTAATGACAAATCTTCCCTTTTAGGATTAGTGATAATACTAATGATTAGTTAAAATAATTCTGATTAGTGATTAATGATTAGTGATTAGTTTTAAGATTATTTAGTTATAAATTTGTGTAGATGAAAAAAATTTAGTAAGAAAAAAAAAGTTGGGGTTTTTTGGAGAAGGAGAAGGGGAAAGTGAGAAAAAAGCTTGTATTTGATTCAATGGATGAGGAGGGTAATTCTTCATCTAAAAAACCTAGGAAAATACATATCAATTACAACAATGATCCGAAAATGGCTTATTTCTTAGATTATGAGAATGATTTTAGACAAACTCAAACTCAAGCACAAACTCAAACTCAAGGTGATGATTTATATGCGCCAAATCCGGATGATGAATACATATACGAGGAACCCAGTGCTTCTAATACACAGGTACACTTCTATCTTATGTTTAATCTCACTTTTGTAGCTTAAAATTATAAAAAGTTTGTCATTTTTCACTAAGGTTCGGCGAGTCTGGAATATGTTCGGCTTAATATATCAGCCGAACCCACCTGGATATTGACAACTAATGAGCAGTTGAACAAAATTTGAAAGTGTTATTATTATGAGTCGAACCCACTTTGTAGCCCCTAGTTCGGCTTGTTTAAAAATGTCATAATGAGCCGAACCTAATCATGTATGATTTGGAAGAAAAATTATATGAGGTTCGACTTATATTGAGAAAATCATAAGCGCCGAACCTTTTGGTAGTACATGGTTCATCTATTTACATAAGTATTATATAAGCCGAACCTGATCATTTATATTCCTGAGAATTGTTGGGTTAAGAATTTTGTATTGGTTCGGCACATAATGTGAATATCGTAATAGCCGAACCTGATCATTTATATTACTGAGAATTGTTGGGTTAAGAATTTTGTATTGGTTCGGCACATAATGTGAATATCGTAATAGCCGAACCTCATAAATGTGCTAGGTTCGGCACATATTATGATTATCGAATACGCCGAACCCCTATGCATCTCTATCTGTGACTAGGTTCGGCTTGAAATTTCAAGCCGAACTGTTCATATACACTTACAGAAAGCTTTTGTGAAGAACAGTTCACCTAAAAACAGCAAATAGGAGATTGAGTTTGTAAAACTTACTTTCTTATCCTCATTTTCAGAGTTGGAGATGCCGTTGGTTCAATTTCTGGTTCAATTGGTGGTTGATTTTCAGTTTCTACACCTTCATCTTCAATTAGTTCTTCTCCTTCAATTGATGGATTAGAAGAAGATTTGGTTTGCCTAGTCCCTTCTTTTCTTTGTACGAGTCATTATGTAGTTCAGTTTAATCGACGATCAAATTTTTACGCATCGACAATTAATCACGGTGATGATTTTTTTTTATTCGCGGGAGGGGAAGAGTTATGCTAGAGGAGGATGAAGAAGAGATGTTAAGGGAAACTGATTTTGAATTTTTAGAAGACTGATTTTAGATTTTTGTATTAAGGGTATATAGGTAATTGAACTACACATAGGTTACCCCTTATAAAGTCACCCAAGATGGGACTATTGTTTTGTATGCCCCAAAAGTTTTACGTATGCCCTAAAACAGGGTTCATTTTTTGGGCACCCCTCACTTTTGGAGGGGGGCCATGATTTCATTTTTGGTAGGTTTATTGGTAAGTAAATTAAGAACACCCCTTATCCACATATCTACCTTAATACCAAAATTACCCTTTTTTATTATAATTAATTGAATCATTAAGTTAAGATAATTAATAATTAGTATAAGATTAAATAAATAAATTGTTTTTGTTAATTTAAATTAGTGAGAAGAAGGAGGAGAATAAGAGTTTTGGATTTTTATTTTTATTTTGAATCCGAACCTTCAAACTACTTGAGTATACTTCAATGTTAGTTTTTTGTTCCTTGAGTTGGCCAAAATTTCCTGAAAATGAGAATTTTATAGCTTGATTTGGGCTAAGTAAAACAAGTTCGGCTACGACATCTGAAGAACAGGTAGCCGAACTCATCTGAAAGTGTAGTTCGGCTAATGTTTCTGAAGATACAGGTAGTCGAAATCAACTTTAATGGAGTATTTTCTTTCAGAGAAAAGTTCGGTTAGGAGAAAAAAATTGCGACTAACCGAACTCAATATATAGGTTTTCAGAGAAAAGTTCGGTTAAGATAAAAAAATTGCGACATAACCAAACTAAAAGTACGGCTAGAAGAAAAAAATTGCGATGTCACCGAACTTTTCTCTGAAAGAAAAAACTCCATTAAAACTAACTTCGGCTAGTTCGACAAAGTTTTTCACATAATTCCTAGCCGAACTTCTCTCTGCAACTTCCATTTTCAACTCATTTTGATGATTACTACTCATTTTATCAACCAAAAACGAATCACAAGTAATGGGTTTGTGGAAATTTCTTTGAATCGACGACGACAAGGAAGAGGGAAGAAGAGAAGAAGACGAGCCCTCTAAAAATAACGGGTTTGTGAAAATTAAATTTATGGGTTTGTTATAATTTTGATTTTGTTTTGTTAATGATTTTGTTATATATATATAGGTTAGTTATAAATTAAATTAGGTTAATGGTAGGTTAGTCATTTCTACTTTTTAGGACACCCCTTATAATTATGGGGTAGATATTCTTATCACATAATTGTCCTCCACCAAAAAACGGTGGTGCCCAAAAAACAGTTCTTTTAGATAGATATTTGTGCTATCACGTAGCACCCCATGAACATGTACCTTTCATCTGTGAAATTCCTTGTTATAGAAACGATTTTAAAGTGCATGTTCATTGTATTTGCTACGTCTTCAAGTGCGTGATAGCAGGATTCAGTGCCAAATATCGCTATACGGTTTGGACACCACTGTACACCCCTATCAGAAAGATATTTCACATTTTTAATTATTACTCGTAATCATATATGAAAATCACAACAGAAAAGGGCACTTACCTTGTTAGTTGTACGCGAGATAGGCATTATCATTCCTAGCTGTCAAGAGCATCCTTATTTTCTTCATGACATAATGAGCAATGGGTGTATATTTCAACCATTGATTATTCCAATCTTCCTACATAGAGTTATTATTGTTAATCCTTATGTGTTGGGTTTTTTAATCTCTTCTTAGTTAAGTCAGATGTCATGGTTACATTTTGCTGTGACTTTAGGGGAATATTTTGGCTCTTTATTGCTTTGAATACATCAAAGTTAATACTTCAAAACTAGATTCATTGCTATTGCCTATTGGAGATATACTGGAGTTAGATACTTGGGCTTCCGAACTTGGATGTGTGATCTCCTTTGTTTCTATATTTGGGTATGTTTCTTATTGCTAAATAAAATTCCAAACATATATGAGATCCAGTTATTGAGAAGTTTGATGCAAGATTATCATTATAAAATCGGTGCAATCTTTCAAAAGGTGGTAAGCTTGCTGTTCCCAAATGTATTTTATCATCTCTTCCCTTATATTACTTTTATTTATTTAAGGCACTGGCTTCAGTCATTAAAATCCTAAACAAGAAGATGAGAGACTTCTTATGGGATCATAACTCAAGCTCCAAAACATAACATCATGTCAAGTGGGGATTGATAATAAGACTTGTCATATTTGTGCGTTAATACATCCTATAGAGGCAATAATACGAGAAGTTGATAAGGCAAGATCAACGGGTCATTACATGGAAATATAAAGACTGCATGTGATTTCGCCGCACAGAAGAAAAATTATATCTTAGGCAAAATAAGACCTTTACTTAGGGAGGCTCAATAAGACCTCATGAGAAAAATAAAATGGAAATTAATATTGTTTTGCAAGAAAAAATGAAAGAGAAAATGATGCACGGACATACCCGCAGATTGAAAAGTCAATGTGTATTTCTTACAAGGAAAATAATAAGAGGCAAGTATGAGAATTAACACAAAAAAGATATTATCCTCCTTGTTAGAAACGAGTAGCAGAAACAAAAATGTGCTTCAAAAATATATATCTGAAGACTCATAAGTAGACACAAAAGACTAAAGAAAGGGAAACACTAAGCATCATTAGAAGGCGCGTCTTGGTTGATTGCAAAAGCTTCAACGTCAGCTTCGTTACTGGGGTTAACATCAAAGATCGGAGCTTTGGAGAAACCACCACCAGATCCGTCCTTTTTAGGATGATTTTCTTGAAGGGGAGCTTCATCCTCTTCCTCATCATCGCTCACATATTCATAATAACTGTCGGGATCAGGAAGCTTCTCATCTTCGCTTACATCAAGTGGCGCCACTTCTAACAAAGGAAGTGAGTTATCGAGGCAAACTTTGTTTGCAAGAGCTTGAGCCTTAACATGAGATTTACGAGCGGCACCCTTCTCAGCGTTCCTTATGCCAACCTCCATGAAGTTTTTAAGATACAAACACCTCCTATTAGATCGGTCTCGAGAAGAGGTAAGTGCTATTGAGAGTCTCGTGCGTTCCCTATGGACCTTAGTCATATCTGATCTCAACTGGGAGATGGTAGACAGGTGCGATTTCTCAGATTCTGCAAAAGAAAGATATTTAATTATTACTAGAGCGACACTTTCGCAGCTACAAGATATGAACAATCAAAAAGAACAAGTAAACTGAGGCAGCCATCTCAATATGACTACCTTCCTTATGAGAAAGGAGATATTGAGATAAAGAGAAACCACTATTTTTCATGCCCTCCATAGCCTTATCAAAATCATCACCAACTAAACCCTTAATACGAGAGCGAATTTTATTTTCATCTTGAGAAAGAGAAGACTTTTCCTCCATAAGAATATTGTGAGACCCTTTTAGCTGCTTATGTTGTTCTCGAAGTTGGTTCATATTCACAGTCAAATTTATTTTACTCTGGATGATATTTTCATTCTCTGCGGTTAATTTCCTCATTGACTCATCATGTTTATTTCGTAGTGTACGAAAAGATTTCCTCTTGATCATCACAAATCTTTTGGAGAATAAGATATTTATGAGTAAACATCACCTCTTTCTTCTAGAAAGGCATCTTCTCTGCGGTCAGGACCTGATTCCCATCTAATAAAGTTTGATGTCTCAAATTAGCACTGCACAACAATCCATATAGATGGGAAACATGAGAACCCAGTAGCTCATTTTGACTAGCTAAACAAAGATTCTCATTTTTTAGATTTTCAATCTGATCAAGCGAGTACTAATGGTCATTAACTAATTAATCTATTTGACTCTGCAACCTCTCATTATCCGCGCGAGCATCTTTAGCGGAAGATTAAAAGCTAAATTTCTCCATAACGCGCTTCTGGTTTAAATCTTAACATATGCATGAAGAACTTTAAAACATGGATACAAAAGTAAATTACTCCTAAATGGGTTATAAGGAGGAAGGGATAAGTACCTCTGAGATATTGATTTTTGTTGCGAAGACCTTCAGACTCGATAGTCACGGCTTGGAGTTCCCCCTTCAACTTGTTAAGTTCCCCTTCTAACGCGGTATTCTGACGGGAGATCTCTAGTATGGTACTACTAGATTCGGAAAACCCTTCATCTAGAACCATGCAGAGACGAGACTCCTAAAGAAGAAATTAAATAAGAGTGAGGAAGCTGTAAGAAAGCACTAATAGAAAAGGGGAAGAAAAAAAGTACTAACCAGGAGATCAAGAGCAAGATGGACGCTTGGATCAAGATGAGAGAATATTTTTCTCCTAGTTGGTTTGTTTGGTGGAGAATCACATAACAACTTAGCTAGAGCATTACAAATGTGAAGCTTAAAAGGATCATTAATGAATGAGTGAGCGGTATTAATGATATCTGACAAAGCATGAGTAGCAGAATCAACTTCTTCAAGAATCCCCTTATCAACATAGACATCTTTCGCGAAAGAAGAAGTAGCTTTAGAAGGAGAAGGGATAATCACAGGAGAAATGAGGTCTTGAGAGATGGGTGAGGACGTATCTCCTGCTGAAGCGAAAATATTCCCTGATATGGGAAAATTCAAAAAAGTAGAAACGTTCTGATCCACCACTGGTGCGTTTATATTCTCAGAAGTGGAGATTTCCTTTACCACATGATCAATTAGAGAATCATATTTAGGAGCAGAGATTTCTTTCGGTGAAGTAGAAACATTCAAAGGAATTGAGGCAATCAAACCTTGTGAGGGAGCGTTAACATTGACATTGGAAGGAATATCAGTCTCATTTTTCTTACAATCAAAATCAGGAATGACAAGATTAGTGTTGAGCGATGGGGCTTAGCGAACTCTTTTAACCTTTGTCTTTTTCTCGCCATCAATCTCACATTCAGAATCTTGCGAAGAAAAATGCAGATAAGAAATAGATGCAACAATATTGTTTTACAAAAAAGAAAGTATTTCTTACTCCTTTGTTATGCGAAGGCTTCCTCTTGATAGATTCCTTATCTTTCAAACTTGAAGAAGATTTAGGGTTAGAAATCGTAATCTTGGCATTACCAGAGGAAGAACTTTTGCTTCCACATAACCAGTATGGGAATGAGAAAAATAATGGCAGATCTGCAATGGCATATGGAGGTTGAAAGTCTAGGAAAAAGGAATACAAAAGAAGAACAATGGTGATGAGCTATACTAACCTTGGGTGAGAATCCATAAGAACTGCAAAGTAAAATCAAGACTTCGAGTAGATGAGGAAAAATAAAATTTCGAGAAGATGAAAATGATGAAAATTTGCAGAAGGTTCATAGAGACTAGAAGGGAAGACGAAGAGAAAAGATTATCTCTCCTCAACTCAGTTAATAAATAGGTAAAAAGATGACCGGCTAAACTCGGACGTTCCGGTAGAAAGAGAAAAGAAGTCAATACGTGTAGACGGTTACACCGAAATCACGGAATGTGTCGGTAGATAAGAATACAAAAATATAAACGGGTGCGGCAAAACAACAAGTAGAGTTCCTCATACCACTCATTCTATAAAAAAACGGTACGAGAAGAGGCAAAATGTGAGTACAAAATACCGCGCACCTACCAGATATGCGAAATGACGATCACCAAAACTGAGCGAAGACGACCGCATATAACTTATCTAGAATGACGCATCAGATGACGTCACCTAAATCACGAGTAAAGTGTGAAGCGTCGTGCGGTAGTAAAGAAATCGTGCGTCAATGATAAAGTTCACGCGACATTGATGCATGTCAGATACGAAATTAGGGGCTTTATTAGCCGTCCTCCACTATGTAAACTCCCATATAAGGAGCCGAGCGACCTTGTATTGAAGGAGGATCTTTTTGAGAGTTTAGACAAGATATTTAGGAGAAAAAAAGTTTTTTTACTTCCCAAGTTAGGGTTTTTCATAACTTTGTATTAGAGTTAAATATTTCAATGAAGAGTTCTTATGGACTTCACCTAGATTACTCTATAGACACTAAGGGCAGTTCATATGGGATGAACAAACCTAGAGTTTGTTCATTTTGATCCCACTATGGGATGAACAAACCAAGAAAATGGATGTTCAAATGAACAGATTTTTTCACTTGAACACTGACACACTCCAGTAGGCGCGCGTCTGGTAAAATGGCGCGCTCCATGACTAATAACTCGGGCGACATCAGAGCTGACGTCAGAGATTTCCACCAGAGCGCGCGTTAGTGAACTTGGCGCCAGTGAGTTGTCTGATGTCGCCGAGTTCATAGTGAGAACGCCCCCAGGTTTTCCCATCCCGCTTTCCTTCCCCTATAAATTCGTTTCGTCTTCAGACTTTTACTCACATCTTCCTAAACCTTACAAACAAAACTACTCATATCAATTCAGTTTCACAAATATGTCATCGTCACAACAACAAACACCACAACAAATACCACGACAATCACAGCAAAATATCACAAGAATTCGTGGTCCGAAGTATACAATGGATGAAGACGAGTCACTTTGCAGAAATTATGTATTATACACACTAGATAATATTAATGGTTGCAGCCAAGAAAAAAACTCTTTTTACGGTAAAACTTTAACAAATTTTTGCAAGGAAACCAGTAAAAAATATGCTCATGATGTGGATTGGTTACGTCATCGTTTTTGCACAATTGCAGAAGCCACTAGTGAATATGTAGCTATTATCACTCAAATGTGGAACAATAGAAGAAGTGGTGAAATCGAACCAGATGTGGAACGAAGATGTCGGGAAGAGTGGCAAAGATCCCACAAAGGTTCAAGCTTCCAATATGAAAGTTGTTTCACCATTTTGAGGGTGCTTAAAAAGTTTAACCCATACTTGCTGGAAGGTCATCAAGTGCCTGAAAGATCACCACATGGTCCAATCTCGCAGGATTTTCAGAATGGAGGGCCTGCTTCCTCGCCTGATGGAACTCTAAGTAGTCAAGTTCAACACAATAGTAATCTAGATGTTAACACCAACGGCAAGATAAGAAGAGGAGGTGGTGTGAAAGATGCAAAAGAAGCGAGAGACGCATCCCAACGAGCAACAGAAGGAGGTTCTAACGAGTTCAATTATGCTGATCACAAGCAAATGGAGATACAGATGGAGGCAGATAGAGTGAGGGACCGTGCCATTGCTTTAGAAAATAAACGGAAAGCTCGTCTTTCGCGATAAAAACACTACAGGGATTATAAGATAAACAAGTTACTCAACATGGACACCGGAAAAATGAATGAACGACAATATGCTACATGGAATACGCAAATGGATCAAGTCCAGGCCGAACAAGTCCAGGCCGATAAAGATCGGGCTGATTCAGTTGTGAATGTTGCAGACGAAGGTGATGTCTCGGAAGAAAACGAAGAGGAATTCAATCTTGATAATGCATGAATTAAAATTACTTTTATAATTCAGTCTTGCTAATAACACGTTAGTTTAGTTTAATTAAAATTACTTTTATAATTAAAAAATATATTAATTAAAATAAACAACAATTTTTAAATTGAAAAACTTATTAATCATCTACCTCTCCCTCTCCTTCTTCCTCTTCCCCTGCCTCGCCCTCCCGCATCGTCTGCTGCACCTTTTAAATCCCAAAGGTGCTTTGTTAAATCTTGTCCAAGTTGTGCATACATTCCCCGATTTTGGAGTCTGTCAGTGACAAGTCTATATTTTTGCCGGACGACCATGCTCCACCACAAGATTCGTCCTCAAATCTTCATCTTCAAAACTAGTCCAGGTTAGGTCACGCCTGGTTTCTTCAATGACCATATTATGCAAAATAATACAAGTCATCATAATTTTGTTCATTTCTTGAATATCAAAAAAGCGTGCCGGTCCAGCTATGATGGAAAACTTCCTTTTCAATATGCCAAAAGCGCGTTCAACATCCTTTCTACATGCCATTTGTTGTGTGTTAAAGTACTACATATCCTTCGAAGTCGTCGGACCATGGCCTACCTGTTTATAAGCTTGAACCATAGTTAACCATTCTGGATAGATTCCGTCTGCTAGATAATAACCTTGATTGTAGTGATTACCGTTGATGGTGAAATTACAGTGCGGCGCGATCCCATTCTTAAGATCTTCAAACAATTGTGACTTATATCAAACGTTGAGATCGTTATTTGGACCTGGGAGTCCAAAATAAGCTTGCCAAAAACAACAATCGTAGCTAGCTGAAGCTTCTAAAATTACAGTTGGTTTTGGATAATGACCCTTATATTGGCCTGCCCATTCTACCGGACACGCATGCCACGTCCAGTGCATGCATTCAAGACTACCAAGCATTCCTGGAAAACCCCTCTCGGTGTTTTCTGCATTTATTCTTTGAACATCTTCCTGAGTAGGCTTTCTTAAAAAGGTTGGACCAAAATGCTCGACTATTGTTTCGCAAAACAGTTTGAGATACCTAAAGGAGGTTTTTTTCCAAATACGAATGTAATCGTCCGTGGAATCCGCTGGTACCCCGTAACATAGTATACAGAGGGCCGTTGTGACCTTTTTTTCGGGACTAAAGCCTTGTATATGTCGTGCATCATACTGATAATTAAATAAAGGTTGTACCTGAAAAAGCTCGGCAATAATCCTTTGTGTCAAGTTGCGGCCCATGCGGAATCGTCCCTGAAAATTATGTTCGGAATACACACAGTCATGATTAAAATAACCATGCATCAGCTTTTCGTGGTAAAAATGTCGATTCCGCCATGATTAAAATAACCATGCATCAACTTTTTGTGTATTTGTGAGATTAAATTCGAGTCTATTTATAAAAGTGGGAAGTGGCCGTTCCGATAGCCGTTGGAAACCTGCCGTCGCCGTTGGAGATTTTATGCCAAACGCTAGCGTTCAGGGAGTTGTCGCCCGCGCCATTATGCACAACGCCAGCGTTTGGATGGAGATTGCCCGCGCCATTATACCTGTCGCGCGTTTACTATTCGGTCTCCCAATAGTTTTCCATAGTGGAGAATCGTATTTGACCATCCACCTGGCTCAACAAACTTTGGTTTTTGGCCATTGCCATAGGAATTGCTCTAAGGGTGTGGTTGTAGGATTTCCTGCAACTACAACTACCTCAGTTTCAAAATAATAGGAAGGTTTGTGTGTAACCTGCCTATTATTTTGAAACAGGGGGAGTAATAATATTGTATTATTGTGTGTAGCACTTCTAATGTTCTATCATTTCCTGCCACAAGTTTTGTGAAAACAACTTTTTTCTGGTTGCCCATGATTTTGAGGGGGAATATGATTTTCATGGCTGGATCACTTTTTGGTAGTCAAAAAGAGAAGATTAGAGGTGATAAGCCACTTTGGCTATTTGGCACCAAGTAGGTGCGACATTGACATGAACTGTATACAATGGCATTCGTAGTGTGACTATGAGCTATCTTGATCGGGCCGCATTTAGATCTTTCGCCCCATTAACTACGTACTTGCAGTACTCGCCAGTACTCTTTCGACAATCTTCGGTGTAAGGAGGACTCACTGAAAATAAGGGAAACGGATATGGGAATCGGTCACACAAAAAAAAACAAAAAAGATAATCAAGAGCAAGAATAAAAGAGATAACAAACACTTTTGCTTCTCCATGCCCTCTCAGCCCAAGTCGTTCAATGATAATATTTATTATTACGTATCAAAGGTTGTGTGCATTTTGATTTAAATACATTATCGAACTTCCTCACGACTTGAGTAAAAGCTGCAAAACCATGTCTAGTTTTACTTATGCTGAGATCCATCTTGGAGATTCTCGGTTGTAAAATCACGTGAATCTCTGGCCATGCGCAGCAGCACTATTAAAGTGAACATTATCTTTGATATGTCTCAACTTTCAAGTGCGTTACACTTCACCAACCCTACGCGATATTTTGTTGGTTGATTTCGGAAAAGATTTCATATTTTCATTCAATATTGACGCAGTAACAGCACTTTCTCTAAATGTCAGGTAAACAAAAGATGGCATAGAGCAAAGCCAGTGGGAATCTACCTTTTCAAGAACACCAAGACCAAGTTTCTACCAAAAACAAAAGAAAAGTGCAACTTGTGCTGTCCATAACTCCATCATTCCAGAGAACATCTTAACATGGCATGCTTCTCATTTCCCCAAAGTGCAGCTCACTCCCTTATGGCTCAAACTATTGAGGTTACTGTCACAAATTTACCAACTATGCCTCACTTGAGCGTTGAAAAGAAGAGTCAAAAGAAAGACGCACTTAAAACCCGGTATTAATATGATAAACACGAAGATATCGAACCAATGTCCATCTATGGATAATGATCAACAAAAAATTTTAAAAACAGACTATAGTATGTAAAACAATACTTCAAACCTCTTGGAGTTTTTGTTAAATTTCAAAATTATGAAAAGACCTTATGCAACAAATTGTTGTGTCCTCGTTAATTATGAAAAGACCTTATGCAACAAAAGACCTTATACTTTATGAATCAAGCGTTAATTAATACGGTAAGGTATTGTAAAATTTCAAGATTATATTGTGTCCTCGTTAGAGATAAAAAGACCTTATGCAACAAATTGTTTTGTGATCTCTTTACCAACTTTTTAGCTTTTTTAATCTCTTTGATACATTGGTACGTAGTACTCTAGATAAAAGTTATACGCATCACAAGACCAAATAATTTTACAATACCTTACCGTATTAATTAACGCTTGATTCATAAAGTATATGGTCCTTCTTGATCATCCAATCTATTACTATTAGGCTCATTTTCGACTTTGTCGATAACCTTCATCGTCATCTTGTATTCTCCATAAAAGTAAGAACAGAAACCCTAAAGACATAACGCCAATGCCATTCCTTTTAATCCTGTGAAACCTTCATGGTAAAATATCACGGCTACTACTCCTGTTAATGGGATTAGAACTGCTCCGAGTATACCGTTGAAAAGAGCACTTGTGTAGAAGATTACGCCCACGGTTCCAACACCTGACAATTGCCATATTATTGCCGTCACAGCCATTATGATATAATACTCGGCTTTGCCAAGGTCAAAATCATTTGCTTCTCTAGGGATAGCCTGTGAAATTGATCAGCATTATCCAAGTGTATTAGATCAACGCAAACGTGTACCTGAAAATCCTTCATTTTCAGAAATATATAGTTATGTACCTGAAAATCCTTGTTGATCAGCATCCCAATGACGCAAACGATGGTTGAGAAAAGGGAAAGAATGAACTGGAACTGCAACAAAATTGAGTAAGTAATGTTTCTAGCTGCTTTAGTGTATGCAAGTTCAATTAGGGGCATCATTAACCCAAGTAAAGCCGCAGCCGCCAAAGTCATAAGAAACCCCAAACAATACTGAGCTTTTGATACACCAATTGGCCTATCACCATTGGCATTAATACCCAACAACACTGATCCAAGTGTTGTCACAACCACTGCGTTTATGATGAAAGCTGTAAATTTTTGCTTCACAATCACCCATGAAAAAAATGCAATAAAGCATAATTGAGTTGCCATGAGAAGGGATGAAGTTGACACAGGAATATAGGATAAACCCAATGCGTACATGAAAGTAACAAGACCATACAGAATCCCAAGTATGGCACCCCAAAGAAACAACTTGTGTTCCATCCAAAAAGATGAAGAAATTTTATCAGCGGATGATTTCGACCGAACAAAAAGAAAAATGAGAGGAAATATGAGAATTGGAAAACCAGCAGATGCAATAAAACTACTAAACCATATACGATTACCACCATGGAGATAGTATAGTCTCATTAAGAGAGGACCACCTATTGCACCACAAATAGCGAAGGCACAATTTATAACAATCATCAGCCAGTTTTTGGTTTTGATTGGTTTTTATATATGGGGTTTTGAATTGCCGTCATCTTGGGTTGTTCCTAGAACATCTGGTGCTACAATATTCATGGCAGAAGTAGCCATGGAAATAATGATTAGCTAGATCAGAGAGATAGATAGTTGCACAAAGGAAAAAAATGTGCTGAAGCCGGTCATGAGATGTATTGTGTTATTCCCCAAGGTTTAGTGGTCTAACTTTTAACTCTAGCCGTGTGTCGATGCTTGGGTAGTATCTAACAACGTTCAAATATATAAGTAAACTTATCATTAAATGACCTTGGTCTATCAGATAAATTATCAATAATGCCATCTAGAAACAAGTCTTTGTGTCCATGTAATTTTGTATTTTGTATACGAATAAAATAGACAACTAAGAATCTGGGATCGTAAACAGATTGTTTTCAACAAAAGAGATGAACATTGTGGCTCATGTTCTGGTTGGTAAAGTATGCTTTATCCCATCACTCTAATACGTTCTCCCAGAAATCTTCTTTTTGTATTGCAAGATGATCTTCCATGTTTGTTGTTTGTGTCTTTTTTTTTTCCCGGGCGTCATTAGGGGTGAACATGAAAGAATTAGGGGCGACTAATAAGACAAAATAGGGTCACCCAAATTTAAAATGAAGCCATCCATTATCGGCGATTTTTCGAAATGGCAAATATACCCTCCATAATCGGTAGATAAAAGTACAATTGGTAGTTTATTTACGTAATCGGTAGATGTTAGGATAATCAGAGGTTATTTTGTACATATGTAGTTTGAAAGTTTTGTTATTTTGAAAAAAAACTACAACCGGAAGGTATTTAGTTACCATGTCTCTCGATTATGAAGTTGTCCCAAAATTGATATTTGAAAAAATCTTAAGTTTTTCGAATTTGGGAACTACCATAATCGGTAGACATGGATGGAGTTAACATGTCTCCCGATTATGGAGTTGCCCCAAAATTGATATTTGAAAAATCTCATGTTTTTCGAATTTGGGAACTACCATAATCGGTAGACTTGGAGTTAACATGTCTCTCGATTATGGAGTTGCCCCAAAATTGATATTTGAAGAAATCTCATGTTTTTCGAATTTGGGAACTACCATAATCGGTAGACTTGGAGTTAACATGTCTCCCGATTATGGAGTTGCCCCAAAATTGACATTTGAAAAAATCTAAAGTTTTTCGAATTTGGGAACTACCAAAATCGGTAGATTATGAAGTTCACCTCATCTACCGATTTTAAACCCCACGTTAATCGGTAGACAATGATAAAATGTTGTGTCCGATTATAAGTCTATTTAGGTTCAGAAGAACAATAAAAATGAAGTCACTATAATCGGTAGAAATGGTTAATATTTGTACTTCTGATTATGGACATGTCTGACTTTTTTGTTGAAAAGTCACCAGAATCGGTAATTAAGGTTGATATCATTACTATCGTTTCTGCACATATCTCACAATTTTTTGAAAAATTACCAGAATCGGTAGGTAAGGTTGATATGTATCCCCCGATTATGGTGAAAAATTCAGCAGTTTCAGACAATCAAGTAATAAACATAACTCAAAATACATTCATAACCCAACAACTTAAGAACATATAATCCAAAACAAGTATTTAAAACACCATAATCCGAAAGAAAATTTTAAAACAACATAATTTGTAACATCGAACAACACATTATCACCTAGTTTTCTTCTTAGTATTGTTATCTAAAGTTTTATAACGCTTAACACGAACCGGACGACCCGCATTATCACTAGTATCACCTTCATCTCCCTCAATATTTCCTTCAGCATGAGAGCTTGAAGAATCCTGAGATCTTTTGTTCGCCTTTGATGCGTTTTTCTTGGGGGGGTTCTTCGCCACTTTCTCCCCAAACTTAGTTGCATACCCTTCATTATCAACATTATCAGTCATCTCCATATGCTTTTTTATCTTCTCAATTGGCACAGGATGTCTAGCCGTTATGCAATCAGCGCACCATTTGGACAAAAACTTGAACCTATTCACCTGTTTTTTTAATTGACAAAACATCAAATGGAGTTCACCTAAGAAATTGAATCGTAATATTAGAGGGAAAATTCATAACCATACGCACCAGTTTATCATAGCCTGGGGGTTTTTCATTGATAATACATGTGTAAATGGAAGCCTCCGAGGTCGACTTTTCTTTAAGTTCACGGATTACACACGAACATGTGAATATTCCCGGTACCACTCCATATATCTTGGATCATTTTCATCACCTCGGTTGACAGCTATCCCAGCGTTCACCAAGTGGTACTACCTCTTATCCCAATGTTCAGTAACAAATGGTGTACCAGAGTAAACTACCTTGATGTTGTCCTGGTTATACTCGCTATGCTCCACGTCCAACTTGAACTTTCCATTTATGTGATGCCATGGTACTGTTTGGCAAGAACCATGTTATCGCATCACCCTGGAGACATTGTACATCACATAACCTGGGGGGTGCCACAACGGTCCAAAATAATGGGACAACTCGGAACGACCCGCTATATGTCCACTAGCTCAGTCTTCCTTGTATGGATCAAAGCATACCTCCAAGGCCTTAAGTGAGTATAATTTCTCCCTCAAGCTAACCAATTGCTGCTCCTTTGTCCTTGAACGGTTATTTGTGAACTTGTACTTTGTTCCTTTCGGTGTACCTCTCTCCCACGCTGTGTTCACATCCGCCAATTTCAGACTGGGGTAGTGGTCATAAATCCATGTCTACATAGATATCAACCCAAGTATTAGAAATTGATTCTTAAATTATATAAAAAAAATATAACGATCAATGGATTAATAGAGTTGAGAAAATACCTGGAATAGACTCATGTTCCCGGAAATTTGACTAGGTCTAAGCCTTGACGCTTTTCTCAACTCTGCCATCAAGAATGCAATAGTTATCATGCCCCAGGAGTAGTCCGCGACCTTATTGATAGGCGGTGGCCGCTGCATCCACTTCAGCATCACTTAACGGTCCTTGTTGTTCTTTCTCGGCAGTGCATTTGAACATCTTGATCAACTGACTCATGTTAAGATGTCTAGTTTTGTAAGTGAAGCACCTATTTAACTCAATGTCCGCTGTCTCTTTATCCCAACCAAAATAGTTTTTACACAAATCATAAAGTTTTTCCCAACTTAACTGCTTTGTGTAGTCATACTTGACAGCTACACCATGGAAATTCATATTAAGAATCTGCTTCGCATCTTCTGGAGTAATGGTCATCTCCCCTAATGGCATATGAAAGCTGTCAGTCTCGTGATACAATATCTCCACAAAAGCCGATATTGCGACCCGATCATGGTCCAACATTGATTTCTCGGCAGCACTAGCTAATCCCGAGTTGGCTATAGTTCTCTTGAACCTCTCACATTTACCAGATAAAGGAAAATCTTTCAATACTTTTGTTGTTGCGGCACTGGGCTTGAGTATACGAATCGCATCGGAATGATATTGTTAGAGCATTGCTCGGTTGAACCGACCAGGCGTTGGTATTTCAAGATTGGTTGTCATATTTTAGTGAATCAAAACTCATGTTAAGAGTCGCTTGATTATGTACTAGAGTCAACTTTGTATAGGTTAGCTTGAAAGTATTAGGATTTGAGACTTTACAAGTATTGAGAGACTTGAAGATGTGAAGAAGCAAGGATTTACAATGACAACATCATCCTTCCACTTGAGGTTAGTGATATTTGACTTCAACTGTTTCATTCCCTAACGTATCTTTCAAGTCGTGCTTATTGAAAACAAAACTGCGAAGCATATTTGAACTCTATATAGACATAGTATTAAGGAATACAATACGAGGTTTATTGCTTAACCATTAAACTTTGTAGATAAGACATCGACATAATCATTTGAATGATATTGTGATTATGTATAGGTATGAGGTAAGGATTTCATCCTAGGAAGTAAGTTCATAAACTTGTTTGTGAATCGAAAAGGAAATCGCAAGGCGTTATCGGTTTTGTTATTCATTGCATATATTATGAACAACCAATATGTGTGATTGTGTATAATCGTTCACAACTTGTTGTGTTCTTGGTAGAACTATTCACAAAGGCCTGACTTATGTATTGGTATGACTTTTATTAGTGAAACCGATCTTAAGTAATCAACTGAGATGGTATGATCGGGTTTGTGATTTTATTTTTGACCAAATATGGGAAAGGGGAACCGATCCTAGTAAGAGGTGCAGTACATCACAAAGGGGAACCGATCCTTGTATGAGGTGCAACAAGTTTTATTGTAGAAAGGGGAGCCGATCCTATGAACATGTGCAACACGTTTTTAGGCAAAGGAGAACCGATCCTATGGACATGTGTAACACATATAAGTTAGATACCATATATATGTGGGGAACCGATCCTAGTACCTAGTCAACCAAATTTTGGAATGCTAGTGTGACTATACATAATACTCACATGGAAGGTAGAACCGAAACTTTTTTGGTGGAACCGTTAAACCCATGACTGTGATTGAATGTTATTAATTTGATCAATTGCAAAGAAGTTGTTGTGGATTGTGGTAGTAACTTGCATCTGGATCATTTGGTTCTGCCGCAACAACCTCATATTTGAGCACAAGGTAACCTCCTTCACTCAAGCTACAAAGATGTTGGATATGCTCATTGTTGAGTCCAGCAGAAATAACGGAGGATACTCATTTTACACCTCAGCAGACAAGCATATCCTGGACTATCTGGGAATTAAAAGGCTTTCTCATAAACCTCCTACAGCTACAGTGGTTAAATGGCTGAACCTTGAGCCAGGTTGGATCAAAGCCAACATCAATGGTTGTTCTATTGGTAATCCGGGTCCGGCGGGTTGTGGCATGGTATTTCGTGATTCGGAAGGTCGGGTCAAGGGCTGTCTGGCGAAAAATTTTGGATTAGCTAACTCGGTATTCGTGGAGCTTTGGGGTGCCATTGCATTGCGTTTGGCCAATACCATGGGAATTCGAAGGCTATGGCTGGACTGTGACTCTCTTTTTGTGATACATGCTTTTAAAAATCTGGAGGTGGTTCCTTGGAGATTGTCGACCAACTGGAATATTTGCCTTAACTTCGCTAATTCTATCCATATATACTGTACTCGTGTATTCCAGGAAGGTAACTCGGTGGCTGATCTACTGGAAAAGAACGGTGCGTCTGTGGAGTCGCGATGGTGGAGATATTCTCCTGATTTCATCAAGCACAAGGTTGGAATAGACAACTCGGTTCTGCCTTTATACCGCTTTCGTAATATGTAGCCTTCGGCCCCAGGCTTTTTAGGTCCTTTTTTGTTGGTTTCTCTGTTTTTCTTTGTTTTCTCTCCTTGTCTTTGGAGGTAAGGCCTAGTCCCCCTCCTTCTTTTTTCTTCTTTTATAAATATATTCGGAGTTTATCAAAAAAAATAATTCTAAACTTGTTTGGAAGTGTGGCAAACCGGCTTCAAGGTTGTAAGTGTGAAAGAGAACTTACAAAGTTAAGATGTCGACATATATTGAACATGTGCTATGAATGTTTATTTCTTTAATTGTTCAAAGTTATTCCTTAATAGCTAAGGGAAGAGAATCCCAGGATCGAAACATAAATAAGTCAAGAATCTTTTAATTAAGGTAATTAACTTTATTTTGTAGGGAACTAAGAATTAGTAATGTTCATTTACTAATTAGAGATTTTCCGAGAGATTTCGATCATTATTTTTGGACAAAGCATTTCCAGGAATTATGAAAACCGAATTTGTGCTTTAATGAATATCTTGAGAATATTTTCGGTTTTAGAAATTCCTTGGTGTCCAAACTTCCTTGTCTATAAATACTTGAAGTTTTCCTTTCTAGCAAACTAATCCTTCATAACAACAGACTTCCTCTTTTGTTGTTGTTACTGGTGTAGCTGCCTATTCAGAGGAGAGTAACCTAATTAGGTGAAATCTCTTACGACCACTCAGTTTAAAGTCTTCTTTTGGATTGAGAAGCTCTATGAGTACCGTTGGTAGAAAACTAGATAATTGTGGTTTATCGTTTGTTTTCTTTGATTTGATTGACTAACGGTGGTTGAACTTTGATTGCACCAAGTTTGTTTATGCTTGAGAATCTTCTCTTTTGTTGTTAGTTCTAAAGACGATCTTGTGATAATCTATTGTTAACAGACTCCGTTCTGTACGTGATTGATCACAAGAGATTAAGTGATTGTGCGCAGGTGTTTATTGAAGATCTAAGAAGATTTGAAGACAAAGAAGATATTGAAGATTTCTGATTTGTGGGTTCATAATATTTGGTGTGCACAATACTTGTTTTGGTAAACTATGATCCAATTAATAATCGGTTTATCCTTGTGATAGATTGTATTGATTAATTGAGTAGATCAGCATCAATACGATTCTTTGTGATTAAAGGTATTGATTGCAAAATCTTAAACGATTACTTCAGTAATTGAACATAAGATAGATCTAAAGACCTGACGAAGGAGTTTATGTTAAGATAAACATAAGAGCCTTTGCCCGACTCATATCACTTGGTTGAAGAGATTTGATACCAAACATATTTGTTGTTCCTTTACTGTTTGGAATACGAATAAAAGGAATTATTCCAAGTACGTGACTTATTTATAAGTTGGAGGCGTGGGAATAGATACATAACTAGGTGAACTATAGGTTTAGTTGCTTGGTCTCAACTATACGAAGTTAGGTGTAATTCTGTGTAGCGGCTTAATCCTGAGAGTATTCAATTCTGGACAAGGTCCAGGGGTTTTTCTGCATTTGCGGTTTCCTCTTTAACAAAATCTTACTGTGTCATTTACTTTATATTTCCGCATTATAATTGTTTTATTATAATTAAAGTAAATCACACATACGTTAATTCCTATTTACTTGATAAGTGAATCCTATTGTGTTTGGTTAAGTCTGAACCTTTTTATCAAGTAACATACTTCGTTGTTGTATTGTATCGATCTCGTATCCATAGACAATCACACAAAGTGTGAACCGATTAGTTGCATTGTCTCGACTCAGTCCATAGACAATCACTTTCGGATAAAGGACTTATAGGTAGGAAAAGTTTTAGCTTGAGGTATATTTGGGTACCCTCACCTTTTCAATTGGTATCAGAGCAGGAAAACACGAAAAGATCTAACAATCTGTGTTTGGTGCGATCCTACCTATAAGAATTAAATCTAATGTCTGATTCAGTTAACGTTGAGCAAGAAGATGATATGCTTCTTAAAGGATGTTTGTTTTTAAAAACTGATAAACAACTCTGCACTGTATGTTCTCTAGTGGAACACAAATCAGGATTTTCAGAAAACTTGCTGAAAAATATAATCTAAAGGATAATATCTTTTATCCATCTGCCGAAGAGATCGTCAGAGATATTTTGATTCATGAAGATGTTGTATCTAAAGTCCTTGAACTTCAAGCCAAATGAGTTATATTAGTTAAAACAAGGATATGTGATTCTATCCTCCAAAATCTCTTAACTAATTTACAACATTGTGATTCAAATTATCTAACCACTCACAAGAATCATGATGAATGCGTTTTTAGAGATAATCTTATGACTAGTATCTGGTCAAGACCAATTATCATCCATATCGACAATGATTATCTCCCAGAAAGAAGTAAAGATCAACTCTTGCACACAAAAGAGAATGATTTCACATCATGCTGTTTTGTTGTTGATCAACTTTATAAGATTGAATCCAGGAAACAATCTCATCATATTCCAAAAAATTCCTGGGTCAGTATAAGAGTTCTAATTACACAACTCAAAAAACTTCAAGTCACAATTATGATCATCAAGATGATTATTCTATTAAATCAGATCACTCCTGCTGTGACACAATGAAAGAAGTTTATTCTTGGAAGAATCCCAAAAGGATAGATATTCAGAAATATCACGATGGATCGTGTTCCACAACCCCTCAGCTATCACTATCCTACTCCAACAACTGATGTTGGCTTTCGTATTTTCCCTATGATGTGCTCAATTCAAAGAAAAAGGGGAAATTCTTAAAAGGGGCACAAGAATATGATTTTGAATATCTAAAGTATTTGTATACTTGGAATATCTTTTCTATTTTTAGAAAAAATACTCTCTAATCTTTGGGATATCCCTAAGTAAAAATATTCTTAATATTTTCATAACTCCTAGGTCATGATAATTAGGAGATGTTTTCGAAAGCATATATTTTCACAAACAAACATTACCGCAATTAGGTATTTCATTCTTGAACATCAAGGTTGAGTTCTTATATAAGTCGTCTTTTGGACCGATTCTCTGTTTTGTCTGCGGTCAAAGATGGGTGAAAATACTATTGACATTGAATCTCAACTCTGGAAACTTAAAACCTTTCATGTTGAGTTCAAGTGTTATTTCTCAAATGAACATAAAAAGAATCATATTTCTTTTGAGCTTATGTTTATGTTAATGGGAGATTTTGAAGTCGCTCGTGAGCTTTTGGAAACTGCAGTAATGAATGAAAAACTGCTTGAGTCAAACCTCTTTAAGTCGATTGTGGAATTTAATCTTCCGAAACAAAGACTCAATCATCTGAAAGAGAAAAGAATGCTCAAGGATCAAAACACCGAGGAATATTCGGTATATAATGGGAGCACAACTAGAGATTAAGTTACTTGTTGTATTACTTAATCTAGAATAATAGACATCAATTTTTGATTTCTTTCATTGATTGTATTGGTCTACTATGAATAAAATTATGTGATTTATAATTTTTCTTGTGATAGTTTTTGGTTTACATATCCTGTGCTTGAATGTTTTTATCTTATTGCTATGTATGTTTATGGGATGTTTGATTTAGGTTTTACTACCTTAATATTCGATCTCATATATTGTGAACCCTTGTGGTTTGGGTGACTTTTTGATTTAGCAGGATTAAGTTCTAGCCCATGTTGGTAGGCTTTATCAAAGAATCATGAGGGGTTCTGGTAGAAACAATATATGAAAAAGTCACAATATGTTGAATCGGTTTTGGTTTAGCATAAAAGCATATGTATTTCTACGGTTTTCAACTTTTGCTTGCAATTGTTAAAACCGATTTTCAACCTTTCTCTGGTAAAGTTTGGTTGTTGTTATTCTTTTTTTTCTGCATAAGGATGACAACATGATGATATTCCGGTATCAATTCTCCCTGAAAGAATATGCAATCATATTG
The DNA here is from genome assembly GCA_023529315.1 of Papaver bracteatum. Lineage (NCBI taxonomy): Eukaryota > Viridiplantae > Streptophyta > Magnoliopsida > Ranunculales > Papaveraceae > Papaver > Papaver bracteatum. Next base: position 398,380 of record JAJJWX010000461.1, on the reverse strand, counting down.
GAGAAGTGGATACAAAATTTGAGGTAACAATCTTGTTAGTTAATTGTTTTCCTGTTTAAGAAAAGCCTGAGTTTACTTCATATATATTTATTGCTTTTGCTTAACAAAATTTCGGTTCAATTGATGTTTATTCCATGATGTGTGTGTGGATGTGTGTGATTCAATTGGTTCCGCTTAAGAAAAACTATTGTTATCTTGTTTTATTGTATGGTATCAATTGTTTAGGCTTACAAAATTTCTATGCAATTACATTGCTTTTAATGTCTATGTTGTTTCAATTGCTTCTGGTTGAGGTGAATAATTATGCAAGTTGATTTATGTTGGTTTGTATGAATTATTTATGGCTTAACGAAATAAAAGGTTTACGGGAGGAGTTGTTAAGTCCAATTTGATTCTAGATAAGAGAAACTAAGTTAATTCTGATCTTAGTTAGACTTATCAAAGTGAGGTTTCGGTTATTCAAGTCTAATCGAATTCCTTAACAAGAAATACTAGTTAACTAACCTAGTATTTGGCTTGTTTAAAATTGAAAGGTCTAAGTTTATAATTAGAACCTGATGAGAAAAATAGAGTTATCTTTATTTTGGTCTTATCGAATTAAGAGTTTGCTTTTGTACAATCGGTTTAGCAAAGGGACTAAGGTGCTTAGTTGATTTTTGGTTTGCTAACCTAAATTGGAAAAATTGTTTCGGGCAATTGTTTTCTTGGTAACATATCAAAATAAAACTACTTGTAGTTTCGGTTTTTGATATTGGTTATCAGCACATGGTGTGTGGAACCCTCATGCTTAACTATATAGGTTTGCAAGTCTATTTTGAGATTTGTAAGATTATTTTCGTGTTGTCCTTTATTTTTTTATTTTCTTTGTCATTTTTGTGACAAAAAAGGGGAGAAATATATGGAGTAAACAAGTGATACTGGCATTGATTTTATATTGATTGGTATCGCTAAAGAAAAGAACATTGGTGCTTAAACTTTTTATCTAAACGAAAGAGTGAAAGCACATACTAAGGGGGATTAACATGTCATATGAAGTGGTATAACAAAAACGTGCGGATAGAATTTCTACCTATCTTCCTTAGGGGGATTATTAGATTTGTTATTATAATGTCAACAACGACATTTTCAAGGATTGAATGTAAGAAGTTTATTGTGCTGTTGAATCGGGAATCAAGCGTATGTGTAATAATTTGTTTATCCATATGATGTAAGAGTTTTATCACAAAAATTGACAAAGGGGGAGATTGTTAGAGAATAGCTCGGTTGAACTCACCAAGCGTTGATATGTCAAGATTGGTTGTCATATTTTAGTGAATCAAAACTCATGTTAAGAGTCGCTTGATTATGTACTAGAGTCAACTTAGTATAGGTTAGATTGAAAGTATTAGGATTTAAGACTTTATAAGTATTGCGAAGACTTGAAGATGTGAAGAAGCAAGGAGCTACAACGACAACATCATCCTTCCACTTGAGGTTAGTGATATTTAACTTGAACTGTTTCATTCCCTAACGTATCTTTCACGTCGTGTATATTGAAAACAAAACTGCGAAGCATATTTGAACTCTAGATAGACATAGTATTAAAGAATACAATACGAGGTTTATTTCATCTACATAATCATTTGAATGATATTGTGATTATGTATGGGTATGAGGTGAGGATTTCCTTCTAGGGAACAATGTTTACATTTTTTGTAAGGAATTAAGTTAATAAACTTGTCGCTAGGCGTTATTGGTTTTGTTATTCATTGCATATCTTATGAACAACCAATATGTGTGATTGAGTATAACCATTCACAACTTGTTGTGTTCTTGGTAGAACTATTCACAAAGGCCTGACTTATGTATTGGTATGACTTTTATAATGAAACCGATCTTAAGTAAACACCTGAGATAGTATGATCGGGTTTGTGATTTTATGTCTGACCAAATATGGGAAAGGGGAACTGATCCTAGTAAGAGTTGCAGTACATCACAAAGGGGAACCGATCCTTGTATGAGGTGCAGCAAGGTTTATAGCAGAAAGGGGAACCGATCCTATGAACATGTGCAGCACGTTTTTAGGCAAAAGGGAATCGATCCTATGGACATGTGCAACACATATAAGTTAGATACCATATATTTGTGGGGAACCGATCCTAGTACCTAGTCAACCGAATTTTGGAAAGCTAGTGTGACTATACACGTTATTCACATGGAAGGTAGAACCCAAACTTTTTTTGGTAGAACCATTAAACCCGTGATTGTGATTGAATGTTATTTGACCAATCGCATAGTTCTTGAAAGTCAGATGAACCAATTTTAAACTTGTTTGGAAATGTGGCAAATCGGTTTCAAGGTAGTAAGTGTGAAAGAGAACTTACAAAGTTAAGATGTCGACATACTTTGAACACGTGTTATGAATGTTCATTTCTTTATTTTTTCAAAGTTATTCCTTAAAATCTAAGGGAAAAGAATCCCAGGATCGAAACATAAATAAGTTAAGAATCTTTTAATTAAGGTAATTAATTTCATTTTGTAGGGAAATAAGAATTAGTAATGTGCATTTACTAATTAGAGATTTTTCGATAGATTTCGATCATTATTTTTGGACAGAGCATTTCTAGGAATTATGAAAACCGAATTTGTTCTTTAATGAATATCAATAGAATATTTTCGGTTTTGGAAATTCCTTGGTGTCCAAATTTCCTTGTCTATAAATACTTGAAGTTTGCCTTTCTAGCAAACTAATCCTTCGTAACAATATACTTCTTCTTTTCTTGTTGTTACTGGTGTATCCGCCTATTCGGAGAGGGGAGTAACCTAATTAGGCTAAATCTCTTACAGTTGCTCAGTTTAAAGTCTTCTTTGGGATTGTGAAGCTTTACGAGTACCGTTGGTGGGAAACTAGATAATTGTGGTTTATCTTTTGTTTTCCTTGATTTGATTGACTAACGGTTGAACTTTGATTGAACCTAGTTTGTTTATGCTTGAGAATCTTCTCTTCTGATATAAGATTCACTCAAACTAGTTCAGAGTTTCGAAGGGATCTTTAGACTATTGCTAGTTCTAAAGATGATCTTGTGATAATCCATTGTTAATAGACTCTGTTATGTGCGTGATTGATCACAAAAGATTCAAGTGATTGTGTGCAGGTGTTTATTAAAGATATAAGAAGATTTGAAGACAAAGTAGATATTGAAGATTTCTGATTTGTGTGTTCATAATCTTTGGTGTGCAGAATACTTGTTTTGGTAAAATAGGATTCAATTAATAATCGGTTTATCCTTGTGATAGATTGTATTGATTAATTGAGTAGATCGGCATCAATACGATTCTTTGTGATTAAAGGTATTGATTGCAAAATCTTAAACGATTACTTCGGTAATTGAACATAAGATAGATCTAAGGACCTGAGGAATGAGTTTATGTTAAGATAAATAGAATAGCCTTTGTGCGACTTATATCACTTGGTTGAAGAGAGTTGATACCAAACATATTTTTTGTTCCTTTACTGTTTGGAATACGAACCGAAGGAATAATTTCGAGTACGTGACTTATTTATAAGTTAGAGGCATGGGAATACAGACGGAACTAGGTGAACTATAGGTTTAGTTGCTTGGTCTCAACTATACGAAGTTAGGTATAATTTTGTGTAGCGGCTTAATCCTGAGAGTATTCAATTCTGGACAAGGTCCCGAGGTTTTTCTGCATTTGCGTTTTCCTAGTTAACCAAATCTTGTTGTGTCATTTACTTTATATTTCCGCATTATAATTGTTTTATTATAATTAAAGTAAATCACACAAACGTTAATTCCTATTTACTTGATAAGTGAATCCTATTGTGTTTGGTTAAGTCTGAACCTTTTTATCAAGTAACATACTTCGTTGTTGTATTGTCTCGATCTCGTATCCATAGACGCTCACACGAAGTGTGAACCGATTAGTTGTATTGTCTCAACTCAGTCCATAGAAAATCACTTTCGGAGAAAGGACTTATATGTAGGAAAAGGTTTAGCTTGAGGTATATTTGGGTACCCTCGCCTTTTCAGATACTATTAAACACACAACATATTACAAAATTATTTAGAGTATCATTACGAATAAAACGACAATACGTTAGTAAAAAAGAATACAATTATTACCTCGGTTTCGTAGATTTCTCTAGCCCATGAGTCTTTGTATCCAAATAACAATGATCCTCCATATCTAGGCATCCCAGGGATTTCTTCTTCAAAATCCGTCTTCTTCAAAGAAATGGGTACAAGGTGTGATGCTTTCTTCGCAATTAGCTTTTTTGTAACTCCTTTTGTTCCTTTTGTACCACTTGGTTTTCCTTCTTCTTGAGTGATTTCTGGAGCGCTTGCTTGTACTTCTTCTTGAGATCCTTGTTGAGCGCTTGGTTCCACTTCTTTTTGGCTCCTTTCTCTTTGCACACTAGCGCTTAGTTTCTTACCCCCTTTTTGACGAGTCCCTGTAACAGTTGTAGCTTGGTATTTCTAACCTCGCCTGTCCCTAAACAATAAAATTTAATGAGCTGAATCACATTACAAACTCCACAATCGGAAGTCATAATTAAAATAAAACTTCTGATTATGCACAATTGGAAGCAAGGGTTAAAGCTTTTCTTCCGATTACACACAATCGAAAGTAATATTCTAGTTTTCTTCTCCCGGTTATGTATCAATTTGGGTTCAGAAACTGATAAATTCACGATACATATATAATCGGAGCAAAAAAATATACAATAACCACCGATTGCATATACTCGGAAGTAAAGAAATATCCTTTGGCTTTCGATTAAAACGTAGCCCCAAAATAGGATTTTTCTAAAATCACAAAATTTTCAAATTTTGCGATTTTGATAATCGGTAGTATGTTGAATTCGTCGAACCTACGATTATACACAATCGGAAGACAAATACTATATAACACCTTCCGATTCTTGGTACCAATTGTGTGTCCCTACATGTTCTAATTCTCTGTTACAATCGTAAGGCAACATATAACCTATCTACCGATTATGTCAACTTTATGGTTTAGTGGCAAACAGATTTATATAATCGGAAGAAATCCATAAAACCTAACTCTCCATTATGGTCGATGTAACCGAAAACCCTAGAAATTGGACGCAATCGGGAGATAAAAATAAGATCTAACTTCCGATTCTGGGAAATAACTGAAAACCCTAGAATTTATTTTCATGGATTCGTCAAATTGAAGCAACATAAACACATAAAACGATAGAAACTTACCTAATTGGGTCCATTTAATGTAGAGCTTGATTATCAGAATCGCCACCACTACCTACATCATTGGCATCATCCTCTTCATGTTCTTCGTGTTCGTGTACTTCGTCGTTTGCAGCAGTTATAATCGATTTGTTCTTTAATTTTTCTCGAGCTCTCGTGGGTTCATTAGTATCAGTCATCGTTTTATAGAAGAATCGGCGATGTTTTTGATTTGGCGATGAACGACGACGATGAATTGAAGTTTGAATAGGGGGGAGGGGGAATAGTGTTTTTACTTTCCACAATCGGAAGGGAAGACGAAGAGGAGAAGATGAGTTGAAAATAAAATGGAATTCCTAGGTTTTGGGTGGTCTTAATCGTCAAAAGGTTATGTAGGCAATTACAATCGGGAGTCATATTATTTTTATTTTCTACCGATTATATACGGTTGCCCTAAATTCATTTTTTTTTGCAAAACAGATAAAATTGAGTTTTCTACTTTAACAATCGGTAGATATTATAGGATTATTATGGCAATAACCCTTTCTTAAGAAAACTAGTAATCGGTAGTTTATGAAGTTATTTATGAACTTCACCTCTCTACCGATTGCTAATGGCCACAAGATTGATTATACTAGTAATCGGTAGATAATACCACTTTCCTAACTACCAATTGTGTAATGGTAATTTGGTAATATATGCAAATTTGGACATCCCATAACCTTGTCTATGGGTTGGGAATAAAAAAGTCGCCCCTAATTCTTTCAGGGTCTCCCCTAATGACGCCAGGGTTTTTTCTAGTGGCAAAATAAAATAAAATTGTAAACACATATATTGCATACGTCATCATTTTTTGACTATTGTTTTTTCTTTAACCTTACTTTTTTTCTTTTTTACATTTTAAAAGTAAATAAATAAATAATATAATATTTTTAAAACATAATTGAACTACTAAAACTATTAATCAAGATTATTTAGTATAATATTGATTAACTAAGATTTTTTTTATTTTTTTTTAAGATAAAGGGGTTATATGGGGAACTACCCGCTTAAGATCCGAACGAGTCTTACAAAATTAAACTGAAGTTCAAACTGAGCACCGTTGCACATACACTGTCTCTTCAACCACTTGTTCTTAAATTTGTGTTTTGATTCTCATTCTAAATTGTTCTTTCCAGCAGCAATCAAATTATGTATGTGGTAAAGAATCTGAGAGGAATCAAGTCAGGGGGAAATAAAGCTGAAGCTGGGGCGAAAGAAGCTGAAGCTGGGGGGAAGGCTGGGGGGTCAGCAAGTGGATTCTTCTTGACTGCTTCATACAAGCTCATTTGATATATGAACGGAACTTTTAAATTTAACTATGTCGGATTTTAAGTCAGTCGGAAAACCATATTGAGCTTTCGGAACTTCTACATCTTCTAGTAAATATTTCCCTTGTTTTACTAAGAAGTTCTCTTGATCGCAAAGGTCTTTCAAATCCCTTTGAATTTCATGCCGGACTTCTCAATTGCAGTATTTGCTTCATCCTTGAGATTTTTCACAAGTTTGATAATATCTTCGAGTTCTTTGGTAAGATTTTCAGTGTCTTTTTTCCAACCTTTTTGGACATTTTTCTTGTTTTATCATATTTTTGTATGATCAAATATGGACGAAACTTGGATCATATTGTCATTGAGGATTAACCAATTCTTCTCTTTTCAAAAATTAGAAATGATACTAGGGAACGGATCCCCTGATTTAAAATTTTGACTTAATTTATAACTTAAGTTTCTAGTCATAGATCAACTTGAATCTGACCATAAAAATTTTAAGCCCTAATAGATTTTAGCTAGGCGTCTCAAGCCAAGCCAAAAGTATTAATTCACTGTATATTTAAAACATGTCATGAAATCTCCCTTCAATACATATTCTTCTTGGTTATCAAGTATTCACAAGTTCTAGAGCTACTTCAATAGTTATCATTGATATAGTTAGCGTTTTGATGAATCGAAACATAAAAAAAAAAAAAAAAAATTTGAAAGGATTATCATGTAATTTTGGAATTCAGGACATAGGTCTGATTCAAAAGAAAGGACCGATTTAATTGAGGTTGATTGTTAATTTTCTATTGATTGATAATCATGATTTTCACTCCAACTGAGATGAGATTTATAAGAAATACATAATCCAAGAACATAATTTGACCATCCACCAATCAACCAACTGAATTCCGATCATACACAATTTTAGGTGTTCATATCATGATTATTAACATTTTTTAAAAGACTTATGGTGATAGCAAGTAGCAAGGGAGATTTCCTGGCATGTTTCCAAATATGTTGTAAGTATAAACCATAAATTAATACTTAGGGATATTTTGACTTAGGTGCTCATAAAATGGTATGCCTTTGCGTTTGGTGCCTAACTTTGTCCAACTTTGAGTTAGGTGCCCAGTGGGTCACAGTCAACGTATTGACTTTGGTTGACTGTTACCCATTGGGCACCTAACTCAAAGTTGGACAAAGTTAGGCACCAAACGCAAAGGCGTACCATTTTATGGGCACCTAAGTCAAAATATCCCGTGTGTGGGATGATGGAAGCAGCCATGTTGAAGTGTGTATATCTTTTTGATGAACAGTTAGAATCAAGTGAATTTTGGACTTGTTGTTTCTCTATATGTAAAAAACTTACTGTAAAAATTTCATGAATTTATGATATGTTGAGGTACCCCAAAGTGTGGTATAATCGTAACTATCTCGTGTGGGGATATTTTGACTTAGGTGCCCATAAAATGGTACGCCTTTGCGTTTGGTGCCTAATTTTGTCCAACTTTGAGTTAGGTGCTCAATGGATAACAATCAACGTATTGACTGTGTTTGACTGGGACCCATTGGGCACCTAACTCAAAGTTGGACAAAGTTAGGCACCAAACGCAAAGGCGTACCATTTTATGGGCACCTAAGTCAAAATATCCCTAATAGTTATTGTGGTGTGACTTTGGCTTAGCTTGAGCCAACCTAAATCCACGGTTTAGCGTATCATGACCCAAAATTTTGTATGGTCGGATTTAATCTGATCTATGGCTAAACACTTCAGTCATAAATTAAATCAAAAAATTTAAGTTAGGGGATCCGTTCCCATGATAGTATGTAACCATATTTTTGCATGATCAAATAGGGACGAGATCTGAATGATATGGTCATTGAAGATTTACTAATTCTTCTTTTTTCCAGAATTGGATAGTAAAGAGATTTTAATAAGCTATTAAGTTTGCAGGCAAAATTATGTCAATTTTGGTAGTTAAGAATAGTACAACATACAAAGATTTTAATGTTTATGACATTATGGATGTTTCCAAAGTCATTATTGATGGGGTATATTTTCTCTCTTTCCTTGATATGGAGTCCTTTGAGAAGCATCAAAGTAGGTTCTTGATCACTTTGGAAAGCAATGGCATGTCCACTTTATTTTTTTCCTGCTAAATAGGCACCTCTAGTTAGTTCTAAAGAACATGAAACCTAACAAATCTCCAAGACCTGCTGGATTTCCAGTTAGTTTCTTCTTGCAAAATTGGGACACAGTAGGTACACAAGTTACTCTGACTATCCAAAATTTCTTTTTAAATAAAAAAATGAATCATGATCTAAATAAAACACATCCCTTCCTAATTCTTAAGGTAAAACAACCATAAAACCCCATCCAGTTTAGGCCAATAGGACTGTGTAATACATTTTATAAAATTATTACTAAGATTATAGCAAATAGGATTAAACCTTTTTTGAAAAAAATAATATCTCCATGTCAGTCAGCTTTCCTTTCCTCTAGGCAAATCTCTGATAACATTATAGTAGCTCATGAAATCACACACTCTTTCAAAAACAAGAAAGCCAGAACTGGTGATCTAGGTATAAAAATAGACATTTCTAAGGCATTTGATAGGGTCAACTGGAAATTCTTTATTTCAACATTGACTTCCTTTGGTTTCAATAAACTTATTTGTCTATTAATAGAACAATATGTTTCAACAACAACCATTTATGTCCTTTTGAATGGATCCCCTGGTGAGGCTTTTTAACCCTTCTAGAGGCCTGCGCCAAGGAGATCCTCTATCCCCATACATATTCATTATATGTATGGAGATATTTTCTAGACTTCTTCCCCAACAAGAGAATAAGAAGATACTTCATGGAGTTAAAAATAACTCCTAAAAGTGAACCAATCTCTCATCTTTTCTTTGCAGATGACTGTCTTCTCTTTGTAAAAGTTGACCTTGTAGAATGCAGGAACTTACTTGACACTATAGAAATTTTTAGTAAAGCCTCTGGTCAACTTATTAACTTTGAAAAGTCAGGAGTTTTCTTTGGAAGAAAAGTAGCACCAAAACATCAAAGAATAATGTCTAAACTTCTGAAGATAAAACATATAAGACTTAAAGACCCATATCTAAGAGCTCCCATATTTATGGATAGATCCAAAATAAAAATCTTTGCACCAATATTAGAAAGAATGGAATCCAAATCCAAAGGATGGAAAGGATTAGTGCTTTCCCAACCTAGTAGATTTGTCTTAAGCGGAACAGTCTTATCTAGTATTCAGACTTACCAGATGGGATGTTTTATACTTCCCTAAAAGATAACTAATAAAATCAATGCCATACAAAGAGATTTTTGGTGGGGAAAAAAATAGGTAGAAAAGGTTTCTACCCAAAGGCCTAGCCAAGTGCTAGAGCATAGCTCGGTTGAACCCACCAAGCATTGGTAGGTCAAGTTTGGTTGTTATATTTTAGTGATCCAAAACTCATTTAAGAGTCGCTTTATTTAAATATACTAGAGTCAACTTCGTATAGGTTAGCTTGAAAGTATTAGGATGAGACATTACAAGTATTGTGAAGACTTGAAGAAGTACGGAGCTACAACCACAACATCATCCTTCCACTTGAGGTTAGTGATATTTGACTTGAACAGTTTCATTCCCTAACATATCTTTCAAGTCGTGCATATTGAAAACATAAAACTGAGAAGCATGAACACTCTAGATAGACTTAGTATTAAGGAATACAATATGAGATTTATTTCTTAACCATTAAACTTTGTATATAAGACATCAACATAATCGTATGAATGCTATTCTGATTATATATGGGTATGAGGTGAGGATTTCATCCTAGGAAATAATTTTTTTACATATGTTTTAAGGAAGTAAGTTCATGATATGTGATGTGAATCGAAAAGGAAATCGCCAGGCGTTATTGGGGATGTTCTTCATTGCATATCTTATGAACGACCAATATGTGTGATTAGTATAACCGCTCATGACTTGTTTGTGTTCTTGGTAAAACTATTCACATGAGGCTTGGCTTATGTATTGGTATGACTTTTATTAGTGAAACCGATCTTAACTAATCACCTGGTGTATGATCGGGTTTGTGTGTCTGACCAAATTTGGGAGAGGGGAATCGATCCTAGTAAGAGGTGCAGTACATCACAAGGGGAACTGATCCTTGTATGAGGTGCAGCAAGGTTTATATTAGAAAGGGGAACCGATCCTATGAACATATGCAACACGTTTTTAGGAAAAGGGGAACCGATCCTATGGACATGTGCAACACATACAAGTTAGATACCAAATATATATGGGGAACCGATCCTAGTACCTAGTCAACAGAAAATTTGGTAAGCTAGTGTGACTATGCACATTACTCACATGGAGGTAGAACCAAAACTTGTTTTGGTATAACCGTTACACCCATGACTTGTGATTGAGTGTTACTTGATCAATCACTTAGTTCTTGAAAGTCAGATGAACCAATTCTAAACTTGTTTGGAAGTGTGGTAAATCAGTTTCAAGTGAGTAAGTATGAAAAATGACTTACAAGAGGAAAGATGTCGACACACTTTGAACACGCGCATTAATGTGTATCTTTTATTGTTCAAAGATATTCCTTAATAACTAAGAAGAAAGTAAATCCCAAAATCGAATTTAAATAAGTTAAGAATCTTTTAATTAAGATTTTTAATTATATATGGAAAATAATAATTAGTAATGTGAATTTTCTAGTTAAAGATTTTCCAAGGAGGTTTCGATCATAAATTTGGACAGTGCATTCTCAGGAATTATGAAAACCGAATTTGGAAAATATTGAATATCTTGAGAATATTTTCGGTTTTGGAAATTCCTTGGTGTCCAAACTTTCTTGTCTATAAATACTTTTAGTTTGCATTTTCTAGCAAACTAATCCTTCGTGATAGTAAACTTCCTCTAATGTACTGTTACTGGTGAAGCCGCCTATTCGGAGAGGAGAGTAACCTAATTAGGCGAAATCTCTTACGACCGCTCAGTTTAAAGTCTTCTTCGGGATTGAGAAGCTCTAGTGCATACCGTTGGTGGGAAACTAGATAATTGTAGTTTATCTTTAGTTTTCATATTGATTTGATTGACTAATGGTGGTTGAACTTTGATTGCACCTAGTTTGTTTATGCTTGAGAATCCTCTCTTCTGATATAAGATTCACTCAAACTAGTTCAAGGTTTCGACAGGGATCTTTAGACTGTTGTTAGATCTAAAGACGATCTTGTAATAATACATTGTTAACAGACTCCGTTCTTTATGTGATTGATCACAAGAGATTCAAGTAGTGGTGTGTATGTGTTTATTGAAGATCTAAGAAGATTTGAAGACAAAGAAGAGATAGAAGATTTCAGACTTGGTTTTATAATCTTTGGTGTGCACAATACTTGTTTCGGTAATAGAGGATCCAACTATAATCGATCTATCCTTGTGGTATTTTGATAGAATAGTTGAGAAGATCGGTATCAATACATTTCCTTTGGATTAGAGGTATTGATAGAAAAATATTAACGATTACCTTTTGGTGACTGAACATAAGATAGATATTGGAACCTGGCAAAGGAGTTTATGTTAAGATAAACATAAGAGCCTTTGCGCAACTCATATCACTTGGTTGAAGATATTGATACCAAACAGATTTGTTGTTCCTTTACTATTTGGAATACGAACCAAATGAATTGGTCCAAGTACGTGACTTTTTTACAAGTTGGAGGCGTGGGAATACAGACGGAACTAGGTGAACTATAGGTTTAGTTGCTTGGTCTCAACTATACGAAGTTAGTTTATTTTGTATAGCGGCTTAATCCTGAGAGTATTCAATTCTGGACTAGGTCCCGGGGTTTCTCTGCATTTGCGGTTTCCTCGTTAATAAAATCTTGTTATGTTATTTACTTTATATTTCCGTATTATAATTGTTTTATTATAATTAAAGTAAATTGCACAAACCTTGATTCCTATTTACTTGATATGCAATCCTATTGAGTTTGGTTAAGTATGAACCTTTGTATCAAGTAAACACACTTCGTTGTTGTTTTGTCTCGATCTCGTATCCATAGACAATCACACGAAGTGTGAACCGATTTGTTTTATTGTCTCGACTCAGTCTATAGACAATCACTTTCGGAGAAAGGACTTATATGATGAAAAAGTTATAGCTTGAGGTATATTTGGGTACCCTCTCCTTTTCACCAAGTATTTGCAAACCTATTCAAAAAGGGGTTTAGGTTTCAAAGAGTCTCGTAAATTCAATCTTGCAATGCATGCAAAATTAGCATAGAGACTAGTTAAGGAACCAGATGCTCTTTGGGTAAAAACTAGTTAAACACACTTCTTTGTTGTTTTGTCTCGATCTCGTATCCATAGACAATCACTCGAAGTGTGAACCGATTTGTTGTATTGTCTCGACTCAGTCTATAGACAATCACTTTCGGAGAAAGGACTTATAGGAAGGAAAAGTTATAGCTTGAGGTATATTTGGGTACCCTCGCCTTTTCACCATGTCTTTTCAAACCTATTCAGAAAGGGGGTTTAGTTTTCAAAGAGTCTCGTAAATTCAATCTTGCAATGCATGCTAAATTAGCATAGAGACTAGTTAAGGAACCAGACTAGTTAAACACACTTCGTTGTTGTTTTATCTCAATCTCGTATCCATAGAAAATCACACGAAGTGTGAACCGATTTGTTGTATTGTCTCGACTCAGTCTATAGACAATCACTTTTGGAGAAAGGACTTATACGAAGGAAAAGTTATAGCTTGCGGTATATTTGGGTACCCTCGCCTTTTCACCAAGTCTTTGCAAACCTATTCAGAAAAGGGGTTTAGGTTTCAAAGAGTCTCGTAAATTCAATCTTGCAATGCATGCTAAATTAGCATAGAGACTAGTTAAGGAACCAGATGCTCTTTGGGTCAAAACTATGGGTTCTAGATATTTCAGAAACAAACAACCCATGCGAGCTAAAGCCAAAACAAATGGTTCTTGGACATGGAACTTTAAAAGCCAAGTTTTAGAATTTATTTATAAATATAATATTTTGGAAGTCGGAAATAGGCATGATATTAGTATATGTAATGAAAAATATATACATGAACTAACTGAAACTTTAGAAAATTATCGGACCCCACAAAATAGCCATATTACGTTAGTCTCTGACCTGATTGATTCTGAAACCAACTCTTGGAATCTTGACATCATACACTCAAATTTTCCTAATAATATAGCCTCTAAGATTCGGATCATCTATCTCTTTAAAGATAAGAATCACATGCTTAAGAAAGATCAACTAAGATGGACACTAACCAAGTCAGGAGACTACACAATTAAATCATTATATGACAAATTGAATGAAACTGGCACTAATATAGTTAGTTTGGATATACCTGACTCTTTTTGGATTGCTTTATGGAAATTAGATATATCTTAGAGAATTAAACTATTTCTATAGAAATGTCTTCAGAATGGTTTATCTACTAACTCCAAACTGTATGGAAAGGTAAAATATGTTGGACCTTATTGTACTATCTGTAGAACTGAAATAGAAACTAGCGAACATCTTCTATTGCACTTTCCTTATGCCAAAGAGGTACGGAATTCAGCTCCAAACCCCATATCCCTAAATATAGATTACTTTAGTACCTTATTGGACATCTGCAAGGATTGGATTAATAACCCTAGGAAAAAGATTTCTTTAGAATTAATGCTTACTAAGATGTAGTTTATTTGGAAGGAAAAATGCAACAGAGTTTTTGAAAACTAATCAACATCCTCTAATAGCTTAGCTATATAAAAACAAGGATATATTTCTTTTTGGTCGAAGAAGAGCAGTGTGCAGGACAAACCCAAGAAACAACATAGGAAATCTTCAGCATAAGTTTGGTAGGCACCTCTAAAAGAAACTCTCAAAATTAATGTTGATGCAGCTTGTATTTCTGACTCTTTACCTTCTAGTTATAATGAGAGATGATGCAGAAAACTCAAGAGGAGGAAAAGCACGGAAATCAGCAACTCCATGCCCATAAGAATCGGAGGCTTTAGGAGTGCTACAAGCTATTATTTGGGCGAAAGAGAAAGGTCTGGCAAATTTTAACATTGAAGGAGACTGTGAAAGTATGTTCAAGTACTTTCAAGGAAAGAAATATGACATCTCTTGGCGCTCTAAAGCTTACTTAGATGAAGCAAACTGACTAGTTCAATTATGCAATAATTTTTTGGGTTTTTATTTTGTTCCAAGGCTAGGAAACATGTTGGAAGATACTCTAGGAAAATCTGTTAGGACTTTAAATTCAACTATTTTGTGGGAAAACTTTCCTCCTACTTGTATTCAACATCAACTCTCAGTAGATAAATCTAATATCATAAAATCCGCTAGTGGATTGATATTAGATAGCTCTACTTATTTTGTACCCCAGGCTCACTTAGAGTCTTACTTTGCGTAATAAAATATTTTATTTACAAAAAAAGAAGAAAAGAAGAAAAAAAGGCACCTCTAGTGTTTACGATGGTTTCTGCCATTGTCCCTTGAAGGGGTTTCATGGATGTGGTGATGGTGTTAGTGGGAGGGGATACGTTAAGGGATATTTTATCCAACATGTTCAGAACAAACACTTCTCAAATGACGATAACAAGGAGTTTTGCAGAGACCTCATTGCTTCGAATTCCAGTGTTTACCAAGCCTGGGAGTTAGTTCTTCGCCAAATTCGTATGTGGCTTTGCTGCAAATGCTTGCACTTACATGCTTTGAAGTCGGTCTGCAAAGGTAGAGGTGGGTTATTGCATGGTGATGTTATTTTTGGACCTGCAGATGATACTGCATCTGTTATTCAAAGTTTTCCTTCACAGTTAGACATGCCTGCTACGACTATTTCTGATTTACCTTCGTTGGTTGGCCATGCATCTCATGATACCATTATAGGTGCGTCTGACTTTTCCCTCGAGGAACTGCACTTGGTTTTTCAGAAACATTTCACTACCGTCTCCTGTATTCCTCACCAATGCAAGCTTGCTTTCTCTAGAACACTTAAGCTTTGTCTTGAAAGAGTTATGGCCATCCCAGATAACATTTCGGCATGGGTTAGACTTGTTTTGCTTCCATCTATCATACTGCAGGTCTATAGACCAAAGTGTTCTGTAGAATAGAAGTCTGGCACGAGAAGGAGATTGCAAGTCAAAGCCATCAACCAATCCCTTTCGGAATATAAAGATATCAACAGCAGTTTAACGTTAATCCACAAAACGATCCAACACCTTGTACCTTTGCCACGGAAACCTAAGAATAAACAAGATGGCGCCAACTTAAATGCTTGTAAGAATAAAATCATTTGCGGGCATTTTTCAGCGACAATTCAGGTTTTATCTTCTAGTGGTGTTGCTCCTAGCAACGAGTCCACCTTGTCGGAATTACAATTGAAACATCCAGCAGCACCACCACCCTTTATTCCACCGGAACCGGTTAGTATTGACTCCATTTTTGTTGATTCTAAGGCAGTTGTTGATTCCATTAATAGTTTCCCAAGAGGAACCTATTTTGTCCGTGACGGTTTGCGTGCACATCATTTATTAGATGTTTTGAGTGGTGCGGCTTCAGCAGTGGCATACGATTTGGTTTCTTCAATTACAGGGGTTGTCAATTTATGGCTGGCAGGTAAATGTCCCAGTGGTCTGGGTGAGTTCATTGCTATTGATCCCCTTACACCACTATTGAAGCTCGGTGGTGGTATAAGGACCATATCCGTTGGTACCATTTGGCGTAGACTTGTCTCAAAGTTAGCTGCCTTCTCTGTTAGTAAACCCATGACTTCTTACTTGGGAGATCATCAATTCGGAGTTGGTGTGACGGTTGGTGGTGAGAGTATTTTACATGCTATAAATAGCTTTCTAGAGTTGAAAGGTCAGTCTGTGGGTTTGTCAATGTTACTTGTTGACTTCTCCAACGCTTTCAATATGGTAAGCAAGACTCATCTCATAAAATAAGTTCGTCTCCACTGTCCATGTATTTCACAATGGGTTGAGTTTTGTTATAGTAGGCCTTCTAGACTTTATTATGACCAATATATTTTGTCCTCGGCCCTGGGGGTTCAACAAGGGGATCATATCGTTTCGTTGTTGTTTGCCTTGACCCTACACCCGCTTGTGAAATCCATTGCTTCTCAGTGCAAACTTGATTTGCATGCTTGGTACCTTGACGACAACACTATTATTGGGGATATTCTCGAGGTGTCTAAGGCTCTGAATATTATTGAGTCTGAGGGGCCGGTAAGAGGTTTACATCTGAATATAAAGAAAACAGAGGTCTTTTGGCCTACCGCTGATCCTAGAAGCTTTGATGCGGACGTTTTTCCTCAAGATATTAGTAGGCCTACTAATGGGGTTAAACTCTTGGGGGGACAAGTAAGCCTAGATATGGACTTTATTAGCAATATGGAGATTGCTAGAGTTCATAAGACTATTCAGCTAATGTCGTCCATCAAAAACTCAAGGATCCTCAGAGTGAGATGTTATTACTTCGCAATTGCACCGGTGTGTCTAGATTGTACTTTTCTTTGCGTACTACCAATCATGCTGCTTTACAACATGCCACGGAATTATTTGATGATCAGTTATTTCAGTACTTGAGACTATTGGTCACGGAAGATGGGGAAGGTTTTGGGCCGTTGCAAAAGTGTATTGCTACTCTCCCTATTAAGGAAGGTGGATTTGTTATTTACACTATGGTAGTTACCCGGAACTATTGTTACTTGGCTTCTCAGAGTCAAACGGTTTCAGTTCAGAAGGTGATTCTTGGTAATCTATTTTCTTCAAAAGAAGGCTATGCTTATCAGTCGGCTCTTCAAAACTTCATACAGGTATGTGGTTTACCTTCTAATTATTGTGTTGATGATACTGCCCCCCCTTCTATGCACTCCTTGGAAGTAACCTATTTCGACGCAATTAAGAAGCAAATCCCAAACCAATTTTCAATGTCAGTAAGAGATTCTATTCTGTGGAAGTGTAACCGTGTTAAGCATGCTCAAGATTACCTATTGGCCATACCTATCAGTGGTCTGAATCAATGCCTTGGTCCTAGACAGTTTCATGTTGTTGCTTGTTATCTTCTTGGTATTCCCGTATTTGCTGAAGGCGGCCTTTGTTCTAGCTGTAATAAACCTATGGATATTTTTAGGGATCATGCTTTTCATTGTGCCAAGGATGTTGGGATTAAATTTCGGCATGACCATGTATGTGATGTTGTTGTGGACATTTGTTGCAAAGCTAGTGTACCTGTGCTTAAAGAGGCTGCTCTTAGGCTTGTCTCTAACGATAATAGGGACTTACGTCCTGCTGATATTCTTGTTCTTAATTGGGAAAATGGCCAAGATGTTTATATGGATGTTACAGACGTCTCTCCCTTCACAGGTGATGGTATTCACGCTTTTGTCCCAGGTCAAGCTATTGCCAATGCTGTTTTGCGCAAACGTAACAAATACTTGGATCAATGCACTTCTCATGGGTATGGGTTAGGGGTCCTATACTTTACCACATTGGGGGAACTTAGGGATGATACCTTGTGTTTTTTTAAGAGATTAAAAAATTGCCTAGTTAGTAATGATGTCGGAAGAGATGTTGGGAAATTTATTTTTTATAGACTAGGTGTTGCTATTCACAAAGGAGTTGGTGCTCAGCTTGTTGCTAGGCTACCAACAAAAGACTTGTATGATTTTATTTAAAATGGTTAAAACTTTTTTGTACCTCTAGTTATTCTCTTGTGTTATAATTGTGGGTAATTCATCTTCCAACGACTTTGTACACTACACAATTATTCCAATGTCATAAGCAGTTATACGATTCAACATGGCCATATATATGTTGATGTTATAACTCATTGATGTTTCAATCATGTTATTGTTTATCCTTATTATCTCTAGAAAGTCCTCGTCGTAAAACAAAGTTTTTTAGGCTTGTTGAAAAAGCGGGGGTCTAACAACCTCACCCAATATTTCGATTAGCAATCTGTATGGACAACTCCGAGTTGTTTTCTATAGAATCAACTAGACTCAATCAATAGAAAATACTCAAGTAATTATTATCTGAATCTTTCAATTTGATTTACTCAATCAAATGTGATTCGCGAGTCTAATCAAAGAGAGATCACTTGGATGGTACCAAAGACCAATATCCAAGTGTCAATCAATTTAAATCAACAACCAATAAGGTCAGATTTCTAATTGATTGAACAACGCACAACATGTATTATTTCAATTATATAAAAAAAATATAATGCGGAAAAGAAATAACATAGACACCAGAATTTTGTTAACGAGGAAACCGCAAATGCAGAAAACCCCCGGGACCTAGTCCATGTTAAACATACACTGTATTAAGCCGCTACAGACACTAGCCTACTCCAAATTAACTTCGGTCTGGACTGTAGTTGAACCCCAACCAATCTCACACTGATCCAAGGTACAATTATGCTCCTACGCCTATGATACCAGTAGGATACTGCGCACTTGATTCCCTTAGCTGATCTCATCCACAACCAAGAGTTTCTACGACCCAAAGTCGAAGACTTTAGCAAACAAATCTGTCACACACAGAAAAGTATACAAGATAGATAAATTCTTCTCCCACGAATAAACCTATGAGTTTTGTTCCGTTTTTTGATAAATCAAGGTGAACAGGAACCAATCAATAAAACCAGACTTATATTCCCAAAGAACTTCTCAATTTAATCAATCACCTCACAATAGTCTTAATCGACGTAGCAAAAAAAGATATTGTGGAATCACAAACGATGAGATGAAGATGTTTGTGATTACTTTTATATCTTGCCTATCGGAGATAGAAATATCAAGCCAATTATCACAATTGTACTCGTATGGTAGAAACAGCAAGATCAGATCAAACAACTACAAGAAAAGTAGTATCGGTCTGGCTTCACAATCCCAATGAAGCCTTTAAGTCGTTAACCTGGTTGTAGAAGAAGAAAACCAAAGGTTAAAGGATAATCGACTCTAGCTTAGCAAACTAGTATCACACAGAATATGTGGGGATTAGGTTTCCCAGTTGCTAGAGTTCTCCCTTATATAGTCTTTCAAATCAGGGTTTGCAATCAATGTTAGCTTAGTAACAAAGCATTCAATATTTACCGTTAGATGAAAACCTGATTAGATACAAGATAATATCTCTCAACCGTTAGATCGAAAACTTAGCTTCCCATACACACATGTACTTGACGATTTTGGGTTTGTGTAACCGTACCCAATAGTGTACAATGGTTGGTTCAATATTAGTCAACCAAATGGTTAGCCAAATGATAACTTTCATATCAACCATATTCTTCTTTACCATAACTAGTCCAAATGACTCAAATGAACTAGTTAGAGAGTTGTTCAATTGCTATGAGATCTTATGTACTACACAAGACACAATTGAAGCAAAAACGATGTGATTCACTCGCATCGATTCATGAACTATAAAGCCACAGTTTGCAAAAGCATTCCTTAGATAATTTAGATAAATTCACGAACATCTTTTTTATACATAACCACTCAATTTCGCGGACTGGGTTCGCGGACTCAAGTTAACCGGTTGGAGTTCACAAACTCCAGCATAAATTCTCGGGTTCGAGAACTTCTGTCAGTTCGCGGACTGAAACCGAGCTACAACTCTAGCAGAAATTCTCGGGTTTGAGAACTACGCACGTTCGCATACTGAGTTCGCGGACTGAGTTGACTGCTCAAGTTCCGGTTTTCACTTGATCAACAAAGTTCACAAACTTCGGTTCAAGTGCTAAGGACTTATACATATATATGTTACCACAATAATTTTTATATCCCCCAGTGGTTATATCGTCTAAACTCTCATTTTAATCATTGAAAAATTCTTAGAGGACGACATATAATTGTTTTTCACAAACTAATTTCGTCAGAGAAATTTCCAAAGTGATTGAAACATAACATGACTTTCATCACTAGGAAAAGATGAACTTGGCTACATCGAAATCTTTACCAACACACATTTTGAGAAATAGATAAGCGAGATATACTCAGCTCGAAATGTCACATGTGTATATTTTTAGTCTATATAGTTGTTGATGGTGGATTTTAGAAAAGGGGTAAAATCGTAAAACCCAATGACCTAATGTTGCCCGCAACACATTAACTGAGAGCATTTAATTCAGGTGTAAATAATTAATAGGGGTATTTTTTTCAAAATACCAAATTAGGGTTTTCGACATAGAACCCTAATTCCAAAACTAAGCCGCAGACTGCGCACCACGGCTACGACTCCAAAACCAAGCCGCATACTGCGCACCACGGCTACGACGCCAAAACTAAGCCGTATAATGCACACCACGGCTACTACGCCAAAACCAAGACGCATAATGCGCACCATGGCTACGACGCCAAAACCAAGCTGCATATTGCGCACCATGGCAACGATGCCAAAACCAAGCCGCATACTGCGTACCATGGCAACGACGCCAAAACCAAACTGCATACTGCAACCATGACAAACTAAGTCGCTATGCCATTGGAACATGCCAAAGTAGCGCCCTAGGCTTGCAAACTGTGCAACCTATGCCAACATGGCCGTGCGTGCCATTGGCACATGCCAACACGCACCACTATCCATCTTCCAAGTTGTTATTCCATTGGCACATGCCAAATTAGCGCCCTAGGCTTGCAAACCGTGCAACCTAGGCCAACATGGTTGTACGTGCCATTGGCACATGCCAACACGCACATCTAGTCAATTCCTATTTTAAGTCGCTATGCTATTGACACATGCCAAAAGTAGCGCCCGCCACTTGGCCCAAATGGCCGTGCGTGCCATTGGAACATGCCAACACGCACCGCTAGCCATTTCCTATTTTCAAACCGCTATACCCATCTAGCGCCCAGAACTTGGCACAATAGCCGTGTGTGCCATTGGCACATGACAAACACACCGCTAGCCACTTTCTCTTCCTAAGTTTCACTTACGGGGTGTTTTCACACCTTAAGAGGCCTCAAAACCTAAATACTCAAGCGTTCGAGTATAGGAAATTCTTTTCCCGTCAGATGGACAGGCTGGCCGTCAAAATCCGACTTCGTATGAGAATTCTACAATGGTTTTAGTGAAGGGCGCCAATTAGGGTTTCAAAACCTTAAACCGCGAGCGCTTCCTTGCAGCTTGGCCACGCGTGCCATCCGCACATGCCAAAACGCTCACTAGCCACTTTTTATACCAAGCCGCTAAACTAGCGCCCTCAACTTGGCCCAGATGGCGTGCGTGCCATTGGCACATGCCAACACGTACACTAGTCACTTTCTATTCCAAGCCGCTATGCTATTGGCACATGCCAAAAAGTAGCGCCCGCAACTTGGCCAAAGTGGCCGTGCGTTCCATTGGCACATGCCAACACGCAACCACTAGCCAATTCCCATTCCAAAGTCATTATACCATTGTAGCACCCGCGACTTGGCCAAAGTGGCCGTGCGTGCCATTGGCACATGCCAACACGTAACCACTAGCCAATTTCCATTCCAAAGCCTCTATTACATTGTAGTGCCCGCGACTTGGCCAAAGTGGTCGTGCGTGCCATTGTCACATTCCAATACGCAACCACTAGCCACTTTAATTCCCAACCTGCTAGCCAATTTCCAAGGAATTCCGCACATGCCACATGATCCACTAGCGACTTTGGCATTGCCATTCGCACTCAAAGTACAACTTGCGGCCAAGGCATTCTGCACATGCCATTGGCACATGCCAAATTCTCCACTAAGCAACTTTGGCATTTTTATCCGCACTCAATGTACAACTCGTGGCCAAGGCATTCCGCACATTCCAAATGCTCCACTAAGCGACTTTAACATTTCCATCCGCACTCAAAGTACAACTCGCGGTCAAGGCATCCCTCACATGCCATTGGCATATGCCGCAACGCTTCACTAGCAACTTTGGCATTGCCACTTGCGCACAAATCTCGAGACATTAACACAAACTGGGGGATGCTTTCTTGGGGTTTTGGTTTGGCGGTCACAGCGTGCAGCGTACACTACGCTCGCAATAAAGCAAGGCGTGCAAGTAATGAATACGGTCAATTAAATAAGGAAATTTATGGTGAAAACGTTTTTCACCATAAAGACAACGGTTTCCACCTCCTCTGTTTTAATTGACACATTTACTTAATTCCTTAATTAGGCCAGGGTACGTTCAATCTCACTTATATAAATAGGTTTCACATATTCTGCCAAAAAACACAAGTCTTGGCCAGGCAAAATACAACACTATCAGATAGCAACTTTGCAAGCTCTCTCAAAAGCTTCCATCACTAGCAAGCTTCCGAAAGCTTCTACACTTCTGATACAAGTCGAGATACTACCTAGCCAGAACTCTCTGGTCTCATCACACTTCTTCGCTATCCTCCCCAAATCAACCCTTCTCCTCCACTTTGTGACCGAAGCAAATATGGAACAACCATCTTCTTGGTTTAGGCCAGAGTTGTACAGATTGATATGTCGAATCAAAAGTGCTCACGTGCATCACATTTGTTTAAGGGTTTAAACCAGTCTCTCCACCATCGAATTTACCAAATTCGGCAGAGGCAATTTTCTCCCATAAACAATAGTAAAACGATTTTTGTCTCAAGATAGGAGATAGAGTACTAGATAGACTTTTGAGTGATAGATAAGTTCAAGTCTCCACATACCCTTTAGTCGATGAAGATCCACTAGTTCCTTGAGTAGTCCTTCGTCTTGTGTGATGATTTTCATAGAGTTCTTGAGCTCAACTACACTTTCTATCCTAGTCCGAGACCTTAGCTATAGTAGACTAGAAATCAAGACTTTATAGTTTTGATCACTAACATTGACAAACATGCTTGATATAGCAACGCATGCAAGTTCGACCGAGAAATGCTCTAACAATCTCCCCCTTTGTCAATTTTAGTGGCAAAACTATTAATACATATGGAATACAAAAAAATATATAAATAAACTTTGTAGCTCTTATTCCACATGTCTAATCTTCAACAATACTCGAAATTTTCGTCACTTCTAAGTAGTCCAATGATCCCAAAGTTTGTAAGTTTAGCATCATCATTGTTGAAAATCCGTAGCTATAGCAATGAGAAAAGCATCGGTTCTCAATCATTGTTATACAATGTCATAGTATTATTACACGGCGTCAAATTCCAATTGCATCACAACTTCAACAACAATATTATGGTGATACTCCACTCCCCCTTAGTCAATACTCCATCTCACATGGAAACCACTCCCCCTTACATAATGATCCGAAAACCATATGTATTTGTAGTGTGAACTATATATTAATTCTCCCCCTTTTGGTCAATAAAATTGACAAAGGTACTAGAACGGGATCCTAATGAAATTTCCGTAAGGTACATTTCATGACCAAAGGTAAATGTGTATCATCTTGTTTAAATGCAATAATAAAGCCGAAGCTAAATGCATTCATCAAGGAGTTTATAAAGACGCAAGATAACCCCTCTAATATTCCACAGCCGCACTCCCCACAAAGATTTGGCAATTAAACACAAGTTCAAAAGAACTCTCCCCCATAATATGTCATTCCCAAGGGAACAACAAGAGCGACCTTAATTTCAAAAGAAAATAAGGATTTCTTTAGACTCAACAAATTACGTACAAGTATGAATTTGGAATCCAACAAGAAATATTCAATCAAATTAACCAAAGCAAACCAAGATTAATTTGACTAAATATGCTCAACACAAGTAAACTTATGGAGACTTAAAAAAAACAATTAGATTAATCACAAGAAAAACTCGCAAATAATCTAATCGTCATACTCAACCAAACTAATTACAAGAGTAATCAATTTAATTGTCCACACTCGACATAAGAAAAACTATGGAGCAATGACTAAGTTAATCATAAAAATAACCATCCTAGTCAAATCATGCTCAACATGAGAAGAACTTACGGAGTTCTAACTAAATAACCATACTAGATGATTGATTTAGTTCATTTGGGCTCAACATAAGAGATTATGGAACCCCGGCTAATATTATCATAAGACATGACAACCTTAACCGTACATGTACTCAACATAATAAGACTTATGGAATACAAACTAAATAACCACACAAGTTGATTAATTTAGTTCTTAATGCTCATCATATAGCATATCATGGACCAACCAACCATGCCAATAAAGAATCGACTTAGTCGTATTGTGCTCAACATAAGATACACAATGGAGCCTCAAAGTATTACACAAAAGCAAGATCAGGGAAGCTCAATTACTGCGGAATTCTCAAGGATTCATTCTATGTTTCCATCACCATTTGTACAATGACACACAATATACATAATCCTTGAGTCATAAAAGATTTTAACCTATCTTAGATCAATAAATAACAATTTAGGCTTAACTTTTGTGTTTGTCAAAAGTATATTCATCCTTTTATCAATATTTGCATATCGATTCACGAACGACTTTACTTTTGACAAAATATGGGACAATCAAGCTCACGGACGTAAACACACATATCCCATCAAAATATTGCAATATATAAAACCATAAAGATTAATACTGCAACCATCATCTTCCAAACCAGTTTAGAATTTAAACCAATAAATCTAAAAACAAGAAGATGAAAACATTGGATATCTATGTGTAATCACAATAATGGCTATTCCAAAACACTAGTTATTCTTCTAAACAAAAGAGAAACAATAGAAGATTTACTAGACATTAAGACCTTTGAAGAATTCATTATCTTCCCCGAAATCCTTGTCGTCAACAGCCATGGGAACATAAGGTTCACTACACCAAATCCTGGATTTTGTCACAGGGTATATCTGTTACTAAAAAAATTTGTAACACATATACGCCGTTAGAGAAACGCTGTGATATTAATTGTTATCTTTTTTTGTAACAGTTTTTTCCGTGACAAAATTTGGTTACAGTCACATTTATAAACTGTTACGTTATTTAATAGTAACAGTTAACCTAATTTTAGAATAGCGACACGTGGCTAATTTGTCACGGTAATTATAACAGATTTAATTGTTATTCTCCCTTTGCAACAATTCGGTGATGACACGTGTCAGGTATGCAACTATTTAGATTTGGACATGTGTCACTTTTTGTTACTATTAATGTAACACATATAAGTGTTGCCTACTTTTTGCAACAATTTCTCAATGGACACCTGTCATATTTTTGTCACTATTATTGTAACGTTTAAACTGTTACTCTCATTTGTAATAGCATTAAATGACGACACGTGTTTTTTTTAATAACATTTGTTGTTACTATTATATCTGTGACAATTCTTTAAATTACAATTAAAAAAAATGGGTAGGACGGATCACTTTCATGGACCCGGGCTTCCAATTTACAGGCCTACAATACAGGTCATTATGATGGACCTGAGAACAGAAACACCTAGTTTTTTCTTTAGCTGCACCAGTTTCAGCTTTGGCATCTAATACGCCAGACCTGTCCAAAGAATAAAAATTGAGCATAAACATTAGTTAATGACAAACAACAGACAGAAGTGCATCTTAGATGCTACTTCACTACTACTTGATGTGCATCTTCCACTTCTAACAAAGGAATATCAGGAACATAATATGCCATAGCACCATGCACCAAGAATAAATAGTAGGGGGATGTATATGAAAATGATTGGATTAAGAAAGATAGAGAACATTACAAGAAAATGAAGGGAAAAGGTCAGTATACATACCAAAAGAGCACAACTAGGATCAAGAACGGAGGCACCTAGTTTTTTCTTTGGCTGCACCAAAAGAGAGCAAGTGAGGAGTTGAAATTTTGGGGTATTGTAATGGAATCACAAATCTAGTTAGTACAACAAATAAGTTGGATAGTTTGTCCCGCTTTTACGTAATTTTCAAAAAGTTTAAAAAGTGATCTATCTGCCTAGTACAATTTCTAGAATTCACATTGACATAAAATTGAAATTTAAGGAATGTAAAAGATATTACTTCCGTGTAATTTGAACTAGAGAATGTAAGAAAATCCAGGACATATGCAGGGAAGGGCACTGCCTCACCTTAAATGCAGCAGCATAAGCAGCCTGCAAGTTGGACATACCCTCAAATGGCATCGATTAGTCAACAACTCCCACAGAACAATGCCGAAATAGACCAAATACAATAGATAATCATGTTGAACAATACCGAAAGTGTCCAAATACTCCTTTATGCAGATGGAGAGAAAATACTTCATTAAGAACTAAAGAAAGGCTTCACAATAATTCAAATTGTAAACAAAGATGAACCCATGATGCAATTGGTAAAGGAGATTAACCTAGCAAGAAGCTCATCGTGAGGACGGTTGTACGGATTCCACACTGGACCTACGAGAATATAATCATATGAGAAAGCTTACTGAAATAGTCAGTTCGGAATATATTTACACCAAAAGAACACATAAAAATTCTAAGAAGGTTCAATAGAGCTCTGTCATGAAAATGTTAAGATACTAATAACGTTATGAAGGAAAGAAAAGAAAAGAAACTGATGAGTAAGCACATCAAGGGCTGCATTAAACACATGTTCTCAAGACTTAAAAGAACCCTGGAAGTTCATGGCGAAGGTACAGTGGAACACCGGTGATGAACACAAACTGGTTCCAATAAGTCAAGATGTTGTCTTTTCCTGATGGTAAAATTCCCTCATTAATTTTTCTGCCTTTTGCAAATTAGCATATCCAACAATATATAATGGTGTATGTACTCTCTATTATCATACGGAAACTCTTACTTTTCACTTGACGTTTAACACAATTTATATAACCTTGTGCAACCTCGTTTATCTAGAAACACACCAACATATCAAATGGAACTGCCATATAACTGACAACAGTAACAAGCAACAAAATTTCCAAACCTACCACTTACATCCACACAGTAACTAATTTCCTCATCGGTGTGAATATGTTCTTCAAAAAAATTCTTTATCTTCTGTTCATAATTTGGCATCCTTTTTGGGCACAAATCGCAGAAGTCCTAAGAAAATCAATAATTCCCTGTTAATGGACTAACTAAACCAAGTAGGAATACATTTGTAAACTATCAAATGCACATATCTTATATATTAAATAACACAAAGCTAACCATCCAAAATGAAAAATACGCCAGACACAAAACTGACCACATAGGTATATCCACGTTCTGCACGAATCTTCTTCAATTCCTCATCAGTCTCTTAGTTATCTCTATCCAAACGCCAGCTAAGGACTGAAAGTTCTGCAAGATTAACAAATTGCCCTCCAAGTTAGTCTTAACACTTAAAAAATATTAACTTAAAGAAGAAGACAACTAGCTAGAAACATAAATACCATTGAGTCGGCCAAAAGACACATATTCCTTAGGTTCACGATGATGAGGAAGTCTTTGGTCTTCATCACTTCCATCCATGTACCATGGCCTGAATGACTTCTGTCCTTGGATCCTGTAAAGCACATATTTAAAACAACTTTTTCTTATTGCATAATTTTTTTTTCAAAGACTCTTTATCAGTCTAGTCCACCACCAATAAAAACCAGACGTATTTCCTCTAAATTCTTAATGGTTAAATTAGGCCGGCTGGGCAGCTAGACCAACCAGTCTTCTCCATCAGTCATCCTGCATAACCAAAAAGAAAAAGCTAGAGATGTTAACGACTATTGCTTGTCAAAATCATAACTTCATGTTTTGACACTCATCAAATATTACTTACATTTTCTTCAATGTAGTTCAAACAATCATCGTTGGGAACGAAAGCAGCAATCTTCTTTCCATTCTTGATCAATTGAACTATAACACACTTTTGATAGCAAAGTTAGGCTGCTTAGCCTCAATACCACTGTGAAAGGCACACACAAACATTCTTTCATCTTACGAAGTAGACACTAATGTCTAACGAGTTCATATGAACATCCACAAAAATAGTATTAAGAAATCAATACTAATCTTACATTTTCTCAAGAACGATTCCCTTTGTGTGAGAAGAACCAGCAAATGGTTTTTTCCATTAGTTTCCAAGATGGGACTTCTTGTATGACTTGTCAGCCCATCTTTGTCTTCCGAAGTGAGACTTGAGCTTGCGACCAGCTCCCATACCTCTAGTCTTCATGTATCCCACTCAAAGATTTCATAACCAAACCTCCATTCATGATAAGCACAAAAGTTTAAAAACTTCAATTGAAATAATTGGAAACATTACACTAATTAAAACACCCATCAATTCAAAAAATCTCAAAAAAAATCTAATCGATTCACAAATTTACCATCTTTGCTTTATCAGTTTGTACTCATTAGAAACTTTCCCTGTATCAGTTTGTACTCATTATAAAAAATATGTTATATAAAAAAATAACAAACATCACATAAGCAAGTCCAAATTCATGCTAAGAACTCTGCATTGCACTTTCAATTGTTAACTCTACTTCAATCTTACATGCTCAACTCAATAACCGAATATCAACAACATATGAAAAGATTTTTGGTCTCCTAATGATATCAGAAACAAACCCAAATTTTTGAATAACCGAATATCAACAAACTAATTCTCAAACCCCTAATTGAAATAGAATAACAAACCTAATTAAAAACTTTAAACGAAAATTAAGAACCCTAATTCTTAGACAACAGATCGAACAAAACAAGGAAATAATCACAAATACCAAAACATCAACTAATAAAAACACTAAACTTGAACCAAAGTGTATAGATCTGTAAGAAATAACTTACAATTTTGAGAAAATCGGAGTTGGGGTTTAGAAAAATTAGGTCTGTGAATAACGGATAAATTAGGTTAGGGACGAAGTTTGGGTTTTTTTAGAGAGGATTTGAGAAAGATTAGGGTTCTTAGTTTGAGGATTTGACAAAGACAAGAGGGTTTTTTTTTTTTCGTTACAGGATTTGAGAGAGACGAGTGGATTTGGATTTGGGAAAGTGAAAGGAGTTAGTGACCAGAGAAAAAGTGAAAGAGAGAAGAGGATAAGAATAAGGATAACGAAGTGAAAAGGATTGGTTTCACGGCTGAGATTTGTCCATCAAAAAACTTGGACGGTTGACATTTTGTTTGATGTTCTCATACGGATTGAAGGGAGTGTGTGAGAAGCATGTGTGGTCTTTTGAGAATTACGTGTTTTTTGAAAAAATCACAAATGGTCGAACGTAAAAGCGATTTTCGTCGTATAAGTTGACATATCCGGGGTTAATGACAACCAAGTATCGATTTTGTTGGGTTAAAAAGCGACGAAATATATTAAATTTAAACATTACATGTTCAAAGATTACTATAGTTAGATTTGAGTTTCTCGTTCGGATGAACTGAAGAATAAATATATCAGAATTGAATAACACGGGTTCAATGACTAACAGAGTTAGACCTGAGTTTCTCTTTCGGATGAACTGAAGACCAAATATATCAGAATTAAACAACACAGGTTTAAAGACTACTATAGTTAGACATGAGTTTCTCGTTCGGATGAACTGAAGACGAAATATATCAGAATTGAACAACACGGGATCAAAGACTACTAGAGTTAGACCTGAGTTTCTCGTTCGGATGAACTTGAGACGAAATATATCACAATTGAACAACACTGGTTCAAAGACTACTAGAGTTAGACCTGAGTTTCTCGTTCGGATGAACTGGAGACGAAATATATCACAATTGAACAACACAGGTTCAAAGACTTCTAGAGTTAGACCTAGGTTTCTCGTTCGGATGAACTGAGACGAAATATATCGAATTGAACAACACAGTTCAAAGAGTACTAGAGTCGACTTGAGTTTCTCGTTCGGATGAACTCAAGACGAAATATATCGAAATTGAAAAACACAGTTCAAAGACTACTTGAGTTTCTCGTTCGGATGAATCAAGAAGAAATATATCATAATTGAACATCACATGTTCAAAGATTACTAGAGTTAGACCAGAGTTTCTCGTTTTGATGAACTCGAGGACGAAATATATCATAATTGAACATCACAGTTCAAAGATTACTAGAGTTAGACCTGAGTTTCTCGTAGGGATGAACTAGAGACGAAATATATCGAATTGAATATCACAGTTCAAAGATTACCAGAGTTAGACTCGAGTTTCTCGTTGGGATGAACTGAGACGAAATATATCATAATTGAACATCACAGTTCAAAGATTACCAGAGTTAGACTCGAGTTTCTCGTTGGGATGAACTGGAGACGAAATATATCGAATTGAACATCACAGTTTCAAAGATTACCGAGTTAGACCTCGGTTTCTCGTTGGGATGAACTGAGACGAAATATATCGAGAATTGAACATCACAGTTCAAAGATTACTAAATTAGACCTCGAGTTTCTCGTTGGGATGAACTGAGATTAAAATATATCGAAATTGAACATCACGCTTTCAAAGATTACCAAAGATTACTAAATTAGACCTCGGTTTCTCGTTGGGATGAACTGAGACGAAATATATCGAATTGAACATCACAGGTTCAAAGATTACTAAAATTAGACCACGGTTTCAAAGATTACTAAGTTTCTCGTTGGGATGAACTGGAGACGAAATATATTAGAATTGAACATCACAAAGTTCTCGACATTACCACCAGAGTTAGACCTGAGTTTCTCGTTGGGATGAACTGGAGGTGAAATATATAAGATTTGAACATCACAGGTTCAATGGTTACTAGAGTTAGACCTGAGTTTCTCATTCGGACGAACTAAAAATGAAATTTATCAGATTTGAACTTCCCATGTTCAAAGATTACTACTAGATTTGGACCCGAGTTTCTAATTCGAAGGAACTGAAGATGAACTTAATCAGAATTGAGCATCATAGGTTCAAAGATTACTAGAGCTAGACCTGAGTTCCTCGTTCGGGTGATCTGAGAATGAAATATATCATAATTGAACATCACAGGTTCAAAGATTACTAGAGTTCGACCTGAGTTTCACGTTTGGGTGATCTGCAGAAGAAATATATTAGAATTGAAGATCACAGGTTCAAAGATTACTAGAATTAGACATGAGTTTCTCGTTTTGGTGAACTGGAGACGAAATATATCAGAATTGAATATCACAGGTTCAAAGATTACTAGAGTTAGACCTGAGTTTCTCGTTCGGGTGATCTGAGGACGAAATATATCAGAATTGAACATCATAGGTTCAAAAATTACTAGAGTTAGACCTGAGTTTCTCGTTCGGGTGATCTGAGGATGAAATATATCAGAATTGAATATCATAGGTTCAAATATTACGAGAGTTAGACCTGATTTTCTCTTTCGGATGAACTGGGGACGAAATATATCAAAATTGAACATCCCAGGTTCAAAGATTACTAGAGTTGGACCAGAGTTTCTCATTCGGGTGAACTCAAGCCGAAATATATCAGAATTGAATATCACAGGTTCAAAGATTACTAGAGTTAGACTTCAAGATCTTGTTTGGATGAACTAAGACGAAATATATAAGAATTGAACAACACGGGTTCAAAGTCTACTAGTGTTAGACTTGAGTTTATCGTTTTGATGAACGGAAGACGAAATATATCATAATTGAACAACACGGGTTCAAAGTCTACTAGAGTTAGACTTCAGTATCTTGTTTTGATGAACGGAGGACGAAATATATAAGAATTGAACAACACGGGTTCAAAGACTACTAGAGTTAGACTTCAAAAGATCTTGTTTTGATGAACAAAGACAAAATATATCGAGAATTGAACAACACGGGTTCAAAGTCTACTAGAGTTAGACTTCATTCTCGTTTGATGAATGGAAGACGAAATATATCAGAATTAAACAACACGGGTTCAAAGACTACTAGAGTTAGACTTCAGTATCTTGTTTTGATGAACGGAAGAAGAAATATATAAGAATTGAACAACACTGGTTCAAAGTCTACTAGAGTTAGACTTCAGTATCTCGTTTTGATGAACAGAAGACGAAATATATCAGAATTGAACAACACGGGTTCAAAGTCTACTAGAGTTAGACTTCAGTATCTTGTTTTGATGAACGAAAGACGAAATATATAAGAATTGAACAACACAGGTTCAAAGTTTACTAGAGTTAGACTTCAGTATCTTGTTTTGATGAACGGAAGACGAAATATATCAGAATTGAACAACACGGGTTCAAAGTCTACTAGAGTTAGACTTCAGTATCTCCTTTTGATGAACGGAAGACGAAATATATCAGAATTAAACAAGACGGGTTCAAAGACTACTAGAGTTAGACTTCAATATCTTGTTTTGATGAACGGAAGACGAAATATATAAGAATTGAACAACACGGGTTCAAAGTCTACTAGAGTTAGACTTCAGTATCTCGTTTTGATGTTCGGAAGACGAAATATATCAGAATTGAACAACACCGGTTCAAAGTCTACTAGAGTTAGACTTCAGTATCTTGTTTTTATGAACGGAAGACGAAATATATCAGGATTGAACATCACAGTTCAACGATTACTAGAGTTAGACCCGAGTTTCTGATTCGGATGAACTGGAGACGAAATATATCAGAATTGAACATCACAGGTCCAAGGATTACCAGAGTTACACCGGAGTTCCTGATTCAGATGAACTGGAGACGAAATATATCAAAATTGAACATCACAGGTTCAAGGATTACCAGAGTTAGACCTGAGTTTCCGATTCGGGTTAACTGGAGACGAAATCTATCAGAATTGAACACCACAGGTTCAAGGATTACCATAGTTAGACCTGAGTTTCCGATTCGATGAACTGGAGACGAAATATATCAGAATTGAACATCACAAGTTCAAGGATTACTAGAGTTAGACCTGAGTTTCATATTCGGATGAACTTGAGACGAAATATATCAGAATTGAACATCATAGGTTCAAGGATTACTAGAGTTAGACCTGAGTTTCCGATTCAGATGAACTTGAGACGAAATATATCAGAATTGAATATCACAGGTTCAAATATTACTAGAGTTAGACCTGAGTTTCTGATTCAGATGAATTGGAGACGAAATATATATCAGAATTGAACATCACAGGTTCAAGAATTACCAGAGATCGACATGAGTTTCTGATTCGGCCGAACTGAAGACGAAAATGACCATATTACCCTTGTTGGAAATAAGTATAGTAATTCTTACTGACTGTGAAAATTACCATATTACCCTTATTGGAAAAAAGTGCAATAGATATTATGGAGACTGTGAATATGACCAAACTACCCTTATTGGAAAAAGTGCAATAAATATTATAGACTTTCAAAATGACCATATTACCCTTATTGGAAAAAGGTCCAATAAATATTATGGAGAATGTGAAATGACCAGGCTACCCTTATCGGTAATAAATAAATGAAATATTACCGATTATGAAAATGACCATATTACCCTTATTGGAAATAGGTGCAATAAATATTATGGAGACTGTGAAAATGACCATACTACCCTTATCGGAAATAAGTAAAGTAATTCTTACAAACTGTGAAAATGACCATATTACCCTTATTGAAAAAAAATGCAATAGATATTACGGAGACTGTGAAAATGACCAGACTGCCCTTATTGAAAATAAGTAAAGTAATATTATACACTATGAAAATGACTATATTACCCTTATTGGAAATAAGTGCAATAAATATTATGGATATTGTGAAAATGACCAAACTACCCTTATTGAAAATAAATAAAGTAAATACTACATAATGTGAAAATGACCATATTACCCTTATTGGAATACAGTAGAACCTCTGTAAATTAATACTCGCTAAAATAATAAAATTTCTTAGTCCCTTCTTGGACCTATAGTGCTAAAATAATAATTTCGATAATATAATAGTTTAATACGTTTCAAAAATCTCCCTTAAGTATTTACAGGTCCCAAATATTATATAAATTAATAATTACTAATAAGAAAATTGAAAAGTTTTTTGTAGGTATCAAACTTTAGGAAACTATGAATCCCTTCCTTTGAAGTTCAAATCTAATTGTATTTATCCCTAACAGTTCGTAATGCACTCATAAGACCCGGAGTTGCTTTATTATATTGCAACAAATTAATTCCAATGACCGAATATCTAATTTTTTGTAGTCACTTCAAATTCCAAATCGTTCAAATTAAATGAGTCAAATTCAATTTATTGACGTTACCAATAGGAAATATTCTTTAAATTAATATATTATTAATTTATCTTTAAAATAATAAATTATTAATTTATCGATAATTTAATATCTCTTTAAATTAATAAAATTTAGTGGTCCCAAGGCTATTAAATTATAGAGGTTTAACTGTAAGTGCCATAAATATTATTGAGACTCTGAAAATGACCAGACTACCCTTATCGAAAATAAGTAAAGTGAATATTATAGATTGTGAAAATGACCATATTATCCTTATTGGAAAAAAATGCAATAGATATTACGGAGACTGTGAAAATGACCAGACTGCCCTTATTGAAAATAAGTAAAGTAATATTATACACTATGAAAATGACTATATTACCCTTATTGGAAATAAGTGCAATAAATATTATGGATATTGTGAAAATGACCAAACTACCCTTATTGAAAATAAATAAAGTAAATACTACATAATGTGAAAATGACCATATTACCCTTATTGGAATAAGTGCCATAAATATTATTGAGACTATGAAAATGACCAGACTACCCTTATCGAAAATAAGTAAAGTGAATATTATAGATTGTGAAAATGACCATATTACCCTTAGTGGAAATAAATGGAATAAATATTAGGGAGACTGTGAAAATGACCAAAATACCCTTATTGAAAATAAATAAAGTAAATTACATATTGTGAAAATGACCATATTACCCTTATTGGAAATGAGTGGAATAAATATTATGGAGACAATGAAAATGACCATACTACCCTTATCGGAAATAAGTAAAGTAAATGTTACCGATTGTGAAAATGACCGTATTACCCTTATTTTGAAAAAAATTCAATAAATATTACAAAGACTGTGAAATTGACCATACTACCCTTATCGGCAATAAGTAATGTAATTCTTATAGATTGTGAAAATGACCATATTACCCTTATTGGAAAAAATGCAATACATATTATGAAGACTGTGAAAAAGACCAGACTACCCTTATCGGAAATAATAAATGTTACCGTTTGTGAAAATGGCCATATTACCCTTAATTGTCATTTTCACAATCTGTAATATTTATTGCACTTTTTCCAATAAAGGTAGTTTGGTCATTTTCATAGTCTCCATAATATTTATTGCACTTATTTCCAATAAGGGTAATATGGTCATTTTCATAGTCTCCATAATATTTATTGCACTTTTTCCAATAAGGGTAGTTTGGTCATTTTCACAGTTTATAATATTTACTTTATTTATTTTCAGTAAGGGTAGTTTGGTCATTTTCACAACCTCTAAAATATTTATTGCATTTTTTTCCAATAAGGGTAATATGGTCATTTTAACAGTCTGTAATATTTACTTTATTTATTTTCGATAACGGTAGTCTGGTCATTTTTCACAGTCTCCATAATATTTATTGGTCTTTTTTCCAATATGGGTAATATGGTCATTTTCACAAATCTAATAATATTTATTGCACTTTTTCCAATAAGGGTAGTTTGGTCATTTTCACAGTCTCCAAAATATTTATTGCACCTATTTCCAATAAGGGTAATACGGCTATTTTCATATTCTGTAATATATACTTTATTTATTTTCAATAAGGGTAGTTTGGTCATTTTTTCAGTCCCCATAATACTTATTGCACATATTTCCAATAAGGGTAATATGGTCATTTTCACAGTCTGTAATATTTACTTTACTTATTTTCGATAAGGGTAGTCTGGTCATTTTCACAGTCTCCATAATATTTATTGCACTTTTTCCACTGAGGGTAATATGGTCATTTTCACAGTTTGTACGAATTACTTTACTTATTTCCGATAAGGGTAGTTTGGTCATTTTCACAGTCTCCATAATATTTATTGCATTTTTTTCCAGTAAGGGTAATCTGGTCATTTTCACAATCTATAATATTTACTATATTTATTTTTTCAATAAGGGTAGTTTGGTCATTTTCATAGTCTCCATAAAATATATTGCACCTTTTCTAATAAGGGTAATATGGTCATTTTCACAGTTTATACGAATTACTTTACTTATTTTCGATAAGGGTTGTCTGGTCATTTTCACAGTCTCCATAATATTTATGGCACTTATTTCCAATAAGGGTAATATGGTCATTTTCACAGTATTCAATTTACTTTATTTATTTTTAATAAGGGTAGTTTGGTCATTTTCACAGTCTCCCTAATATTTATTCCATTTATTTCCAATAAGGGTAATATGGTCATTTTCACAATCTGTAATATTTACTTTACTTATTTTCGATAAGGGTAGTCTGATCATTTTCACAGTCTCTAAAATATTTATGGCACTTATTCCAATAAGGGTAATATGGTCATTTTCACAGTATGTAGTATTTACTTTATTTATTTTCAATAAGGGTAATTTGGTCATTTTCACAATATCCATGATATTTATTGCACTTATTTCCAATAAGGGTAATATGGTCATTTTCAAAGAGTATAATATTACTTTATTTATTTTCAATAAGGGCAGTCT
Organism: Papaver bracteatum; assembly: GCA_023529315.1. Lineage (NCBI taxonomy): Eukaryota > Viridiplantae > Streptophyta > Magnoliopsida > Ranunculales > Papaveraceae > Papaver > Papaver bracteatum. The sequence goes on along the minus strand of JAJJWX010000461.1, from coordinate 361,279 downwards.
GGTCATTTTCACAGTCTCCATAATATCTATTGCACTTTTTACCAATAAGGGTAATATGGTCATTTTCACAGTTTGTAAGAATTATTGTACTTAATTCCGATAAGGGTAGTATGGTCATTTTCACAGCCTCCATAATATTTATTGCACTTATTTTCAATAAGGGTAATATGGTAATTTTCACAGTCTGTGAGAATTACTTTACTTATTTTTGATAAGGGTAGTATGGTCATTTTCACAGTCTCCATAATATTTATTGCACTTTTTCCCAATAAGGGTAATATGGTCATTATCATAATCGGTAACATTTATTTATTTCCGATAAGGGTAGTATGGTCATTTTAACAGTCTCCATAATATTTATTGCACTTTTTTACAATAAGGGTAATATGATCATTTTCACAGTCGGTAAAATTTACTTTAATTATTTCCGATAAGGGTAGTATGGTCATTTTCACAGTCTCCATAATATTTATTCCGCTTATTTCCAATAAGAGTAATATGGTCATTGTCACAGTCTGTAAGAATTACTTTACTTATTTCCGATAAGGGTAGTATGGTCATTTTCACAGTCTTCATAATATTTATTGCACTTTTTTCCAATAAGGGTAATATGGTCATTTTCACAATCGGTAACATTTACTTTATTTATTACCGATAAGGGTGGCCTGGTCATTTTCACAGTCTCCATAAAAATTATTGCAGTTATTTCCAATAAGGGTAATATGGTTATTTTCACAATCCGTAATATTAACTTTATTTTTTTTCAATAAGGGTATTCTGGTCATTTTCACAGTCTCTATAATATTTATTGCATTTATTTCTAGTAAGGGTAATATGGTCATTTTCACGGTCTTTTGAATTTTTATTGCACTTATTCTGATAAGGGTAGTATGGTCATTTTCACAGCGTTCAGAAGAAGCAAAAAATTTGTTGTGGTTTTGTCGAGAAAATCGAGAGAAAAGGTTGATATTTTTCCAAGTCAAATGTCTTACAAATTCATGACTGGTTGACTTAGTCTTGATCCTTTTTTATAATATTAAAATCGAAAAAAGGTTGAAAAATAAAATAAAAATAAATTTTGATATTTAGAAATTAAATAAAATAGTTATTTTGTATAACTGTTGCGAAAGTAGTGACAATCAAAATTTTAAGAGTGATTAATTCGGGGTTGTTTTAGATGTGGTGGAATTTTTGGGTGGAAACATTATTTTAGATTATAATTGTGATTTTCTAGATAATTGTCAACAAATATAATTGTGACTAGTAAAAAAGTTAAATATTCAGATTCATTATCACGATTACAAAATTTAGCAACAGTTATAATTGTTGCAGGACTTATCACGGGTATATCAGTGACTGAAAAATAAACTGTGACATTTTATATTGTGAGAAAATCCTGGTTTTGGTTCATTAAGAAGGGAGTTTATATCGATGAACCTTCTTGGTTGCTGTTGTCGAACCAGGGCCTTCTGAATCTCATTAGTCTTATATACAAAAGCCTTTATTTGTTGAATCTCTTTTCGCGGCTCCTTCAACACTTCAAGAACATCGGAAAACTTCTGAGAATTTGAAGGAACAACTCTTGGCTTCCTCATATTCCTTATTTTTCTTTTCAAGGTTGGAAGAAATTGAGATTTTTCATTTTCCTTCATGATTGATGGCTTAACAATCACATTACCTTCTTTTTCATCAAAAGACATCATTCTTGGAGCGTCCATAAACGTATGGGTTTGTGAGAGGAATTCACAATTAGCTTAACAAGTAGTCTTAAGATAAATAGAGGTTTTAGAGAAGGAAAAAGAATGTAGGGTTCGAAACCTAAAACAGGTTTGTGGACGATCAACTCGTATCCCTATAAAGAGTAGAATTGTCGATAGTACCCTTTTTCTGTTTGATAGACAAAAGGAAAATACTTCTAAGAAAAAAAAACTTTTCCTAAAGCCTGAGAGGTAAAAAATCATTGTCTCTTTTGATCAGGCAAATGAGACAAGATTTTAAGAACAACACAATCAAGTTGCGTTGTGGTGAACTACAATTTGTCCACAAATTTCCTCTTGTGGAAAATCCACAGACTTCTGACTATCAAAACAGTTTGACCATACTTTCTTCTCAAATGGTCTTGGTTTTTCCTTGGAAACTAACTTCTTAGACAAAGATAAAATATTACATACCTCTGCGGTCTTTAGAGCAAGTTTAAGCTTTCTTGCTAGATGATTTGCTCTACGTTGAAGTTTGTTGACGTGTCTTTGCTTGTGTTTGAACTTGTAACACTTTGAGAATTCGTGACTTTTTAATGAACAATATGAGCACGTCACACTTGGATAGTAATCAGGCTTCTGAAATGTGCAAGCATCTAGGCTCATGGTGGATCGTGAAACATTAAAAATAGAGTCTCCAAGAAAAGGGTCAACTTTTTCTTCCAGAATGGTTGGATTATCTTCTGAAAGAATATCAAAATTTATATGTGTATTGCTACAATTATCAAAATCAATATTTTCACCATGAAGTGCAACACTTGATTTCCCATCTTCATTAGAGTCATAGATGTCAGACATTTCATCAAGAGTTGCTACAAGACCTTTGTTCCCAGTGTATTTTCTACGATTTGGACACTCGTTTGCAAAATGACCACATCCCTTACACTTAAAGCACTGAGGCATATCCTTATCATCAGTTTCATCAATATCCCTATTTTTAGGAGGAATACGATTATGAGGTTTGACTGATGCCTTCGGTTTATCTATGGAGAACTGTTTACTTCTCTTTAATAGAAGATCCCTAAACTGTCTTGTGATCATTGAGACTGATTTGTCAAGATCTTCATCTAATAAGTCTGTCTCAGAGTGATCATCTTCGGAGATATACACTTTTTTACTTTTGTCAAGTAATTTAGTGTCCTTTAGTGCTTTGAACGCAACATCCTTATATTTGGATGAATGTTCATGATCAAAGATCTTAATCTTTCCAACCAGCGTATTTCTGGAGAGATTATCTAGGTTATTTCCCTCAACGATGGCATGCTTCTTAGCATCGTATCTAGATGGCAGTGATCTTGGAATTTTCATCACAATGTCCTTTTCAGGAATAGTCTTACCCAATTCAAAAGATGCATTAACAATTTCAGACACTTTGTGATTAAATTCATCAAATGTTTCTTCATCTTCCATACGAAGGCTTTCCCAATTGGAACTAAGGTTTTGAAGCCTAGCTTCCTTCTCACTGGTATTTCCTTCAAATACGGTTGCTAGGATATCCCAAGCTTCTTGCGACTTAGTGCAATTAGACACATGGTGCTGAAGATTTGGGGTAATGGCATGTATGATTGCTTTCAAACCGTCAGAGTTTTGCTTTGCAGCAAAAATCTCTACAGGAGTGTATTCAGCAATATTTTTTGGAAAATTTTCACCTCCAACTGCCTCAACGGGAGCATCATAGCCATTAACAACATATACCCATGATTGGAAATCACGTGCTTGAAGAAAAACGCGCATATCAATTTTCCACCATAAGTAATTAGAGCCATCTAAGACTGGTGGTACGTTTATTGAGATAGCACCTCTGTCCATAGAGTCAGATCTCTACAAACACAGACTTGTAAGGTCTTGAACGTGTTTTCCTGCTCTAATACCAATTGAAAAAACGGGGGTCTAACAACCTCACCCAATATTTCGATTAGCAATCTGTATGGAAAACTCCGAGTTATTTTCAAGAGAATCAACTAGACTCAATCAATAGAAAATACTCAAGCAGTTATTATCTAAATCTCTCAATTTGATTTACTCAAGCAAAAGTGATTCGCGAGTCTAATCAAAGAGAGATAACTTGGATGGTTCCAAAGACCAATATCCAAGTGTCAATCAATTTAAATCAACAACCAATAAGGTCGGATATTCTAATTGATTGAACAACGCATAACTTGTATTATTTCAATTATATAACAAAATATAATGCGGAAAAGAAATAACACAGACACCAGAATTTTGTTAACGAGGAAATTGCAAATGTAGAAAAACCCTGTGACCTAGTCCAGATTAAACATACACTATATTAAGCAGCTACAGACACTATCTTACTCCAAATTAACTTCAGTCTGGACTGTTGTTGAACCCTAATCAATCTCACACTGATCCAAGGTACAGTTATGCTCCTACGCATATGATCTCAGCAGGATACTATGCACTTGATTCCCTTAGTTGATCTCACCCACAACCAAGATTTGCTACGACCCAAAGTCGAAGACTTTAGCAAACAAATCTGTCTCAAACAGAAAAGTCTACAAGATAGATAAATTCGTCTCACACGAATAAACCTATAAATTTTGTTTTGTCTTTTGGTAATCAAGGTGAACACGAACCAATCAATAAAACTAGACTTATATTCCCGAAGAACATCTCAGTTTTATCAATCACCTCACAATAGTCTTAATCGACGCAGCGAAAAAATATATTGTGGAATCACAAACTATGAGAAGAAGATATTTGTGATTACTTTTATATCTTTCCTATCAGAGATAGAAATCTCAAACCAATTATTACAATTGTACTCATACGATAGAAACAGCAAGATCTGATCACACAACTACAAGAAAAGTAGTATCGGTCTGGCTTCACAATCCCAATGAAGTCTTTAAGTCGTTAACCTGGTTTTAGAAGAAGAAAACCAAAGGTTAAAGGAGAATCGACTCTAGCTTAGCAAATTAGTATCACACAGAATGTGTGGGGATTAGGTTTCCCAGTTGCTAGAGTTCTCCCTTATATAGTCTTTCAAATCAGGGTTTGCAATCAATGTTATCTTAGTAACAAAGCATTCAATATTTACCGTTAGATGAAAACCTGATTAGATACAAGCTAATATCTCTCAACCGTTAGATCGAAAACTTAGCTTGCCATACACACATGTACTTGAAGATTTTGGGTTTGTGTAACCGTACCCAAACGTGTACAATGGTTGGTTCAATATTAGTCAATCAAATGGTTAGCCAAATGATAACTTTCATATCAACCATATTCTTCTTCACCATAACCAGTCCAAATGACTCAAATGAACTAGTTAGAGAGTTGTTCAATTGCTATGAGATCTTTTGTACTACACAAGACACAATTGAAGCAAAAACAATGTGATTCACTCGAATCGATTCATGAACTATAAAACCACGGTTTGAAAAATCATTCCTTAGATAATTTAGATAAGTTCACGAACATCGTTTTTAGACATAACAACTCAAGTTCGCAGACTCAAGTTAACAGGTTGGAGTTAACAAACTCCAGCAGAAATTCTCGGGTTCGAGAACTTCTGTTAGTTCGCGGACTGAGTTGGCGGACTGAAACCGAGCTACAACTCTAGCAGAAATTCTCGGGTTTGAGAACTACGCACGTTCGCGGACTGAGTTGACTGCTCAAGTTCCGGTTTTCACTTGATCAACAAAGTTCACAAACTTCGGTTCAAGTGCTAAGTACATATACATATATATGTTACCACAATAATGTTTATATCCCCTAGTGGTTATATTGTCTAAACTCTCATTTCAATCATTGAAACATTCTCAGAGGACGTCATATAGTTGTTATTCACAAAATAGTTTTCGTCAGAGTAATTTCCAAAGTGATTGAAACATAACATGACTTTCATCACTAGGCAAATATGAACTTGGCTAAAGCGAAAGCTTTACCAACACACATTTTGAGAAAGATAAGCGAGATATACTCAGCTCGAAATGTCACATGTGTATATTTTTAGTCTATATAGTAAAATGACTTTTCTCAAGATAGGAGATAGAGTAGATAGACATTTGAGTGATAGATAAATTCAAGTCTCCACATACATTTTAGTCGATGAAGATCCACTGGTTCCCTGAGTAGTCCTTCGTCTTGTATGATAATTGTCATGGAGTTCTTGAGCTCAACTACACTTTCTATCCTAGTTTGAGACCTTATCTATAGTAGGTTAGTAATCAAGACTTTATAGTTTTTGTAGGACCAGAATATCACCACAACGATATTCTTGCGATGGAAACAACACTTCTACGAGAAACCCAAACATTTCTACAAGTATTAACAACACTTTGACGAGAACGTCGCAAGATTCTTCAACAACATTTGGCGAGTGTCACAAAAGAGTGATATAACGGTTAACGATTAAAGATATATGAAGAATAAGTCTGCTTCACAATAGTTATAAAGTTGGCGATGGTGAAGACTAAAGTTATGGCGATGAGATCGCAGAGTAGATCCGAATTAAGGGGAAATCTTAGCTGTCTTCCACTATGTATTTTCCTATATAAAGGGTTCGACTAAATCCAGAAGAGGATGATGTACTTTTGAGAGCTCAAAGAATTTTGAGGAGAGAGAAACTCCAGAAAGAAAGTTGTACTTCTGAGTTTTTAATATTTCTTGTAAATCTTCCTGAAAGTGAATTAATAAAAGTGTTGTTGTTCATCCACAATTATGAATTAGTTTTCATAGATTCTTGACAAGGGTGTAGTGTGGGAAATCCTGCAACTACATTTTGGCGCCCGAAACAGGGAGAATCAAGCTAAAAAATCTATAATTACAACTTGATAATTTGAAGAAATTGTTAGAATTGAAGAAATGGTTAGAAGAAGAAGAAACACATCAGAACCACCAACAACTGTGAGGAGGAGTAAAAGACTTGCAGGTGAAGGAACAGGTGAATTAGAAGAATCTTTAAGAATAAGATCAGGAAGAAATAGAACAAGAAATGAAGCAGAAAATTTAATTCAAGAACCAAATCAACAAGCACAAACGCAAGATAGGGATGTGGATTATGATAGAGTGAGCGTGCACACTTGGAGGTCGGATTTAATGGAAGAAACAGAAAATCGACAATTAAGAAATGGAGAAGAAGAAGAAGGAAATCAAAGAATGGATGGAGAATTAGTTCACGTGGGATGTGAAAACGGGACAATAGATGATCTGAGGGAAAGAACACAGGAAAAAAGGAGATTAGAGGCGGAGGAACGTGCGAATATAACAAGACAAAATCATGAGCTAAGAATGGAGAATTTGAGGTTACAAAGAAGGAGGTCAAGAAGTACTGTAAGATCAAATTCAAGATCATTCATGGAAGAGCCAAGGCGAAATTCCCCAATGAGAAATGTTAGAGAAGAAGTGCAAAATTTAAATGGAGAACAACGTCATAGAGAAGAAGAGATAATTGGCGATCATTATAATCTGCGTGACAATAGAAATCAAGAGGTAAGAAACAACCAAATTGAAAAAGAGAATCCAGAGGAAGGTAGGAGGATATTGTATGGGCGAGAGAATCAAAGGAATCAAAGAATAATTGAAGAAGAAATTGAAAGATATTATGCTGAACAAGCGCGCCTGGCTTGCGAGAGAGAAAGATTAAGAGCAGAAGTAGAAGAGCAAGAATTTCGAGAGGCAGTACGACAAAATAACCATGAAAATCGAGAAATAATACGTACACAAAACCGCTATAATGATAATATTCAAGAGGAATATGGTAGGATACAAAGTAGAATAGAGAGACAGCGAAGAGAAATGAGGAGAAATGAAGAAATTCGCCGATAAGAAGATAGGCAACTGCGATTTCAAGAGGATAATGAAAGAGAAAATCGCAGAGAAAGACGAGATGATGATGAAGAAGGAGATACGTAAAATCTCGCAAGACAAGAAAAACAAGAACGCAGAAGAAGGGAAGCTGCATTAAAAAGGCCAATGGAACAAAACTCAGCTGAGAATGAGCAAATTTTGAGAGAATTAGAAGAAATGCGAGGAATGATAAGCAATAGAATAGAAGGAGGTAGAAGGCAACTTGATGAAGCTATTGAAGAAGCTGCGAGGACTCCATTTACTCAAGAAGTACAGTTTAAGAGGAATACCTCCAAAATGCAATTTACCAAAGATTAACCAAAGATTTTTGATGGGACTACTTGTGATGTTCAACACGTCAAAGCTTATGTTAGATGTATGCTACAGTGGGAGAATCATGATGCTGTGTTATGCAAATATTTTGCATCTAGCTTAACTGGCGAGGCGTTGAAATGGTTTGAGGGATTACCAAAAAATACAATAACTTCTTTTGATCATTTACAAGCTACATTTTTAGGTATATTAGCAACAATTCATCGCGGCCGGGTATTGAAGATGTGTTTGGGCTAAAACAGAGAGTTGGCGAGAGTCTGAAGCACTTAACTATAAGATGGAAATCAATGTGCAGAGAAATGGCTAGAAGAGTGGATGAAAGATATCTGATCATATCCTTCATTAATGCAATTTTCGCGACTAATTTACTGTACATTTAGATTTTCAGAATCAAAAATACAATCACCATGACAGAATTACGAGAACTGCAGGAAGAATACATTGCTTTGGAGGAGAAACAAAATGGGATGGAATCATACCCAATCGTGAACACCAGCTCCCTGGCGACAAGTGGAAGTTTGCTCCCTAAAATGATAAATAATGTAGCGAGCACCTCGCAGTCACAACAAGAGAAAGTAGTCATTGATAACCAACAAAAATTAGTAGTGATGGGTAGTCGAGATCAGGAAGAATATCAAAGAGAGAAGAATTATTATAATCGCGGTGGAAATAATAAAATTCAAAGACTCGATCAACCTCAAGAAACTTATGGTGGACAAAGGCAGAATAATTTTAGAGGACAAGGCAATCAGAGGATAATATGGGAAGAAATAAAGATGCCAGCTCTCAATACCAGCATAGAAAAGATTTGGGAAGCTATCATTTTGATGGAAAATATACCCTCTCCGTGGAACATGGGAAAAGAACCCCATCCAAACAATCGAAGTCAAGAATTCTGTCCTTATCATCATTTTCATGGCCACTCAGTAAATTATTGTAGGAATGTGAAGAGAATAATCTTGAGGATGATTGATCAGGGAAAGTTAAATCATTTTCTAGTAGGACATCCATAATCTCAGCAATTACCGCCAGCACCAGAAACTCGCAGAGTGAATGCTGTAAAAGGAGCAAAAACATTCGTAATAGAAGTTGGGGCTAAAGCAAAGAATTTGTTTTGTAATTCTATAGTGCATTCACACAGAACTATAGAGGATTTCCATGACAATATTCTGAGCAGGGTCTTCGCGAGAGACACAGATGGAAAAGAGATATTGAATATCGCGAGAGCCTTGCCATTAGAAGAGTGGAAGAAACAGACTATATCTTTCACTGCACAAGAAGTACCAGATCCTGGTGAGCATCATGATAACCCATTGGTAGTAAGGTCAGAGATAAATCCCAAGCAAGTAGAAGAAGAAGATGAAGAAGATGATACTGAAAATGAAGATTCTTGGGCTATCAATAGAGTTCTAATAGATACAGGGAGCTCAGTTGATATATTATTTTATCATACCTATAAGACCATGGGTGGGAAAGACGAAGATCTAATTCCATCAACATACAAAATCTATGGTTTTAATGGCACAGCTAACAAACCAAAGGGGGAAATTGAAATGCAGATACCATTAAAAGGAATATCTTCAAAAATCTTATTCTGCGTCGTGGACATCGAATCACCTTATAATGCCTTGATAGGATGACCTTGGTTACATGGGATATTGGGTGTTGCCTCCACTTATCACCAATGTATCAAATTTCGTCATCCAAAAGGTATTGGAATTATTAAGGGAGATTGGGGAGAAAGCAAGAAATGTTATGAAATCGACATAAAGTCTTGCGAAGAAAGAGCTGAAAAGAATAGCAATTGGAAGTACAAATTCAAACAACAACAGAGATGTGAAAGGTTAATAATTGATGCGATAGAACGGAAAAAGGATGTAAAAGCTGATGGCGAGCGTCTCGCAGAAAAGAAAACAACGGTAAAACGTAGCAGAAAAGCAGAATCAGAAAATAGTAAGTAGAGAGGTAAAATGATGAATTCCAGAAAACTCTATGAATGATTTGTTTGAAAAAATATGTAATTGAACAAGAATATTCTACTTGAAAGAATCGCAAGATTTTTAAAGTTATGAAATTCTATCAGAGTCACAAAACTCGCAAGAATAGCGAATAAATTTTCGCAGAGATTAAAAGAATGGGACGAACCTTTATGGCGTGCACCCTAGTTCGCGAATAAAATTTCGTAAGAGGAAAATGTAAGACCTAATAGCGCGTCATATGAGGGGGTATCTCTTGACATGACTCAGCGATAAGGTTATACCGCTGCTGGAACCTGAGTCATGCAGATGATGGGGTTAAAGAAAACCTATCCGGGAGAGAGATCTTGGATTTCCAACTATATAAGGTTATACCCTGGTTGGACGACCGAGAATCTCTTCCAAGAAGTGCATAGTATGACCAAGGCGTCGAGTTACACGGTTGATCCAAGGGTGCCCGGAGCGTACGAAACTCTCTTGCCATCCTTGGTAAGTCTTGGCTACAATGCACTTGGCCTGAAGAAAACCCCACTTAGGGTGCAGTCTTGTAACTATAAGCCATATAGGCATAAAGGACAAGAGGTTGCGAACACAACTGGTTGTTGGAAAATCCGGATAGGGGGAGCTAGTCTTGTATGGCCAATGTTCCCTCCTTAAAGGGGCAACCAGGGGGAAGATAAGGGCGGCACCCTCCATTAGGGAGCTGATAAGTGTCTTAAGATGGCAATGTCATGGGGCTTTATGATCGCAAGATCATTTAGACTTGTCATATTTTCGCGTGACGAAAATTATACAAAGGCAAAAAGCCTAAAGAGAAAATGTTAAGATGAGATCAATGGGTTTTTGCATGAAAGTGTAAAGACGTCCTGCGATTTCATCGCAAGACGGCAATGTCACGAGGCTTTGTTTTCGCGAGAGAACCTAGACTTGTCATATTATCGCAGAGATGTTGAAAAGTACTGATAAGACAAGATCAATGGGTCAATACATGCAAATGTAAAGACGTCCTGCGATTTTGTCGCTGAGAAATGAAAAAGTTGGCCAAATAAGACCTTTAACTAGGAAGGCATAATAATACCAACAGATTATTGCGATATTGCTCGCAGTATTTATGAGATTTGACCAGTACTGAGGCATAATTTAAAGCCAGTACTGAGGCATAATACATTTTTAATTCAACTAATATTTAATCTTTATGCAATTTTCTCTTATCGCAGATGAATAATAGAGGCAAGTATGGGAATGCATAGAGTGATGAAATTATTATTCATCTATCATATGATAAAATTGCATTGATACGTAACATACTTATATAGATCATTAAAATATAACAGTTATATTGATTGTTTTGCAAAAGAGAATTGTTTTCTGACTCATACAGGCAGAAGCAAAAGGAGTTTATATTGGCGAAGAAACTTGCAGTTAATTACAAAAAAGAGGAAATAATTATACAAAGAAGACAAAAGAAGAAGAAAACTAATTAGACTGATCGCTATCTTCATTGTCATATTTCTTCTCTTCATAATTGTCAGATTTTTCTTCATCGTCAGAGTTTCCCTCTTGTTCATCATCACCAGTACTATCTTCATCGCTAGAATCCTCAGCTTCACTATCAGAGATAGTAGGTCTTGGAATTTCTGCTGGGATCTCTTCTTCTATATCAGGATATACAGAATGAGGGATATTATGATCATCACAGACCAACTTAATGAATTTATTGCGAGTAATAACAAGAGATCTGTTAAAATTCGCAGTAGTAGCGTTGAGACGGTCCTTTAATCTTGAATACTTCTCATCGCGAGCAGTAAGTTTGGTCGCGAGTTGATGTTTCTCATCTTCAAGTTCTTGAAGTCTCTCGCGATAATTCTTCTCAGCATCTTCGAGAACGTGACAACGAATTAGAAGCATTATCAGGAAGAATATTAAAATGAAAAGTTAGCAAAAATTGAACAAGTTAACAACCTTCTCTTTCAGAAATCATGTCTCTAATTAAAGCAGCTTTTTCAACTTGGAGACTAACATCTACACCAAAGTCAGTCCTGGCGTCGTCAAGAACCTTCGCAACCCAAGAAAACTCGCCATCGCTATTAATGAGGAGACGAGATCGAACTTGAGTCTCCCTCGCAAGAAGATCTTCATTCTCGCGTATAAGTTTATTTCTGTCCATTTGAACATCAAAGAGAGTTTTATGGAAGTCTGCTAGGTCTTGGATCCCTTTTTAATGGCAAGATCTTTCTCGTCAATAAGATCGCTATTCTTCTGTCTTAATCTATCTATTTCTTTCTTTGAATCAAGATAAAAGAGCCTATATTTATCAGTCAAGCCTAAATTGAATCTGTGTTCAATTTTTAAGAGATCAAATTTGGATCTAAGTTCATCTATGGAAAGAGATTTAATCTTATCATCTGAGAAATTACTTAAGGAATTATTAAGACATGCAAGAAGAGTATGATCATCTATAGGTTCATGGAAAGTTTGAAAGAGTATAGCCTCGTCAGTAAGACCATAAATATCTGCAAGTTAAAAGTGGCCGCTTGAATAAGCTGCGATAAAATAAAAAGAATTAAAAAAGAAGGGAAATTAATCATACCATATAATTGTTGGTTAGCTTTATCAAGATCAGAGATCTTTTGCTTATTAACCGAAGCTTCAGTCTCCAGATGTTTATTCTTCTTACGAAGCTCAATAACTTCATATTCTAATCTTTGTTTATCTTGGCGAAGTTTAGCATCTTTTTCTTCAGAGCTGGCATATCTTTTATCTAAATCAGAAGCAACAGCAAAAGAATCTCTTCCAACCTGCGAAAGAAGAATATAAATTGAGATCTAGCGATGAAGAAAATATATAAACAAGCTGGAAAAAATATGAAAACTTACCAAAGCACCAAGAGAATTCAAGAGACTGGGAGTTAGCGATTTTGAGATTCCTTGGAGAGAATCATTATCCACCAGAATAGGGGCATCGCAAACTTTAGCGAGAGCTTGGGATGTTTTCTCAATAATTTCATCCTCATCATTAGAAGTCATGCTATGGGAAATATCGCTAAAAATTCTAGACAAATGAGTCATTGAAGAATCAGAATAAGAAGAATTTTTTATTGAGGGAAAACCGCTAACATTAAAACCATCGTCATTATTATCTTTATCAAGATCAACACTTGAATTTTCTGGAATTTTTTGAGGAGTTGAAGAAGAAGAAGGTTGGATTTTTCTTTTCTTCAAAGGAGGATCGCTAGAATCTTCACCACAAGGAGCATAAGGTATCCATTTAGGAGGAATAATATCTTTATCTTGATCGCCAGATTCTCCATCATGATGGGTAATAGGCTTTCCTTTAGCACAGGCAGCAGATTTTCCTTTGCGATCAGTAGAAGATTTTCCCTTGGGTTTTGTTTCTAAGGGTTCAAGTTATTCAATCTCCTGCGATCACAGATGAAGATAAGAAATAGGGGCAACAATATATTGTTAAAATTTATAAAAGAATATTTCTTACTTCATCCGTGAAAGATTTCAGAGCTAAGAAAGTGCAAGGTTTCCTGTGAGTTTGATAGCTGAGTTTTATTTTATCAATCTGAGAAAAATCAAAATAGTTAGCGAAAATATAAAAATATGAAGAAGATAGTGAACAATAATAATGCAAAGGTTGAGAGGATATATACTTCTTTAGATCTTTCAGGACAATTAAAGAACCATGGTTGATACTCTTGAAGATTTACGGGAAGTGCGAGAGAACCAGAGATATAATCTCCTTCAAGAAGTAATGGAAAAATAAACCACTTGTCATCGCTAGAATAGCGAGGGCCTTGATTGGTCTTTGTATGAAAATAAATATCTAACATAACAATTTTATCTTTAGCGATTTTATCTTTCTTCTGTAAGCGGAATCCCCAGCGAGTGCGATCTCTTTTCATAGGAATTATGTCATAATTGATAAAGAAATTCTCCACAGTATACATCGCAGGAATGATGGGAACATCTTTAAATTCAGGATTTTTCGCATCATCGGGATAGAGAGAACCTTTATTAGCACCGCGAGAGGCATATTTAAGTAATAATCTAATACAATCTCCGCCCAGATGATACATTGCTCGTGAAAATTTCTCATGAGAAATTATTTGATAAAACAAGGGACGTTCTGGGTCATTAAGTGGAACGGGGAGGCCAGCTTCAAGTTGACCTAGCGATACTATAATTTTGTTGCGAGAAAGTTGATGTTCAGAAAATAACTTGACAGAAAGTTCAGATTTAGAATCTTGACCTGGAATTGTTGACAAAGTAAAACCCTTGTTTTTGAGATTTTCTTTCATCTCGTTAAACGCAGTTAAATTTTTAGCACCAGCAACCACCATTTTTGAAGTATGGGAATGAAGGAAGAAGTTGAAAAAGAAGAAAGAAATCGCGAGAATAATGAATGCGCAATTTACGGAAGAACAGTAAAGTTGCAGAGAAGAAGAATGAAGAAGAAAGTAAAAGAGAAAAAGATAAGAATGAAAAGAGTATTTATAGAAGAAGAAATTTCTCGAAGAATATGAAAGTAATTAATGCAAAGAAAATACGTGGGTGGTCAGATTGCAGCGGTTAGAGGAGACGTGTCAAAAATTTATTAGAAGAAAAGATTTGTGAAAACAGCTGGCGAAGGACGGAGAAATCTGAAAAGATAAGCAATTATGGCATATAAGATTCTCATATCTTATCTTCTTCGCAGAAAAGACATGAGAAGAGGCAAGATGTAGGACAAGAATATCGCCACAACGATATTCTTGCGATGGAAACAACACTTCTATGAGAAACCCAAACATTTCTACAAGTATTAACAACACTTTGATGAGAACGTCGTAAGATTCTTCAACAACATTTGGCGAGTGTCACAAAATAGTGATATAACGGTTAACGATTAAATATATATGAAGAATAAGTTTGCTTCACAATAGTTATAAAGTTGGCGATGGTGAAGACTAAAGTTATGGCGATGAGATCGCAGAGTAGATCTGAATTAAGGGGAAATCTTAGATGTCTTCCACTATGTATTTTCCTATATAAAGGGTTCGACTAAATCCAGAAGAGGATGATGTACTTTTTAGAGCTGAAAGAATTTTGAGGAGATAGAAACTCCAGAAAGAAAGTTGTACTTCTGAGTTTTTAATATTTCTTGTAAATCTTCCTGAAAGTGAATTAATAAAAGTGTTGTTGTTCATCCACAATTATGACTTAGTTTTCATAGATTCTTGACAAGGGTGTAGTGTGGGAAATCTTGTAACTACATTTTTGATCACTAACATTGACAAACATGCTTGATATAGCAATGCATGCGAGTTCGACCAAGCAATGCTCTAACACTTATTGATGCGTCATATGTAATTAATGTAATGAACTATTAAATTTGTTGTAATAAAACTATTTTGTTTCTCTTTTATAAGGATCCAGTTGCATATGACTTTCAATATGTTCCATGTTATATTGTTGTAAAACTCTGGTCAATCTAAAACATAACCTATGTTTTTCTTATTTGTATACCATGAGTTAAGTTATTCATGAATATCATTTTTTATTCTAACACATAATCCATACTAAAGTTCAGGTGTATCCACACCTGCTTTAAGAAATTACAATGCATAAACAAATAAGTGAGAGTAATTTACTCTCCCTTATTGGAGAGGGTGCATTTAATGATTATATCTGGAATGATTGCAGCCACTCTCATGTTATTAGGGAGAATATAGTGGAAATATCTTGGAAGTGTTGTTATACAATTTGCAATTTCATATCTATTACGCAGTCATTTCCCAATTTTTCGTATAAGAATTTATATCATGTTTCATTTGAATCTTTGCTTAGCTTTATTGTGAAAGTATCTTGTATTCTATCCCCTGATTCTAAATTTAGATCTTTTCTTTTATCCTTAGATCATTAATTTTTCTATGCAGTTGTTTCTTTTATTTGTTTCATTTATGTTAGTTTTGATGTTTCTAAAAGGTATTTTGATTCTAATTAAGGTAACATAATGTTTTTGACATTTTTAAGTTTTCTTTAACAAAGTGTATGCGTGACACCCCTGTATTGGGTTATTCTAGCATAAGAGGTTAACAAGATGAGTATTTTATCTATCATCTTATATACTCCCTCCGTCCCAAATTAGATGACCATTGACCTAGTTGGTTTTAAATTTTGTCCCAAAATAGATGACATATATAATCAAACAATGGATATTTCTAAAATTACCCTTTTAATTGATTATTATTAGTATAAGAAATATGTATAACTTGATAACCATATTTATATTCGTTGCAAATGTGTTTTAAAATGTTGTCCAACGGTAAAAAGTTTACGAATATCCGCGCATAGTTTGAGAGATAAATTATTTCTAAATTTTACTAGTAATTATCTTTAAGGATATAATTGTAAAAAATACTTAAAAATTCTCATATCTCCTCTTTGGTTTAAGAATTGTGCAAACTACAACTAGGTCATCTAATTTGGGACGGAGGAAGTATTATGGGTAGTCAAACAAATTGGGACATTATAAGAGGTTAAAGTATTCATATATGTAATTCTTGAGGTTCGGGAAGCTAGTATTTCGAACATTGCTAACTAAAGCACTTTCCAATATTTATTCTGTAAAATTCATGTCGTTGTACTATTATTCCAAGTGAATGTATACGTTGTAAAACCTAGAACAAACAAACCACATTTGTCAATTATCTCTTTGAAATTGCTATTTTCATTTTGGTTAAAAGGATGTATGTTATTTATTCTTTCATATTCATGTAACAATCTCCTAAAATAATCCAAGGCTTTTCAACAAAATTAGACATGTGTTTAATTATGTTCCAAGATTTAACTTTGAATGCGGCTTATAGATTACCATAAAAGCGTATTAAAATCCATTTTAATCCATTCTCATGGTTTATAATTTCTACATTTATATAATCATGTTCATAGTATTTTTCCGAATCCAACAAAGACCACTTACGTACACTTCCTCTAGTAGGTAATAGCCAATAGTTCTTGTTCGTTTCACTTCCGATCTTCTGTCAGTGAGTCAATCTAGCCAGAATATATAAGCTTTTGACTTTTTGCACAACAAATTGTCTCGATGAATGCTGATTGGTTTATATATTTGTGGAGATTGTTTTACAGATGACATTAGATATTTCAAACCAGTCTTTTCTTTCAATAAACAAACATAAATGAATCTATTAGGTTGCGTTTGGCACCATTCGAATTCAAAACCTAGGTAGTTCCAAGTACCTAGAACTTAAATTGCAGGTAGTTTCGACTACCTCTTGTACAACATAGATGTTTGGCATGAAAGTTAGCAATAATGGGCCATGAAACAAATAAAAGGCCAAAAATAGATGATGTAATGAAACTGATAAGGACATTTTTTATCATAGATTCATCCTTATGATTTACTAACATACAATCATGTTGTAGGAAAAAAAAAACATCAAACTGATCATAAAAATTACTTTACCCTGTATGTTTGTAGATCATTAAACAAGTAAATCAGATTCGTATTTGTAGAAAAGAAAAGCAAAAAATGTATTGATTGTTTGGTTCATAAAAAATCCTGGGTTTGATCAAAAAATGATGAATATGAATATGACTACATGAGAAAGAAAGAAAGAAGGATATTTGATCATGGTTCATGATGCAAACATGAGAAGAACACTAAGATTTACCTCAATTAGGTTAAGAAGTTTTGTTTTTATTGCGAAGGAAAACAAGTGTGCAAGAGAAAAATGGGAAAGAAAGAGTAAAGGAAGGAAAGATTTCTTTCTATATGAGAGAAAAAACAAGTGTAGAATAAGAACTCGCATGGGTACGGTGTCGACTTCTTTTCAACATATGAAAAGAAAATAAGTTAACTTGAAAGTCAAAGTCCACCCTAAAAATTTATACAAACAAGGCTAATATAAAGATTTTTGTTAAAGGGAGAGCAAAAAGTGATCCGAGGAGAGCGAAAATCGTGGTTGACTCGGTAACTAGGCTGATTCGTATAGCTGAGTCAAGTTTTAAGTTTTTTTTTTCCCAAATGCCCTTAAACCTAACTGTGGTTATGAACCTAACCTATGTAAGTTAACCTAATATATAGTTATAGAAACGAAAGCTCAAGGGAATAAAATCAGAATTTTCTTCTTATTATCACCAAAAACCTAAACACAGTCAAACCCTAAATCAAGTCGTGACTTATTGTGGTGATTCGATAGGAAACCAGGAATCAAATATACTTGATGTTATAGGGAACCAAGAATCCCAGGTACGTAAAACATTATAACACCTCATATACATTATTTTCCGTGGGATGCAGTCACGGAATTGCAGTACAAGGCATGACATTGAACTGCAGGGTACTGCAGTCATTGGATACCTGGATCTGCTGTGTGTTGCAGGCTCGAACTGTTAAGAGTTGGTTAACCCTGCTGTGTTTAGTTGTTTTGGTCCGCTTCCCAGTTTTTTTTGGTGCAGAAATTGGGTCTCTACATTTTTATTGCTAGTTACATTCTCAGTTTGTTTTTTTTTTTTTTTTTTTTTGAAGCACATTCTCAGTTTGTTGAGAGTTGTTAACTGCATTTTGCACTCTGTTGGCTAGACCAACTTATTTTCCTTCTCAATATAGCATTTCCCTTCTTTTCCCATAACGCGGCTGCGTAAAACCCTTCCTTATCGCCTGAAACATAAGTTGTTGATCCGTTCTCTGTATAGCCTCTAAGATGCGAATCAGAAGAACCTGATTTCAAAAAATCGTTGAAGTTACTCTTTCTAAAATTGGCAAGTTAAACTGGGTTAGGTTAAGAGTACGTGGGGACAAAGCATGTGAAGGGTATTTCAGGCGAATTAACAATTGAGTATACAAATCGGCCTAGTTACCGAGTCGACCACGATTTTCATTCTCCTCGGATCACTTTTTACTCTCCCTTTAACAAAAATCAATATAAACTACCTCCCCTAACTCAACTCCACTAGTACTAAACGCACTCTTAGTTATTTTCCATCAGGTGGAGTAGGTAATACATAAGTTCCTAAAATAGGCGGGAACTTGCGGTTTGGGTGATTGCCGATTGGTATCAAGTCTGTGTACTTGAACCTTTAATTGTGGGGTTTACTTCACATTGTTTAATAATAGCCCACAGTTTTTAATCAGCAAACCAAGTCGTTGTAGTATAGTGGTAAGTATTCCCGCCTGTCACGCGGGTGACCCGGGTTCGATCCCCGGCAACGGCGTATTTTTTCCTTACCATTTTCGCTTTTTCTGGCTTCTGGGTACACATAGCCAAAGTGAGAAAAGCGATAATGCTCTCAAGCTATTTTTAGAATTAGTCAATTCAGATATGCAGGAACCCTGCAGTAAACTGTCTAATGTGTATAAAATTTGCACTAGTAATCAAGTGAACAAGGAGGCTGGAGCAGTGATGCAGGAAGGCTTCAGCATGAAGGCATTCTATCAGATAACCCTGCTTAAGGTATTTCTGTTGACAACCTAAAATTTAGAGGTGATGAATCAGTTTTTACATACGTTTGCCGTTTCTTTTGCCACTGGTTATGAACTGGCACCAAATTATTCACTTCAGCCAATGTCTCAATACTCATCTTATCTTGTTCTTCACATAGCTCATAAAGCAGTTAACAAAGAGAATCAGACAGATAATATTAGACGTAAATTTCGGTTAAATTCGTTGGATAGTGGAGAATGATATGTGGATCATTACATACATTATATGTGCTCCTGAAATAGTATCTTTCAGAAGATCTACACTGTCGTGTTAATGATCTGTAAAACACCTGGATGTGGTTTTTCAAAAGGAACACCCCTGGAACAGGGAGAAAAAGAAGAGACACAAAAAACAGATGATAAATTATACTAATAAAATCTTCTCCCCTGCATATTTCCATCTTTATGCTTTGACACAGCAATTGAAGTAGCTGAGAATACTTCTTCTTGCCTGAAAATCAATGTGAAACATTATTAGTTTCGCAAGTAACAGCAAACTCCTCAAACCAAACAACTTTCAATAGCAATTATGTTAAAATAGCCTGCACGGTGCATAATTGAAAATGTATGCTTAAACTTCGATTCTGTAGGTGTAAAAGGTAAGCATTTTGTCACATCTGCATCAAGTAAGTTTTACCAGAATCCAAGGAGAGCCTGAGAGTCGTAATGACTGTAAATTTCCTCTCTATTATGCAAATTAGCTGGACGAAACCAGTTCCAAGAAAGAAAACCCGTTTTAACAAACAAGTGCTAAATCAATACAGTTGAAAGTTAACCCATCATGAGAACCAAATTAAGACATCGAATACCATACCACATTACAATTCTAGCAACCGCCCACAAACAAAATCAGCAGAGAATTAAAGTACCCAGCTTCACTGCGAAATTGGCATAACTGCTCGAGCCAATTTATCAAGGATCCTTCTAAACAAAACTTCTCCAAAACACTAAATCCTAATAATAAAAGAAAATAAACTCAAGTCAACTGAATGCCATGGACCAAGTGGGAGTTAATCCCACAAAAAAAATGTTCATTCGTTCCGACTTGTGAAACTCATTCCCATTTGGGTTCACTTTTTTCTTAACAGAGTTAAAGGTTTTATATGTGATTTGTTTAGAAGAATCCTTTATTAACTACTTCTAAAAGTTTATGAGAAGAATAAAGTGTGTATTAATAAAGTATGAATGACCCATCACTAAAAGAATCATATCTGAAGAAGGGGGCTAGCAAATCCCATCAAGGACAATAATTTTAAAAATTCAGCACTATAATAAATTTAGAACCTTACAAAAATTAGACAACCTACTGAAAAATAATGTCATAGATCTAATTGCATGTGCATTCACTTCCTTCATGACAAGCTCAAAACAGTACCCTCCCTAATATTTATTTTGATAGCAAGTATGCTTTGTTGCAATAAAGTAACAGAGGTACAAAATATGGCCCAACATTGTTATAACATTTGTACCACCTCACTTTGGTGATAATTTTTTACTTAGAAACTTGGACCCTAAAACATGATCCGCAGGCAATAGCATCTGATTATATTGGACCCAAGCTTCTGATGAGAAAACTGACAGGAACTAAAATCAACTAAAAATGCTATACTGACTCAATCTCATTTAAGAAAAAATTATTAGTCCCTCTTGTTTACGTGGCATAGAAAACAAGAGAGAGTAATAACTCGACACGTCCACGTAGCATTTTTGAAAATCAACAAGTTTTCTAATGGCATCCACTATGGGAAATGGGTCTGGTATTAGTTAAGTCACCAGATTATAGTTCCCACAGTGGATACCCTAAAACTAGGGGAATCTACCTTTTCAAGAACTGCAAACTTTCAACCAAAAAAGAAGATAAGTGCAACTTGTGCTGTCCACCTCATTCATAATGTGAGTTCAGAGTTGTACTCACGGGTTGGTTTACAACTTTCAAGTCAACCTCCAAGTGGGACCATATCAGCTGGTTTTATCTAGCACTTCGTGGATATAGAAGGTGGGGGAGAAGAATAGAATTTCTATAACAATGTGTGATCCAGGGTAAATTATGGACAAAAGTGTGTGAATTGCTATTTCACGGTGCAATCCTAGAAATGGATGAAGTCTTTCCCCTGAAAGCTTGCATGTTCACTAGCATTTTGGTTCTTCATTATCACCCAACTGACTTCAATCTTTCCATATAACAATCTAATTCCTCCGATTATTACATTGTTTGTTTCAACCATGCTAGAAACATGTATGAGATGATTTACGATAACCCGCCCAAGAACACGAACTTACATTGTTGTGACAAAACAAATTAATCCATATATCCCAGTTTATGACACGAACCAGAAAAATTACTGTTGTAATAACATTACATTGAGTAAGTCTACAATCAAACACCCTAAAAACACTATACCCAAATTTCGGCAACAATGAAATCTTTTAGGAACGGTGAATCTCACACGAAAGCCATGAAACCCACAAGAAAAAAACCAAAGATGTGAAACTCGGTTTTTAGAGAGTTTGTTTCTATTGCCAAGCATTAATGTTTGCCGATAAAACAAACTCTTCTAAAACCGACTCTCACATTCGTTGATTTTTTAGTGGATCCCATGACTTTCGTATGAGACCCATCATTCCCAAAAGAGTTCTTTGTTGTGAAAATTAAAGTGTAATGTTTCTAGAGGGTTTCAACTCCGATCCGTGTAGCCTTAATGTACAGGAATAGTAGACACCTATGACCTATGAACTAATAGTAGTACAGTAGGTCAAACTGTTGGGAACTGTAATATTGGGTGTATCAAACTTTAGATACTACCAATGTTCTCAATTTAAAACCCCCTCTATTCCAAAGAACCAGACCATCTTAACAAGACATGCTTCTCATTTCCCAAAAGAAAGTATTCTTTCAAGGGAGGAATTTACTCCCTCATACTCATACTTTTTGATAATTCCGGGGATTCATATCTAAATCGGGGTTTTACATGAATGAGTTTACAAATGAGCAAAACCCAACATTAATATGATAAACATGTTATCAAATCAGCATTCAACCTAGATGATTAACAAACATTTTCCCTAAAATGGGGAATGAGTTTTGACTGAATCGGCTGACTCATAAAATTGTAAGTCATATTTTAAAATTTAAAGAAACTCAATAAAATTCAACCTAAGCAAACACAATCTATCTGACTCAATAATTCCTTTGGGTTATACATTTTATAAACACAGTAATGCATCAGTTTTAAACAAAAGTCAGATAATTGAGTCAGATTCATGTAACTGAGTCAGCAAAATTGAAATGGGAAAGAAATAAAGACTTACAGCTGGGGAGTTGTCATGAAGCTGATGATGATGTTGGTGTTGCTGTTGTTGAAGATCATCAGTTTTCTTAGTGTTATTTTGAGAAATAAGTTCTTCTTCATTCCCAATACTAGCTCTTGAAAGTTCTCTTTTGTTCTGTTTTCTCATTTCTCTGATTTTGGAGAAATCCATTGAGTAATCAGGTAACCCTCCTTTCTGATCCCAGTCTCCAAACTGAGGTACAGACAAGTATGAACCATTCTTCTGAAATTTTTCACAACAAAATTCAAACAAAAACCCATTAAAAACAGGGGAAAACAGAGCAAAACTACTAGAAGACTAGAACTAGTATATGAACAGAGAACTAAAATAGGAAAAACCCATGAAGATTAGATAATTACCTCGTTTTGCATGATGAAGATAAATCTGTAGCTGTCAAAGAGTGATTCAAAGAGAAGAAAAGATAAAGTGAAAGGGTAGTGAGAAGAGAGATAGAAGTGAAAAGATAGGTGTGAAGGGTCAAGACAACTGAGGACAGCAACAACGTTCAAATATATAAGTTAACTCATCAGTAAATGCCCTTAGTCTATCATGTAATTTCTAAAATGCCATCTTAATCAACTCATGTCATGGACTCATCACTCATGGGTAGAGAGCTGCACAAAACCGAATCAAAACCATGAACCAAAACCGAAACCGAAGAATTTTAATTGAACCGAACCAAAACCATACTCTAATGGTTCATTTATGGTTGTCAGTCACAGAAAACCGACACTATCAGTTTTGGTTTAGGTTTCCTAGAAAAACTGAACCGAAAACCATATGGTTAACCGACTGTTTCTAACCATAGGATCGAAATGATATTAGCCACAGGATGTTAGATATTTTACCCTAATACTGTAATACATCACTCGAGTCTTCTCTTCCCTATGTTTCTCAAAATTCCATCTCTTTTGTTCCGTTCTTCCCTAAAGTGAAAGAACTATCACCATACTTCACTCGATACTAAAACTACCACCACCAATCCACCACCAGGATCACCATCACCTTCTTATTCTCTTTGTTTTACTTCTTCTTCTACTTTGTTTTACATAGGATTGTAACAAACCTCACCATCAGATTGAAGCTAGAGTAGAAGAGATCGAATAGAAGTTTGTTTATAAATCATTCGATTAACCAAAAACCGTTTGGTTTTAAGAAAACCGAGTAGAAACCGAAACCAATAAAAATATAAAACCGAATAGGCTATATGGTTTAATTGGTTTTTATTATTGGAAAACCGAGTACTTTGGTTTCGGTTTAGGTTTTGCCAAAAACCAATAAAAACCGAACCATATGCACACCTACATGGGTCTCATTCCGAAAGAACATGTATGCCGTTTGGGTCTGACTTTCGATGACTCGAGGACGAGTCAGATGTCGGATTTTTTATTCTTTAATTGGGTGCCTATACTTTTGTAATTTCCTTTTGATATTCTACCTCCGGTAGACCCCTTGTAGCTTATTCATCAACAAAAAGAAAATCTTAAAGGGCATGACGTTTCATTTGGCTGACAATCCTGGGGTCTTCTGCAGAGTTTGACATTTCATTTGACTGAAAATCTTGGGTATTTTGGAGAATTAAAAAGTTTAACTTTAGCATCTGACTTTACATCTTTTTTCTTGAAAATTAAATGAGCATCTCTGACTTTAAATTAAGATTATGGTTCTTTTAAGAAAAGAAAATAGAAAGAATGAAAAAAAAAAAAACATGGAATTGGTTGGTTTGTAGTTAGTGGTTTGTCTTGGCTACGTGCCTTGAATCGGTGATGAATGGCAGTGGCTCCATAATTTGATTTCAATTATTAATAAATAATAGTCTTTGTTAATCATAGTGAGAATATAATCTCCTTGATTAAATGATGGTCATTATAGAGTCCAATCATGCATATCTTTCCCATGATTATTCCATACAGATGTAAAGAAACACTCTCTTCTTCTTTTAGTATTATATATATTGGAGGAATTTAAGCTTAAATTTAGAAAAATTCACAAGATTAGTTCAGATTCACAATAAATGGTGGTTAGATAAGAATTTTGCGATTCAGGAATTTTAGTATAATTACCTGGCTGGGAATGCAACTTATTCTTAGGTTAGCGGAAATTATTGTTGGCTTTCCAGTGGGATTCTAATTCTTAGGATGACCATGTGGGTGGGGTTCTCCTACCCACTCATATCGGTGCAGGCCCCGACCCCTAGGTTAGTAAGGGGTCATTTTTGGATGGGAAGGGTCCGTTCCATGTGTATGGGCGGGTTTGAGGGAGTCGCACCCCGTGGTTTGTTTGGAATTTTCTTAATTCTCGGGCAAAATTCAGCTTTTGAGTAGTATTTAAAACTAAGTACTTGTGGAGTTTATTTACAGTACTACGGGGAACTAAATAAAATTTCTCGAATGAGTCGTACAATACACAATTCTCCCATCACCTGAGCTTCTTCTTCTCCGTCTATTTCTTACCGTTGGCTTGTTCTTTTGTAGCCCAACGGTCTTCTTTGACCGGTCTTTTCTCGCCAGAATTTCTTTTCTAATCTTCTTCCTATGTTCAGTTAACGCTCTGTTGATCCTCTATGAATTTCTCAATCACTATGAACTCCTCAATCACTCACAGACATTGCAATTGCATCAATCACAAAAATTTCAATCAAATCACAAAAACTTTATTCACCAATATCCCCCAAATCACAATCACCACACAAATCACTCAACTCTCTAAACTCACTAAACTCACCCAAACCAATATCAAGCACTACACAGGTCTTGAGCTCTCTAAAACCACAATCCCTTTCAATAACAATTACAATAATTTCATCACCTTTAAGCCTCCCATCTCATTAAATCCACCCCCTGTGCTGCAACTGTTCTATTGGATTCTCAGACCTAGCTCTGCCTCATCTAGGTCTACATCCCACCAAGCTTATATACTCATGAAAATCTGGATTCAAGCTTATATGGTACATCCTAATCTCTCCTGCTATCAAATTGAGATTTTTTACTACTCTTTAACTCTTTTGTACTACTTTGAAAAGTCTACTCGTTTCAGCTACTGGATCGATAATGCTTTCTGGGAAACCTCTAGTTTAACCTGTAATCTCAAAAACTCAAACCCCCTAGATACTAATTTCCTTTTCATACCTGGTCTAATCAAGATTACAACATAAATACATCTCCAAACTACCAGTACCATAATTTCACCCACTGGCTATACCCATCAAAATAAAATTCACAACCAGCTCAAAATCAGAATCAAACACCAAATTACCAACCACACTACACAAAACATTCTTAAACATTACCAATCTCATAAAAACAACAGACAAATAAAAATAATTTGTTCCACATATCCAAAAAATTGCAGTCTTCTTAAACCGCATAAAACCAAACCAAAATCCCATGTTTTCCAAATAAAAGTTAAATCCTTGTCCCAGTTTCAACATACTAACCAGATTGATACCCTTACTCAATCAAAAGATGATAAAAGGATGAGCAATATCTTATTGAGGTGCTATGTGACTCTTACTCCGAGTCCCCTGACTCACACTCCGAGTCTGGCTCCGAGTCATATACACCCTTGGGGTGATTCGTGCTTGATTGAGAGCAGAAGATTGAAAATCACTTTGTTCCGCAGCAACATCTTCATTACCCTCAGCTGGAATGCCCAAGGATCCCTCAGGAGCAGCAGCTACTGTACTCACCGCAGGGACAAATTCGGATTGATCTGGAGAACTAGAATATTTGGCAGCGGCATGAGCACCTGCAAAAATAGAACGACCAATACTACCTGTTGCAGGACAAAGAGCATCAAGCACAGGAAATTGCATAGGCTCATCTCTGTGCATCGGCAGGCCGGCCAAGTGACCTACGATTCGCCTCTCCCTAGCCCAAAGAGTTATAGACTGATATCCAATGTAACTAACTCCAGAAATGAGGAATCGATCAGCAACAACAACAACAACACCTTCATGCACCTCAAAGGGACCATACTTAGGGTGAAAAGAATATAATACCCAGTGCTCATTCTTTCTCATTTATGGATGAGATGCGGTCCTAGGCATACCAGTTACATATCGATCAATATCATCAAGATCAACATCTCCTTTTTCAACCTCTGCAGCATGCGGTGCACTACTTCCACTACCACTATCAAAGTGCACATCTGCAAAGGGATTTTCAAATTTCTGTTCTTCGGGTGCTTTCTTAATCTGATTGAAATGATGTCGAATCCGATCTACAGGAGAATCCATCATCAACTCATGCATCACTGCTCCGGTCGGCCTATCTCTTTGCAACTCCATTTCAAGCTTCACCTCTATGTTATGTTGCATATCCTCCAAGTACCAGGAAAAATTAGACACATAACTGGGAGATTCACAACCTTGTGGAAAAGGAATTCCATAAGGCAAACATGTTATTTGATACTCTCGAGGATACCATCGAATGTTGGGCTCTGTTTCGATCTCCTCCACCTCCAATTTTCTTTTACCTTTTCGATCTACACCAGAATCGACACCTGTCATTGCAATAGGAGTACTCTAAATCGACTCATGCCTAACTTCAATCTCAATGGAAGACTAAAGGAGATGGGGGATTGTTTTATCTTCAAGGTTGAAAGGAATATGAAGGTTAAAGGGAGCAGTTCAAAGGATTTAACCACTTTTAATGACGACGGTTTCCAAAGCAGTCTCATTACTGCACAAACCCCTTTTAATCTTCTCTCCGTCTCTTCAGTTCTTAACTGCCTAGAGCAATATTGCCTACACCCTACTTCCCATGATCTATTTCAACCCACTTTTTTTTTTTGATATAATGCATCTCTTGACAGATGGAAGCTGGAAGGATGGAATACTTACGCTTGGAAAAGATGGAATTTCTTCACTAGCAACTACCACAACTCCCAACCCACGTACCACTCTCACGTACGCAATGCATATGAGGCTCACCCACTCTCAGATCCTAGATCGGCTAATTCAGATTCCATATCGGCTAACTCAAACAAACCAAAGATCTAAATATTCGACTACATTCACAAGGCATTGTGGATTGATCGAGCCAACCCAAAATCATCCCCCTAATGGGCCCTGGTCCGAAGCGCGGAAAGTACCACCCCCATTCTTGGTGGAAACATTCTCAATCCTACCAACAACTTCCTCAAAAAGATTGCTTTAAAGCTTTAACTATACCCGTGACTTGGTTTACAAAGCGTGCTAGCAACATCACCATCAACATTAACAAAGACAAGTCCCAAAACATATGCAGACACCAAAAGAAAGGACAAGGTAATGTTCAAGGTAAAATTCAAAAACCCTTAAATAACATCTACTTTCCAACTACTTGCAGGTACTTGAGCCAGATCCCATTAGTCATACACAACAACAACAACGACGACCACACTGATCATTCCAGCTACAAGACACTTTTTCAAATTAAAGCCTGGAAAGATTCTACACCCCTCTCTTATTGGACTGATAACCCAAAATTTCATACTATCCATAACCATGACTGGTTAAACCTCTCCAAATGCTATAATCTCATACTGTGCTCTACACTATTCTTTTTCATGGCTTCCTCATCTAAAACACCCAAACCAACCATTGAAAACTTAGTAACTCAAATGGATACAGCTCTCAAAATTCCTGAAGTTGATCTTTACCCAAAAGTTTTCCTCAACCCTGATAACATCAAAACAAAACAACCCCTTGACTAGAAATGGTGCTTTATTGGGAAATTATACAGCAACATCTGTTTTGATACTACTAGAGTTAGCAACTTTATCAACAACAATTGGGAGTTCATTGGAAGAGTTGAGTTGGAAATTTGGAATAGGAGAAGAAATTTCTTCATCCTCAAGCTTACAAATGAGGAGGATTACTCTACACTCAGAAATGGAGGAACTAAGGGAGTTTTTGATAAACTTATGGTTCTAGTTAGTATCCCCATGGGAGGACCGGATCTAATTCATGAAGAAAACTTCACAAAAGTCATGATCTGGTTACTTATCAAAAGAATACCAACTCACATCATACCTGATATCAGAAACATTCTACAGCCTGTGGGAGTCTACCAGAAGGCCTTAAGACCCTATGGAAGGGATATATTCGAGAAAAACCTGGAAGTCCTCCTTACCATTGATGTCACCAAACCATTAAAGTTTGGAATTGAAGCTTTTGAAACAACAACTATCTCTCATTGGTTGGAATTTGCTTATGCTCTCAATGGCATCAAGTTTTGCAAAGTTTGTAGAACATTAGATCATCCATCTCCCCCATGCTCCATTGCTCCCTCAACATCAAAATCCCACTATTCAAATTACACTAACTTTCAAACACCCCAACCATTACCACCACCCCAGAATGAATTTCAGAAAATTGTTCAAGAAGGTAGAGATGCCATACACAGAGGATACACTGATGCTGATGCTGCTAAGATCTTTGAACTCAAAATGAAAAATGCTAAACAGAAAGAGCTAGAGAATACAGTTGCAAATATAGCTCCCTCTTCAACTAACCTGATCTTTGGAGCTTCTCCTAGAACTGACCAAAACTCTCCCCACCCTGATATCATTGCTAGCAAAATCAGAAACAAAATAAGTTTGACTTGTCTAAGAAACTCATCACCAATTACAAACACTTTCATACTAAAATCAAGATCAAGGAAGCTGCTAGAACCAAGCCAGTCATTAATGATTATACCACTACCAACACCAAAATTAACAATACTAGTAACAACACAACCAATGACACAGTGGGTATATTCCCCATCATCTCACCCCAAAACTTGCCATCTCTTTCTCAAATCAAAGAAAGAATGGATGCTGAAAGTGGTCAATTCAAACTGAAATCCTGGAAAGCCAAAAAGAAAACTCACATCTTTACCAGTGAAGGCACAACCAGTGATACTCTCAGCAACAAAACCTATAATAAAAGTAAATAGCTAAATTCTACTACAACTTCTATGGAAACAAATGAAACTGACAACAACAAAAGATTCAAGGATTTCTCTAACAGCTATGCTGAACCACTGGGCTCAAGCTCACCACATATGACTGATGGGAATTCTGGCTCAACAACTCCAGCTACTGAGGTACCACTCTTATTCTTCTTTATTTTCATTAAGGGTAAAATACACTCTTTGAAACTCTACCATACCTACTATCTCTGCTTAATCATAACTTACTTTGACCCCATACCTAGGAGGCCAACATCCAAATATCCCCTTGTATCCTATTTCTGGCAATTCTTTATCTCTATTGCTTGGAATTGCCAAGGTTTAGGGCAAAGACACACTAAGAAGTACCTCACTGACATGCTAAATAAATTTAATCCTGATATTTTCTTCATCTCTGAAACTAAGCAAAAACATGGGAAACTTGTCAATTCCAAGAACCAAATTAACATACATAACTATTGGCATGTCAACCCTGGGGGGCCAGTGGTAGTGCAGGTGGTTTAGTTTTGATATGGAAAAACAATTTAGATGCTACTATCATTGACTCTTCCATTAACCATATCAATGCATTAATCACACCTACCAGTGGCCTTCCTTGGCTCTTTACTGGTTATTATGGCAGTCCAAATGATACCCAGTGTAAGATAAACTCTTGGAAAGTCTTGGAACACACAGCTGCTAAACACTCTATCCCATGGGTGGTTATTGGAGATCTCAATATCATCCTACATGATAATGAAAAATACAGTACTCACCCAATGGACAGTGTGGAAGCCAATATTTTCAACAACAAGATTCTTGATCTGGATTTAATTGATTTGGGTAGTACAGGGTGTCCTTTTACCTGGTCAAACAAAAGAAGTGGGCCAGCGCTCACTGAACAAAGGTTGGATAGAGTGCTAGCCACTGAATCATGGATAGCTATCTACCCCAACACAACTGTTTCTAATCTGTTAGCTATTGGATCTGATCACCATCCCATTCTTCTTAACACAAATCCCCATTGGAACTCTGGTAAAACACCCTTTAAATTCTTTAGCCCTTGGCTGGACCACAAGGATTGTAAGGAGATTATTCTTGATTGTTGGCAAAGGAACCTGTCTGGTTCTAGTGCTTTTCTTATTGCCAGAAAACTGAAAGATATCAAGCTGAATCTCAAATCTTGGAACAAAGAGGTCTATGGGAATATAAAGACTAACATTGAAGAGTGTAAGCAACATATGAATTGGTTACAAGGAAACTACTTCACACAAGACAGAAGCATATCTATAAGAACTGCTATGCAAGTTCTCAATGAGTGGCAAGATATTGAAGAAAAATTCTGGAAGACAAAAAGTAGAGACCAATTTATTAAATTGGGGGACAAAAATACCAGCTATTTTCACAGAACTTCTAAATGCAGAATAAGAAGGAACAAGATTTATGTTGTCCAGGATGATGAGGGCAATTGGATTCAGGACTACCAAGAATTAAAACAATGCTTCACCAATCACTTCTCCAAAATGGCCACCTCTGAATCCCCTAACATAAACCAATAAATCATAAATCTCATCCCCACAACCATAAATGCAGCTGACAACAATTTGCTCAACAGAATACCTAAACCTCATGAAGTCAAGACTATTCTCTTCAGTATGGCCAAAGACAAAGCTTCGGGCCCTGATGGCTTTCCCCCAAACTTCTTCCAAGCCAACTGGGAGATAGTTGGAGATGATCTGGTTAAAATGGTACAACATTTTTTCAAGTCTGGGCACCTCCTGAAATAAATGAATTCAACTTTCATAACCTTGATACCCAAAACTGATAATCCTTCAAATCCTAGCCAATTTAGACCCATCAGCCTCTGCAATACTACTTATTAACTCATATCAAAACTTCTAGCCCAAAGGATGAAACCATATCTTAGCAAAATCATATCCCCATATCAATCTGCTTTTATCCCTGGGAGACAAATAGCTGGTAATATATCCATTGCTTATGAGATAATACACTATATGAGAACCAGAAGAGGTCCAAAAGGTCATAAAGGGAGTATGGGAATAAATATAGACATGGCCAAGGCTTTTGACAGGGTGGACTGGACTTTCCTTCAGACTATTATGGCTAGAATTGGCTTCAACTCTAGTTGGTGTACCAACATCATGCAATGTATAACCACCACCTCTTCTGATGTTCTAATCAATGGCTCTCCTGATATTTTCTTCAAACCCTCTAGAGGTCTGAGACAATAAGATCCCCTATCTCCCTACCTCCTTATCCTCTGCATGGAAGCCCTGTCTAGAACTCTATCACATGCTGATGAGTTAGGCATTATTTCTTGCACCAAAATTTGAAAGAATGCCCCCTCTATAACGCATCTTCTTTTTGCTGATGATTTTATGGTTTTCTGTAAAGCAAATCCTATTGAAGCTCAGAACCTAAAAGATATTCTCAATCTATTTGGAGCTACCTCGGGCCAACTTATCAACTTCAGCAAATCGGGTGCTTTCTTCAGCAAGGATACTGATCCAGCAATCATACCTGAAATCTGTAAGATTCTGGGGGTAGAAGCTTTGCCTGCTATTGATAAATATCTAGGTTCACCCTTTTTTACTCACAGAAGCAAAATTCAATGCTTCAAACCTGGGTGGAAAAAATGAAGGTAAACTTATCCAGCTGGAAGAATTCTCCTATAAACCCAGCTGGAAGAGATGTCATCATCAAATCTATTACTTCTACAGCCAGTATCTATCAGATGAACTGCTTCAGAATACCCAAGAAAATCTGTCAAGACATGAATAGGCTTCAAAGAGACTTTTTCTGGGGAAAGAATATAGAAAATCCAACTAGTTACTACCCAAAATCCTGGACATCTATATGCAAACCAAAAGAGTTGGGTGGTCTAGGCTTCATGAATATGGAACTATTTAACAGTGCCATGATAACAAAGATAGGTTGGAGGTTGGAACAAGAAAAGGATTCACTCTGGTACCAGCTGATGGATGCCAAATACATTCTGTGAAGAAATGTTCTAAACATGAACACCAAGGCTAAAGATGGGGATTCCTGGATATGGAAAGGAGTATTAGAAGGTATTCAGAATATACAACATCACTGTAATTGGAGAATATGTACGGGTAGAAAAATAAATACATGGGAAGACTTATGGATACCAAACTCAACTGAAAAGCTCAACAAGCCTATCAATTGCCCGACGGAGATCCAGATGGTAGCCATCTTGATGACTGAGCAGCAGGAGTGGAACACACAACTCATACAACAACTGTTTAACATAGACACTACTCAATCTATCACAGGTTTAACTATCCACCCAAGGGAAGAAGACAGTATTCATTGGGATATTAACAACAAAGGAAATTTCTCGGTAAAGGATCTATCTATACAAAGAAAAAATCGACCACCTCTACAGAAATGATCAATTTACAAGGGATTAGGATGCCATTTGGAAGTTGGAAGTTGCTCCAGTGATGAAGATCTTTCTCTGGAAGTGTGCGCATGAAATCCTTCCAAATAATGCCAAAACTGCCAGTATCTTACACTATATTGATCCCATCTGCAAAACATGCAACAGTGGGGAGGAAACTTTGTCTCATATGCTTCTCAACTGCCCCGCGGCAACTGCTGTCTGACAACAACTTCTGGGAGAAAATCATGGTCTTTTTTACCATCAAACTCCTTTCTTGGAATGGTTCTCTAACTGGTTCAACAATGTCAGCAACACAGCCAATACTTGCATCTATGCTACGACCTGCTGGTTTATTTGGAAAGCTAGATGTGATCTAGTATTCCAAAACATCACCCCAAATGCTAATGATACTAATGTCAGTATTCAGCAGCACCTCTGTGATTACAACAGAATTCATAATATGCCTGAACACCCTCTAAACACTCAGGGGCATATCAATGAATTTGAGCACCCTTTAAATGCTTCTGGAAATCATGTTAGACAACAGAAAAACCCCAGAACTATGGTTTTGTAATCAACATCTATGATATCAATGATAACAACACTCAGCTCTATTTCTCTGCTCTAACTATAACTGATTTTGCAGGAAACTTGGTTGATAGCCTAAGACACACAACTCAATGGGGCTCTCAAGGAATTACATGAGGAGCTGATCTAGCTTTTGGATGGGCAGAAAAGCGGTAGCACACAAATATCATCATACAAGATGAGACTTCTGACATTCTGGAGCATTTCAATAGAATTTAACACCAAGCAATTAAAGGAAGATTTAGAAGGAATTACTACAGAGACAAACAAATCACCCAGAATGACTCTATTATTCATATCAAGCCTGTAACTTTTGTTTTACTAGATCTTAAGCTGATAGAAAGACATCAAAACACCCATGCTTTCAACTTGGCTACAATATGTAAGAACTTAAGATGTGGGTCAAATGGTTTTCCAAACCGGGCCTTCACAAGCACTACTATTAATGATAATTCTTAGGTTGAGCCTAAGTTTCCCTAAAAAAAATGTCCAAATGTGTATTGACGTACTATGTATTTTGACTAGATTGGTCATATCATGGTTGTTAACACGAAGTATCAATTTGTCTGGGGGTGTACACAATGCATATAAGAGAAAGCATTCATTGGAAAGGGATTGGTATACCCCATGGAAAACTGGTACACCTATTATCAAATTGGATCATTTTAACATGGCTCGTTTAGTGCATTGAATACTCTTTGACATCCTGAAAAGGTAAATCATGGATTTTGATGTTCACTGGTGTAATAGCGATATAACAACGTGTTCGTTTGGGAGAATCCAAAATCTAGTAATCCGATTACGAGGTAATCAGACTAATTCTCTCAAACGAACACGCCCTAAAATCCCGGAATCTGATTATTGAGGAATTGGATTACCTCCAAAAAACAAAATTGTATTGCATCGTTGATCGGATGCAATGGAATCCGATTAAATGGAAAACAGCTGTAAAAAAACTAATATACCCTTTAAAGATCAATACATCCGATTATTAGAAATTAGCGGTCGATAAATATTCGATTGAATTTGTGATTTGATCCAATCAGATTGGATTTAATGATCGATTAGATATTTTGAAACCCTTCCCTTATATCTGTTAGATTGTAATCTATTGAAACTCTTTTGAGGAGATTAAAGATCAATAACCCATAGCTGATTTTCAAACTTATCGGAGGATGTTAAAGTCATTCTATACAGTAGACTCCCATATCTTGATTCTTTAGTTGGAAAACTTGAAACGAACAAGTCAGGGAATGGATTCCCTATAATCCAATTACTGGAATCATATTACCCTGTAATCTGATTATTTTTCCTTCCTATTCTCCCAAACGAACACGCTGTAAGAGAAAACTTAACAACTATTATTGTCCCTCAAGATGAGTTAGTTAAGATGAGAAGAAAGACTCAAAATATTCAGCTGGTTCTTGAGTAAATCAAATCTGGACCCAAGCAAGCCTTCAGTAAATATGCATGCAATATGATCAATTATAGATATGTAAGAAGCCTTCAAACTCTTGGCATGCAGAAATCTCTGACAAAATGAAAATATGGAGTCGTATATGTTTCATTTTTCTATGAAGCACGGGATTAGATGCTAAGGATAGTGAGATGATGCTGTCAAAAGACAGACAAGGGGGCATAACAAGAAATATATGCAAGTCTTGTAACAATCGACATACCCAAACCAATTTACGGCAGTTCGAGCAAGTGCATGTATTCAGCTTCAATGGATGATTTGCCATAGGAGCTCGCTTTTTTTTATGACTGATCGCTGTCGTAAGCGTCAAAAATAATTTCATTTTCTCACTTTAACTAAATATGAATGAAGTATGCGGTAAGAAAGAGTTCTTTCCACGGGAGGCTATTTTTGTTATGAAAATTCAGTTCCAAGTAACCAATGGGAGGATTTTTGTTTGTCAATGCAATAAAAATAATTGAAAGCAATAAAATACGAAAGTAATCAATAAGATGAAGATATTGTTCAAGGGATTATATCATTCACAAGCATGTATTATCATCAACTATTATAATTGGTAATTTAATCTCTCACTTATTAAAATTCCTAGGATATCTTGATCGCAAGAATATCCAGCTAATTTCTTAATTTCATCACAAACACATTAAAAGATGGACATGTAAATTCTACTTAGAAAGCAACCTAAAGTGTAAAAGAAAAATTAAGTTTAACTCCCTAAGAGCACTAAGTTCTATGAAATAAGACTAATCAATGCAAACGAACGTGTAAAAGCACTAATCTGTTTTAACAATGGTTATGATTCTTATGTGATTACTGAGATGTATCACTACAAGTAATAACCACACCATGCTACTTATAATCAGGAATTGACAACTTTTACATATTGAAAACCCTAACATAGCTTCATAATTGATTCCAGACTCAACCAAATAAATAATCAAATCATGTAACATTATAAACAATGAATCATAAACAATAAAGTTGAGACAAAACCAATTCATTGAAGAAAATGTCATGCTGTGAAATCAACTTAACCCTTAACCAATAATGTGTATTTAACTACTCATATCTATGGAGTTCATCATAATATAATTGTAGTTGGGGAAAATCCCACAACTACACCCTTTGTAATGATAAGAACACAAATTTTAAGTCATAAGAATCAACTCAAACATTAGTGATATTATTCACCACTTTGATACTAGTATGATCTTCTCAAATACTTTGTACTGAATGTGTGTTGTTCTTACAGAGATTACAAGACAAGTTTTTGTACAACAATGGAGAAATATGAGATAAAAGCTAAGTTCTAACGGCTTCTTATTTTTTCCTCTCTCTCTCTCTCTCTCTCTCTGAGCCCTTATATAGGTAAATGTAGCAGTAGAAGACAACTATGATTCACATGCAAGATCTCAGTTGACTGATTATATTTCAGTTTGTCTTATTCGCCGGGCTTTTAAGGATTGTCCATATCTGTCGCGCTTATATTTTAGTCTTTTGTGCTTCTTCTGATCATCATATTTTCTTTATCGTGCAGTTTCTCCTCGTTTTTTTCCTCCATTATTGTGTTATTACTCTTCGCCTTATTTCTTGATGATTATGGTCTCTTCGTGCTTAAGGTTGTTTTGATTAGAGCAAAGTTGTAGACCCGCCCCTATATTTTTCCTCTTCTCGCGTTGTTCTTCTGTAAGTGGAATAATGCGAGAATCCTAGCTTCGGATCTGTGACTTTTCGCTCGACATCTCTCCGATTTTTCCGTATGATTATCTCCACGTGCAGTAACTCACCTTTTCTCTATTGACACATTAATTAATGTTTATGTCCTTGACCGATTACTGCTTCAACTGGTTCGCCTGTTTCAATAAATACCTTTGAAGTGAGAGATTCATTTTTTTTTAACTTTCTTATTTCTTCCTCTTCTTTGTTTCGAAAGATCCCATTTTCACAGAAGTCTGTTTGTTTGAAAAGATTTATCATTATGTCGAGTCAATCCACTATTTCTTCTTTTACTGAATCGTCTCCCCCGGTAAATATCCGTATTTTACTTAAGTTTATAATCATTGACTGGATGTTTGAGTTCCTTTTGTTTCTGCTGTTGTAGGACCATAATATCGCCATGATATTATTCTTGCGAGATTAACAACACTTCTGCGAGCACCACCATGAGTTCTTCAACAACACTTTGCGAGTATCACAAAGTAATTTAAAAAGTGACGTAATAGCTGACAAACGAAGAAAAACGAGAAAAGCATGATTGTCCTGCGATGATTACAATGCTTGCGAGAATTGACATTATAACTGATGTGATAATATCGCAAGTCAGATCCGAAATTAAAGGACAGCTTAGCTATCATCCACTAGGTAATTACCCTATATAAAGAGACCCAGTAGATTCGGAGATGGGATGATGTATTTTTGAATGTTGAGAAAGTCCTGAAGAGAGAGAAAGTTCGAGAGAGAAAGTTCAAGAGAGCGGTTGTATTCTTGATTTCTTCCATTTCTTGTAAACATTTCTGAGAATCAAATGAGAAAGTGTTGTTTTTAATCTTCAAATATGAGTTAATTACTGTAAATTCTTATCAAGGGTATAGTGTAGGTTTTCCTGCAACTACATTTTGGCGCCCAAAACAGGGATGGATTGATGTTTATTTGAAGAAAAGGATAAAAATTGACATTGTGATTAGAAGGAATTTGGGAAAATTAGTGGGAGATCTTACGCAATATCCAATAGTTTACTAGGATTAATGGCTAGAAGAAGAAGAAATACATCAGAACCACCAACAACCGTAAGGAGGAGTAAAAGACTTATAGGTGGAGAAACAGATGAAATAGGAGAATCTTCAAGGGTAAGAACAAGAAGAAATAGAACAAGGGATGATGGAGAAAATCAGGTTCGACAGCATCAGCAAACACCAATGCAAGATAGAGCTGTGAATTATGATAGAGTGAGCGTGCATACTTGGAGATCGGATTCAATAGAAGAACCAGAAAATCGGCAATTAAGAGATGAAAGACAAGAGGGAATAAATCAAGAAGTAAATGGAGGATTAATACATGGAGATGATGAAAATAAAACAATAGAAGTTTTAAGACAAAGAATACAAGAAGAAAGGAGACTAGAGGCGGAAGAACGTGCAAACTTGGCAAGGCAAAACCATGAATTGAGAATGGAAAATATGAGGTTACAAAATAGAAGATCAAGAATCACAACGAGATCAAGTTCGAGAACAGTTAGAAGTGAGATAAGAAGAAGATCACCTCTAACAAATATTGAAGAAGAAAATCATGATCTAAATGGAGGACGTCGAGAAAGGAGAGAAATAAGGGAAGATCGTTACATACCACAAGATGAAATTCAACCAAACAACAGAAGGCAGGAAAATAAACAGCGTCAAGCACGAAATAACCAAGATGGTGAAGAAGATCAAGAGGAAGGAAGAAGGATATTGCATGGAAGAGAAACTCTAAGAAATCAGCAGATAATTGAAAGAGAAATTGAGAGACATTATGCAGAATAAGAACGCTTAGCTTGCGAGAGGGAAAGATTGTGAGCAGAAGTAGAAGAGCAAGAATTCCAAGAAGCAATTCGCCAGAATAATCATGACAATCGAGAAAGAATACGTGAACAGAACCACAATAATGGTAATAATAACGAAGAATATGATAGAGTGCAAAGAAGAGCGGAAGAAAATCGCACAAGAGAAAATGAGAGATATAACGGTGTGCATATTTGCGAAAGAAATGTAAGATAAGATAGCAAAGAAAGACAAGTAGAAAATAATGGAGATGGAAATCAAAATCTCGCAACACAACATAGGAAAGAGTGCAGGAAAAGAGAATATGCACTGAAAAGACCAATGGAGCAAAATTCAGTTGGGAATGAACAAGTTTTAAGAGAATTAGTAGAAATGAGAGGAATGTTACATGATAGAAGAGAAGGAGGCAGAAGACATCTTGATGAGGAGATTGAAGAAGCAGCAAAAACTCCATTCACTCAAGCAGTACAATTAGGAGGAATACCCCCAAAATGCAACTTACCAGCGTTAACTAGTATTTTTGATGGAACTACATGTGCCATTCAACATATCAAATCCTATGTTAGGTGTATGCTATAATGGGAGAACCATGATGCTGTGTTATGAAAGTACTTCGTATCAACCTTAACTGGCGAGGCGCTAAAATGGTTTGATGGTTTACCCAAAAATACTATAACTTCTCTCACTCATATATAAACCACATTTTTGGGGGCATACATAAGTAACAATTATGTGCGTCCAGGAATTGAAGATATGTTCGGGTTAAAATAGAGGGTTGGTGAGAGTTTGAAGCACTTAACATTAAGGTGGAAAACAATGTGCAGTTAAATGGCTGGTAGAGTGGATGAAAGATATCTCATTTTATCCTTCATTAATGTTATGTTTGCAACCAATCTACTATATGTTCAAGTTTTCAGAGTAAAAAATACCATCACAATGACTGAGCTGCGAGAACTACAAGAAGAATTCATTGCTTTATAGGAGAAACAAAATGAGATGGAATCATATCTAGTCGCAAACACCATCTCAATAGCGGAAAACGTAAGTTTACTTCCTAAAATGATTAATAATGTAGCGATCACCTCGCAGTCACAACAAGAGAAAGTGGTTATTGAAAACCAGCCGAAGTTAGTAGCCATGGAAAGTCGAGATCAATAGGAATATGAAAGGGAAAGTAGTTATTATAATCGCGGTGGAAATAATAAAATTCAAATACTTGATCAGCCGCAAGAGACTTATGGCGGTCAGAGGCAAAATAATTTTAGGGGGGAAGGGAATCAGAGAATAATATGGGAAGAAATTAAGATGTCACCCCTGAATGCTAACATAGAAAAATTTGGGAGGCTATCATTTTGATGGAAAATATACCATCACCCTGGAATATGGGAAAAGAAACACATCAAAATAATCGAAATCAAGAATTTTGTCCTTATCATCATTTTCATGGTCACTCAACAAACGATTGCAGGAATGTAAAAAGAATAATTTTGAGGATGATTGATCAGGGAAAGTTAAATCACTTTCTAATAGGACATCTGCAATATCAACAGTTACCACCAGCACCATATATTTGCAGAGTGAATACTGTAAAAGGAGCAGAAACATTTGTGATAGAGGTTGGAGCCAAGGCGAAGAATTTATTCTGTAATTCCATCATACATTCATACAAGACTATTGAGGATTTCCAA
This sequence comes from Papaver bracteatum, assembly GCA_023529315.1. Classification (NCBI taxonomy): domain Eukaryota; kingdom Viridiplantae; phylum Streptophyta; class Magnoliopsida; order Ranunculales; family Papaveraceae; genus Papaver; species Papaver bracteatum. The sequence continues at coordinate 320,944 of JAJJWX010000461.1, read as the reverse complement.
GACAACATTCTGAGCAGAGTCTTCACGAGAGACGTATATGGAAGAGAGATAATGAATATTGTGAGAGTCTCGCCATTAGAGGAGTGGCAAAAGCAAAATATTTTTTTCACTGCACAAGAAGTACCAGAGCCTGGCGAGATGCATGACAACCCATTGGTGGTAAGATTAGAAATAAATCCAAAACAAATAGAAGATGAAGATGAAGAAAATGAAGATGAAGAAACTGAAGATTCTTGGGCCATTAACAGAGTTTTGATTGACACGGAAAGTTCAGTAGATATCTTATTTTACCATACTTATAAAACCATGGGTGAAAGAGACGAGGATCTGATACCATCAACCTATAAAATCTATGGTTTCAACAATACTGCCAACAAACCCAACGGGGAAATTACTATGCGGATTCCGTTAAAGGGACTATCTTCTAAGATCCTATTATGTGTTGTGGACATTGAATCACCTTATAATGCCCTGATTAGCCAACCTTGGTTACATGGTATATTAGGTGTGGCGTCAACTTTCCACCAATGTATTAAATTTCCTCATCCTAATGGTGTTGGAATAATAAAGGGAGACTGGGTTAATGGGAAGAAATGCTATGAAATTGATATGGAATCTTACGAGGAAAGGGCAGCAAAGAGCAGAAAATGGAAACGAAACATCAAGCAAAAACAAAGAGGTGATAAATTAATGGTTGGTACAATAGAGTGGCGAGAGGAAGGAACATTACAAAATCAACATGAGCTGCAAATAATAGATGGAGAGCGTCTCGCAGATGGAGAGAAAATAACAAAGCACAACCAAAGGGTAGAAGCAGAAGGTAGTAAGTAGAAGGTAAAATGATGAAATTTAAGAAATTTATGAGTGATTTGTTCAAGAAAACGTTTCAAAAGAATATTTCTTTTGAATAAAATAGATGAAATTGAAAATTTATACTAGAGCTGAAATGCAAAGATCAAATAAAATAAATTTTACCAGAGTTGCAATACTCGCAAGAGAAATACAAGAACGGGACGAACCTTTATGGCGTACATCCTAGTTCACGAATAAAATTTCGTAAGAGGCAAATATAAGACCTAAAGTGCGTCATATAAGGGGGTATCTCTTTGCATGACTCAGGGATAAGGTTATACCGCTGTTGGAACCTGAGTCATGGAGATGTTGGGGTTCAATAAAACCTATTTTGGGGAGGTACCTTGGATTTCCAACTATATAAGGTTATACCCTGGTTGGACGACCGAGGGTCTCTTCTAAGGAGTGCAGAGTATGACTAAGGCGCCGAGGTACACAGTTGAGCCAAGGGTGCCCGGGGCGTACGAAACTACCCCGGCCATTCTTGGAAAGTCTTGGCTATGATGCACTCGGCTCGAAGAAAACCCCACTTAGGGTGCAGTCTTGTAACTATAAGCCATATAGGCATAAAGGACAAGAGGCTGTGAAAACAGCTGGTTATTGTTAAGACTGGATGGGAGGAGCTAGTCTTGTATGGCCGATGTGCCCTCCTTGAAGGGGCAACTAGGGTTAGGGAGTTGATAAGTGTCTAAAGACGGCAATTTCATGGGGCTTTATGATCGCAAGAACATTTAGGCCGGTCATATTGTCGCGTGACAAATATTATACAGAGGCAACAAGCCATTAAAAAAAAAAGTTAAGATGAGATGAGATCAATGGGTTTTTACATGAAAGTGTAAAGACGTCCTGCGATTTCATTGCAAGACAGCAATGTCATGGGGCTTTGTTCTCGCAAGGGAACTTAGGCTTGTCATATTATCGCAGAGAAAGTGACAAAACATAGATAAGGCAAGATCAATGGGTTTTTACATGCAAGTGTAAGGACGACCTGCGATTTGTTTTTTGTCTTGCTGTAACTTTGGGCTTGATGGGCCTGGTTTAGTTGGGATTTATTTTTCTGCTTTTTAATTCTTTTATAAGTCAGTCCTGTAATCATTTTAGTTTTTTATTCTAATAAAAAAATGTGACTCAGCAAAAAAATAATAATAATAAGACCACAAGAAATCAAGATTGAATGACTGTGATATTGACGCAGAGATAATGAGACTTGCGATATTAATACAGAGATCATGAGATTTGCGATATTTACGCATGCAACTATTACTCGCGATGTTATGGCAAAGATTGAGGCAAAAATAAGTAAATAGATTTTATTCACAACAAATGTCTAAACTCTACTCAATTTATTTCATATTGCAGATGAATAACAGATGCAAGTATGGGAATGAACAGAATGATAGAATTGTTATTCATCATTATATGATAAATTTATGTATACATTATCATATGATACACTTACACAGATAGTTAAAGATTAATAATTATGTTGATTAACTATATTGTAGAAAAGAATTGTTTTCTGATTTATACAGATAGAAGCAAAATAAATTTATACACTAAGGAATGTTAGAAGCTGGAGAAACTCGCAACAATATATTACAAGGAGAAAGAGATAGATGAACAAATATTAAAGAGGGATTAAAAGGGAAAGACAAGACTAATTAGACTCATCATCACCCTCGCCAGATTTTCCTCCTTCTTTACCATCATCTTCACTATGTCCTTCATCTTCGTCAGATTCTTCCGCTTCACTGTCAGAGATAACAGGGTTTGGAGTATTCGTTGGAACTTCCTCAGTAAGGCAAGGATACAAAGAGTGAGAGATGTTATGATCATCACAAACCCTCTTGACAGAGTCATTGCGAACACCAACAAGGATATTACTAAAATTTGAAGTAGAGGTCTTAATTGGTCTTTCAATCTTGAATATTTTTCATTGTGAGCAGCAAGAGTCTTTGCGAGTTGATTCTTATCAGCTTCAAGTTCTCCAATTCTTTCAGTATATCTATTCTCAGCTCCTGCGAGTGTATAACAACAAATTGAAAATTTTGCAAAGATAAAAAGATTAATAACAAGAAATTAATGAGGGAGAACAATTAGCAACCTTCTCTTTCAGAAATCATGTCTTTAATTAAGGACGCTTGTTCAACGTGAAGACTAACATCTACACCTAAGTTAGCTCTGGTGTTGTCAAGAATCTTTGCATCCCAAGCAAATTCATCATCATCATTAATAAGAAGTCAGGAACGGATTTGGATTTCTCTTTCAACAAGAATCTCTTTATCGCAGATAAGTCTATCTCTTTCAATTTGAACTTCAAGAAGGGTTTTATAAAAATCCGCTAAAGTTTGAGCTCCTTGTCTAGATATACGATCTTTATCGTCTGAGAGATCACTGTTCTTGGCCCTTAAAGTTCTAATTTCTTCTTTATAATTGTGGTAAAAGGTTTGAATTTGATAGCCATGTCTAAACAAGATCTATGGTCAGTTTCTAAGAGGCGAAGCTTAGACCTGAGTTCATCTATGGAAAGAGAATTAATTCTATCATTGGAGGTATTATTCAAAGAGTTATTGAGAAGCTCTAAAAGAGTATCATCGTCTATTGGATTTGGAAAAGAACGAAGGAATATAGCTTCATCAAAATGGCGGTAAACATCTGCGATGAAGAAAAATAAAAAAAAATGCAAAGGAATACAAGATTAAAGAAAAAGAGATAGATTTATTACCATAAAGTTGATTGTTCATAGCTTGCAGGCTTGCAACCTTATCTTGCGAGAAAGAAATTTCAGTTTCCAACCGTTTGATATTTTCTTGAAGGTCAGAAGACCCAGATTCCAATTGCCCACGAAGACTAGCAGACTCAGATTCCAATTCCACATTCTTCGTGCGAAGAACAGTATTATTCTTGCGAAAAGATGTGCACCTCTTCTCCAAGTCTGAGGCAACAGCAAAGGAAGCTCTTCCAGTCTGCGAGGCAAAAATGTAAATTAAAATTTGGCAAGGAAATAAATACATATATATGGTGAAGAAGTGGAAACATACCAGAATACCAAGTGAATTCAAGAGGCTGGGAGTTACAGATCTTGAGATTCCTTGGAGAAAATCATTATAAACCAGTATGGGAGCATTGCAGACTTTAGCGAGAGCTTGGGATACCCGATTAAGAGCTTTATCTCCATAATCATTTGCGAAACCATGTGTAATATCGCCAAAAATCTTGGACAGTTGAGTCATAGAAGATTCAGGAGGGGGAAAATCCTTCATGGAAGAGATATCGTAATTATCTTCGTCCTCATCATCGTCATCGTCAAAGTCATCACCCGAATTTTCTTCATTAGATTGGGAGTTGAAGAGGAAAGGAGTTGGATCTTTATTTTCTTTGAAAGAGGAGCACCGGATTTCTCTCTGCGAGGGGGAGCAGACTTCTCTTTGAGAGGGGAAATATATTTCCCCTTGCGACCAACTGTGGATTTATCTTTAGTTCTCGCAGGCTTCATAGGCTCTCTTTCTTCAATCTCCTGCGAACACAAATAAAGATAAGAAATAGAGGCAACAATATATTGTAAAGAGTTATAAAGAAGTATTTCTTACTTCATCTATGAGAGATTTGAGAGATAAATAAGTAGCAGGTTTCCCTAATCTCTGGTAACTAGCTTTCAACCTTTCAATCTGATAAAAGAGAAATAATCAGCGAGAATTTGAAGACATTAAGAAAATAATAATGGTAATTTATTATGCAAAAAATTAAGAAAACATACTTCTTTATTTCTCTCAGGACAGTTGAATACCCACGGCTGGTATTATGCGAGATTCGTAGGTAAAGCATGGGTACCGGAGATATATGAACCTTCTAAAATTAAAGGGAAGATATACCATTTTTCATCGCTAGAATGACGCGGAACTTGATTAGTACCAGTATGCCAATCGATGTCCAACATAAGAATTTTGTCTTTCGCAATATCATCTTTCTTTTGCAAGCAGACACCCCAGCAGGTGCTATCCCTCTTCATGGGGATTATGTCTTAGTTTATGAAGAAATTATCTACAGTATACATTGCGGGAATAATTGGAACATCTTTGAATTTAGGATTCTTTGCGATATCAAGGTAGCGAGATTCTTTCCCAGTACCGTGAGTAGCATACTCCACCAGCAGACGAATGAAATCCCCACCCAGTTGATATATGGATCGCAAAATTTTTTGATGAGAAAGTATCTCATAGAACAAAGGAAGTTCAGGATCGTAAATAGGAATAGGAAGGCTAGCCTCAAGTTGACCTAGCGAGACTATAATCTTCTCGCGAGAACTTGGATGATCAGAAAATAGTTTAACGGAAAGTTCAGCTTTAGGGTTTTGATCAGGGAAGGTGGATAAAAAAAAACCTTGATCCTTAAACTTCTTTTGCATTTCCTCAAAAGCAATCATATATTTGCGACCGGCTGCAATCATTTTTAGTATGGGAATGAAGTTTGAAGGAGTAAAAGATCGAAAGAACAGTTGCAGATCCGGAATTTACGGAAGAACAATAAATTTGCAGAGAGATTGCGGAAAGAAGGAAGAAGGAAGTAAAAAGAAGAAAAGAAAAAAGTGAAGAAGGTATATATAGAAGGTAAAAAATATCGAGAAGATAAGTGTAATTAATACAAGGAAGAGACGTGAACGGTTGGAATGCAGTGGTTGAAAAGGACGTATCAGAAGTTGAATGGATAAAAAGATACGTGTAACAAACCTGGCGAGGAAAAGATATATGTCAAAAGAACATAAAAAATAGACAACTGCGGCATTTCAAAAGGTTTTGATTTCTCATGGTCTTTTCCCTTCGCAGAAAAGACATGAGAAGAGGCAAGATGTAGGACCAGAATATCGCCATGATATTATTCTTGCGAGATTAACAACACTTCTGCGAGCACCACCGTGAGTTCTTCAACAACACTTTGCGAGTATCATAAAGTAATTTAAAAAGTGACGTAATAGCTGAAAAACGAAGAAAAACGAGAAAAGCATGATTGTCCTGCGATGATTACAACTCTTGCGAGAATTGACATTATAACTGCTGCAATAATATCGCAAGTCAGATTCGAAATTAAAGGACAGCTTAGCTGTCATCCACTAGGTAATTACCCTATATAAATAGACCCAGTAGATTCAGAGAAGGGATGATGTATTTTTGAATGTTGAGAAAGTCCTGAAGAGAGAGAAAGTTCAAGAGAGCGATTGTATTCTTGATTTCTTCTATTTCTTGTAAACATTTCTGAGAATCAAATAAGAAAGTGTTGTTTTTAATCTTTAAATATGAGTTAATTACTATAAATTCTTATCAAGGGTGTAGTGTAGGTTTTCCTGCAACTACAGCTGCTGCTGTCGGTGTTCTTGGCATTTTTTTCTAAGTTTAGTATTCACATACTAGTTTCTTCCTCAAACATACTCAACAGGGTCCCTTAAGCGGAAACCTTCGTCGGTTACCGAGGGCTCTCCTTTACAGGGTCTCGTACAATAGGACACTTTTGACTGTTGTGAGTCCCTTATAACTCGTGACGCATGCCCCCGTAGTACTTTATACATAATCAAAGGGTGATATGATCGCTAGTATTTCCCCTCAACCTATTTATATGCTTGCTCCTATTCATGCCCATGAAGGCTCTTCTGCGGCAACAATATGTTCTTCCCCTGATGATGCCGTCGTGAAAAATGAGCAGGCTGCAAATTCTGCTGTAAATAACGCGGCTGCCGAGGCTTTTCAATCGTCTGAGTTAGCTTCTCTCATATTAGGTATTCGTCTCCAAAATTTGATTCTGAGTTGTCCCAGCTTTCTAAGCGCGATAAACTTATCGTTGTTGAATCTGAGGTAGAGCTTATCTCTGTTGATATTAATATTTCTTTATTTCGCTATTTGTCTTGACCCTGAGGGTTTGGTATTGTAGGAATTTCATCGTAATTTGGTTCAGGTTGAGGAGATCTGCAAGGCTGAACAAATTATCGATGACTTGAGGGAGCAGGTGAAAAGGAGGGGGTCTAACAACACCACCCAATATTTTAGCAATTTGTATAGACAAATCCGAGTTGTTTTCTAGAGAATCAACTAGATAGTTAGACTCAATCAATAGAAAATACTCAAGAAGTTATTATCTCAATCTCACGATTTGATTTACTCAAGCAAATATGATTCGCGGGTCTAATCAAAGAGAGATAACTTGGATGGTACCAAATACCAATATCCAGGTGTCAAATAATTTAAATCAACAACCAAAATGGTCGGATATTCTAATTGATTGAACAGCGCACAACCTGTATTATTTCAATTATATAAAAATATAATGCGGAAAAGAAATAACACAAACACCAAAAATTTTGTTAACGAGGAAACCGAAAATGCAGAAAAACCCCGGGACCTAGTCCATATTAAACATACACTGTATTAAGCCGCTACAGATACTAGCCTACTCCAAATTAACTTCGGTCTGGACTGTAGTTGAACCCCAACCAATCTCAAACTGATCCAAGGTATAGTTATGCTCCTACGCCTCTGATCCCAGCAGAATACTGCGCACTTGATTTCCTTAGATGATCTCACCCACAACCAAGAGTTGCTACGACCCAAAGTTGAAGACTTAAATAAACAAATCTGTCTCACACAGAAAAGTCTACAGGTAATAGATAAATTCGTCTCCCACGGATAAACCTACAAGTTTTGTTCCGCCTTTTGATAAATCAAGGTGAACGGGAACCAATCGATAAAACCAGACTTATATTCCCGAAGAACATCTCAGTTTTATCAATCACCTCACAATAAACTTAATCGACACAGCGAAGAAGATTATTGAGGAATCACAAAAAATGAGACAAAGATGTTCGTGACTACTTTTATCTTTCCTATCGGAGATAGAAATCTCAAGCCAATTATTACAATTGTACTTGTACAATAGAAACAGCAAGATCAGATCACACAACTACAAGAAACGTAGTATCGGTTTGGCTTCACAATCCCAATGAAGTCTTTAAGTCGTTAACCTGGTTTTAGAAAAAGAAACCCAAAGGTTAAAGGAGAATAGAATCTAGCTTTAGCAAACTAGTATCACACAGAATGTGTAGGGATTAGGTTTCCCAGTTGCTAGAGTTCTCCCTTATATAGTATTTCAAATCAGGGCTTGCAATCAATGTTAGCTTAGTAACAAAGCATTCAATATTCACCGTTATATGAAAACCTGATTAGATACAAGCTAATATCTCTCAACTGTTAGATCGAAAACTTAGATTGCCATACACACATGTACTTGACGTTTTGGGTTTGTGTAATCGTACCCAAATGTGTATGATGATTGGTTCAATAATAGTAAACCAAATGGTTAGGCAAATGATAACTTTCAAATCAACCATATTCTTCTTCACCATAACTAGTCCAAACGACTCAAATGAACTAGTTAGAGTGTTGTTCAATTTCTATGAGATCTCAAATATTACAAGAGACACAATTGAATCAAAAACGATGTGATTCACTCGAATCATTTCATGAACTATAAAGCCACGGTTTACAAAAGCATTCCTTAGTAATTTAAGATAAGTTCACGAACAACGTTTTCAGACATAACCTCTTGAGTTCGCGGACTCAAGCTAACCGGTTGAAGTTAATAAATTCCAGCAGAATTTCTCGGGATGAGAACTTCCGTCATTTCAAGGACTGGGTTCGCGGACTGAGTTGACTGCTCACGTTCCGGTTCCACTTGATCAACAAAGTTCGCAAACTTCGGTTCAAGTGCTAAGGACTTATACATATATGTGTTGCCACAACAATGTTTATATCCCACAATGGTTATATAGTTTAAACTCTCATTTCAATCATTGAAACATTCTCAGAGGGCGTTATATAGTTGTTATTCACAAACTATTTTGGTAAAATTATCCTCATTGCTTTGAAATTCTCCTCTACCTTGCATCACCTGATTATCATTATCCATTGTTTCGTTATCGGTGGTGTGTACAACACCTTCTTCTTAGATGACTCTCTCCTCGTTGTTATTCTATTGTGTGGGATCTTAGGCGACAATATTGTTGTTCTGCTGGCTTGATTCTATAATGGAGAGTAAGTTACGATTGCGATTCCGTTGTTCTAAACCCCGTATTTCTTCTGCAGCTGAAGTTTCGGCTTCATCTCTTACTCCCCTCCTGCCTACAACTATGTTGCTTCTGTGCGTGGCAATAACATGCCCGGTCCTTGATGCGACTCGCACCATTCTTCTAGTGGGAGTACTGGTGAACGAGATTCGGTGAATAGGAATCTCAAGGAAGGATTTTGACAGAGTATTCTTCGAAACTTTGAAAGGTAAAGGTTTTTTTACATATACTTTCCAAAATAGACAGTGGTATGTTTATCGGAACTTCATGGTGGACCAAAAAATGAAATAAATGAGGATAACAAGTAAACTTTGGAAAATGATGATTTCTAGCTATTAACTAGCAGGTGAGGATGAATCCTCCCTGTTTCTAGCACCAAAATGTAGTTGCGGAAAATCCCACAACTACACCCTTTGTAATGATAAGAACACAAAGTTTAAGTCATAAGGATCAACTCAAACATTAGTGATATTATTCACCACTTTGACACTAGTATGATCTTCTCAAACACTTTGTATTGAATATGTGATGTTCTTACAGAGATTACAAGACAAGTTTGTGTACAGCAATGGAGAAATATGAGATAAAAGCTAAGTTATAATGGATTCTTTCTTCTTTCCTTGATAACTTTCTTAGCTCATCTCTCTCTCTCTCTCTCTCTCTCTCTCTCTCTCTCTCTCTCTCTCTCTCTCTCTCTCTCTCTCTCTCTCTCTCTGAGCCATTATATAGAAAAACGTAGCAGTAGAAGACAACTATGATTCACATGCAAGATCTCAGTTGACTGATTAGATTTCAGTTTATCTTATTCGCTAAGCTTTTGAGGACTGTCGCACTTCTGTTTAGTCTTTCGTACTTCTTATGATCATCGTATTGTCTTTATCGTACAGTTGCTCCTCGTGTTTTTCCTCCATTATCGCGTGATTACTCTTCGCCTTATTTCTTGATGATTATTGTTTCTTCGTGCTTAAGGTTATTTTGATTAGAGCGAAGTTGTATATCTGTCTTGTGCGATATTTCTCCCCTACAATAATTAAAGTAAAGAAAATAAAAACAAAGAAAACCCAAGAATATGCGGCTCCAAGCTCCAAGTAGTAGTAGCATCCGTCATATCCCAAAAGTTGTAGAATTCTTCCCTTTTATATCTCCTCTTAAGTCAAGTTTTCAAAAGTCCAATAGATAGAATTCCACTAAACCTAAATGAGAGAAAAACCTATGTAGAAATTCTACCCAAAACTATCACTCAACCGAGTCAAATCTATCAAAGTTACTAAGTCAGTGTGAGTCACTGTTTAGGGTCAGAGTCAGCTAACTGACTCGTATAGTTGGCTCATGCCTGAGCCCTTGCATGTTATGATGGCGCACCACTACCTTATCCAGCCCCGCAAATTATTTCTGCTCCTGAACCTTCATGTTCTAGCACCAATGCTGCAATACAACATGCCATTTCTTCACCTCCAGATGCTGCATCATTCTAGCCCCCCCTGTAAGTAATTCCTTGTATTCTGCACATAGTACCATTGTCTTCAAGCCTTCACTGCAACAACCATCTCAGCTGCACTTTCATTCTATTACAGAGATCAATAAAATCAACACCTCCAATTACCGGTCATAAATAATACTACCACCCGAAAAAACTATCAACACCAATAATCTCCATTCCTGCAATATCATAATTTTAATGTTCCTAAGCATACATCTAATGCTTCATTTCAGCTCATTCATATGTTCTCTGCTCTACTGTAAACCACCAATAACACCAGTTCTCGGCTACAACCATTCTCCAGATCACTAAGCCATCTTGTAGCTTCAACTGCACCAGAATCCATGGCCTAAAACAAAGAAATCAACACCAATAAATTTCATCATCATCACCTACAATACCAGCACATTCTCATCTCAAACCATTACAACTGCAGGTTCAACACTATCTTCTATGTAACTGCATCAACCAAATCACCACCAGCTTCAGCCTCAGAACCATGGGTACCTGCAATTGCACTTTTCTAGTCCTAAACATATATCTAACAAACCAAGCATTCATTGTCAGTCTCTTCTAGCCATTAACTTGAATTGCAGCTGCAACCATTCTCTGTAAAGCTTCATCTCTTACACAATCTTGTCTAACTGCATAACTTGTTCAACACACAATCAAACATATCTGCTTCCAAATTCAGTAAAGCCTAACTCAATTCAGAAACCCAAATTCACCATCTCAACCACTATTTAACTACAACCCTCTCACAGCCACAACACCTGTAACTCTAAATACAAGCATCATCTTCAGCCATCAACAAAACCAGTGCCTTCCATCCAACTTCAGTTCATATAGTCTTGCAAACATCACTGCAATTTATTTTCAAAACTATCTCAGATTCAGAAGAAAACCTATTATCAACTTTCATAATTTCTTCAGCTGCAATATCACAGATTCACTTTCCCTTTCTTTGAATCACCCATGTCTCTGTATCATGTCAATCTACCACCAATCCATCTTCTCGAATTCACAGTAGCATCATCACCTTCGTTTTTATCTGAATCATCAAACCCTAACCATCACTCTTCATTATCTCACAATCTCCATCAGTTGCTTCTTTGTTCTTCTTAGATTTACATCAGCACCAAACTTTAGATTCATCATATTCTCCTGCTTCAGTTCTTACTCTTCCAGGGCAAGATCATCTCCTCGATCTCCTTTCTTTAAATTTCATCTATAAATTTCTCGATTTCTCTTTGTGGCGGAGCCAGAGTTTCAAAATGAGGGGGGCTAAAAAAAATTACCACGCCTAAACCAGTGTCTAGTTGTTTTTATACATAGTTAACATAAAAAAATTGAAAGCAAAATCCTTTCCTAATACCTAACTATAGTTTATAATTTCCTTCAGTTTCAGTTAAGCTTAAACTTTGTCTCGCTTTCTTTCTTTGTTCTAAGTGTTCTCATTTCTCTCATTTTTGGATCTGCATCGATATGATGAATATGGAATTACAGCACTCACGTAGAATGTATCTTGTAAAATCATTACAAGCCATACTTACAAGGCAGATACTCGTGTACTGATGACTAAATATAAGTACCTTTTAGCTTCGTATACTCGAGTTCTGATGACTCGATACAAGTACCTTTTAGCTTATTATCTTAAGATGATTAACAACCTGTCGTAATACGTCCATAAACAAAACTCTAGATTTGCCTCAAGAGTTACATAGAGTTGATCGTTAAAGACCCAAATTATTCAACCTTTGCCTTAAAATTCAAATTTTGCTGGTAGCAGGGTGATCCCCCATGGGGCTCTAATATCTTTCGGTCTTTCAGTTTGATTATACCACTGAAATATATCAAAAGGATGGACATATGAGAGATAATAATGAGTTTAGTTCCTTGGTAGACTAAAATTTCTTCAACGGGTGGACTAAAACTTCTCAAGTTGGTGGACTAAGTCGTATTTTTTGGAGGATTTAAAGGTAAACTCACTACCCTATTTTGATTTTGGCGGAAAAAGGGGGGGCTACAGCCAGGTCTAGCCCACCTTTGGTTCCGCCACAATTTTTTCTGAGAAATTTTGGCGCCATCTCAGTTTCAGGTGGAGTAGGAAAAATAGAAACTAATGATAAGGGGATTGATTTTTTAGGTTTATGTGGGAAAAATCATTTATATTGGCACCCCGCACGTTAAGATAAGAGCCGCCAAGTACTATTTAGCCTATCAGTTTCACAGAACTGACTGTCTATTCTCTTCTTTTCTCAACTATCAGTTGCGGGGAACTGACAGTTCATTCTTCGCCTATTTTGCTGCATAACCTTTGTTGGTTCTAAGTATCACTCGCCTTTGAATTGACCTTTTTGCCCTTTATGCTCCAAATGACTCCAAAGTACCCAAATAACTCAAAAGCACACATAAGATACATAATTTACAAGAAAACGTGCAAAGAAAGCATAAACAATAGATAAATATCAAGGCGTTTTAGACACCTATCAATAACCATAAGATTGGGTTGTTGCCACAAAATAAACAGAAACCAGAAGTAGGTCTACTATCATCAAGAGAGCAAGCTCAATCTTCATCACTAAATACATGTAAGACCTGCAAACCTTTTGATAAAAATAAGTCATGATCTAAAGTGCCCTTGACAATTATGGGAATTCTCTTGGATACATCATGTGAGTTATAGTAAGTTGATGCATAAACTGGAAAACTTGGTTGACAGAGTAGCATAATTACTGCCTTGTCCATGTCAGATACTAAAGAGCCCCTACTAAAGATCTGTATTCAATGGTATTAGCTAGAATATCACCATCATGAACACTTAACTTCTGATAAGTAGAAGAATCAGTTGCGCAAATCTTAGCACCAACCATGTTGAATTTAGTTAAGATATTTAGTGCATACTTAGTATAATAGAGAAAAAGTCCATAAGCATATTTTTTTTCTCACCTCAAGGCCCAAGAAAAAAATATAAATGACCTAAATCCTTAATAATATGAAACAATTTCTGAGTGAAGCAATCATAGTAGCACAACTAGAATAGAGTTTTCGGTGACAAAAATGTCATCAACATAGATTGGAACATCAACGATTATCCTAATAGAGATGAGGACAAACGTAGAAGTATCTGCATGCGAAGCTTTGAATCCAAGAGACAAGAGCGCAACATATAATTTGTCATACCATGTCCTGTGAGCCTGTTTCAGGCCATAAATGGACCTGTGAAGTTTGTATACTTAGTCAGGATGATCCTTGTCCACAAAGCCAAAATGCTTGTGTCATAAACACCTCTTCTTAAAGATCCCCATACAAAAATGCATTACTAACATCTAGATGAGTGATTTGCTAGTTGAAATGAACATTTAATTATAACATGAAGTAATTTAATGTTGTGGGTTTTTCCACGGGACTAAAGGTTTCATTGTAGTCCAAACCTTTCTTTAGATGAAACCCATTAGCCTCAAGTCTTGATTTGTATCTCTCAACAGTGCCATCAACATTTTGTTTTACCCTAAAAACCCATTTACAACCAATTAACAACATTTTGAAAAAGGAATGGAGCTTCTAGATTTCATGTACCATTATCCTTAAGAGTTGTGTGTTCATCAACCATAGATGTCCTCCACTTTGGATCCTTGTTGGCCATGAGTGAATAAGGTAGGTGTAAGAGGTAGAGAATTCTGAATAATAGCAGGTGAAATTGGATGATTGGTAGACCAAAACATCTTATGTTTAAAAATACCATATTTTCCCCTTGTCAGCATGTTGTGATCATTGTTAATAGGAGGTGATACTAGTATAGTTGGTGTAGTAGACATAACAGGTGAGATAGGACTTGTAGAAAGAGACAAGGATGTATTAGCCACATTTGATAAAACATGCAGCAGATCAATGATCAGAAAGAAATAATCTTGAGTAAGAAAGCAATAAGTGGGTGAAGAATTAGTGACAAGTTTAGAGTAAGGAAAAACATTTTTATTAAAAACTACATATTTAAAAATATACACTCTCTCTGAAATAGGTTCTAAACATCTATAACCATTTTTCTTGACCCTGTATTCTAGAAAAACATAATGCAAACTTCTTGGAGCTAGTTTATGAGGATCATATATATGATCTAACCATGGAAAGGAAGAGCAACCAAAACACTTGAGAGAATCATAATTAGGTTTTTTCTGAAATAAATTTTCAAAAGGAGGATGAAAATTGATTAACTTAGTGGGTAATCTATTGATAATGAAATTTGAAATAAGGAAAGCATCATGATAGACACATTTTTGTATCTCAATTTTATATATTGATAGTGCTCATTTTTTTACTTATTATGGTGTTTTCTGTGTATGTAGGTTTTTTTGGAGAAATAAACTCTTGCAGAAAAATTGGCTCGAAGAGTGGTATTTGAACCTCCAGAGAAAACTACTAAAGGTACCCAAAAAAGTGTTAAAGGCACACATAGGAGTTAATAAAGGCACCCCCAGAAAAATTACTAGTTATTTACACCCTAGAAATTATTATTTGCACCCCCATGGAATGTGCTAAAGGGAACCCAACATTGGATATGGGGACTCCATGATCTTCCCAAATTCAAATACACTTTTGGCGGGAAAATAGGTGCAGTGAACTGGCAGAGTTTGGATTCAAGAATTGGACGTGATTTCATGAGATTCAATAGCTAATTTTTGTTGGGATGACTTCTAAAGACTAGACCGGGATAATATAGGCCTTTGATTCGACTAAAATTGGCTAGATTATCGGTTTGAAACAAAACAGGGCATGTTTACTCTCTTAAGGATATCTCAGGATTTTTGTAATTTTTGGGAAGTTTTCGTGTGGCTGAAAGGAGTTAACTATATGGAACATCTACTCAACGTGATGGATTATGATAGCTGGATGCAAGAAAACAGCGCCAAAAGATAAATAAAGAGAATTATTTCGTGTAACCTACTGAAAAAGGAAAAGAATTTATCACGCGAGATTTTGAAGATTTGAGGGGGATGTCTAGTATATAAAGGTTGCTTGGGGGTCAGAGAAGAATCATTGAGATATTTGGGAGCTAACAGAGAGCTACATAGAAGAATTGGAGGAGTTGTGGGAGAATATTTCTACTTCTGCAACTAAATACCTAAGAGGAGGCACTAGCTAGGGACATGAAGAATATTTTAGATAGAAAAATGACCAGATAGAGTGTTGAAAACAAAATTACCAATATAATAAATAGACATACCTTCGCCACTAGCAGTTTGAATATACCCATAGCCATGATAGAAAGTATAGTCTTCATCTAGTGAAGCTTCAAATCAGATATACCGACTAGCACCACTGTCAACATATCATGGATTTTCTCCTAAGATGCTAGATGCAGCAAGCATAACATGTAGGTTGTGTGGTAGTTACCGGCCTTGATAAAAAAAATTCAAACACTTTGTATACTCAGGTGCAAGATGACTATGGTGGTGGAAAATCTGTCATGGATGTTTATCACCATAAAAGAAAGTAGGTGATGGTGCTTAATAAATAACACCAGCAGGTCTCTGAAAAGTATATGTGTAACCACCTATGAGTTGTGAAGGATAAGGTCTTCTACCTATATAACCTCCTCTTGGGATTCATGAAGAGAAACGATAGTTATGATTTGATAGAGGTGTTTTAAGTTGAGTATAAAAATATCAAATTCAACAGCAATGACTTAGATCTAGCATTAAGTACAATCTCTTCCTTTAACAAAAGATTATGCAAATCAATACTTGTAAAGATATATTTTGAATGTGAATTGAAGTAACAAATAAATCATAAGCACAACTTAAACCAGCAATAGTAGTAACAACCAATTCACTATTGATATAAGTGCATAATTCATATGATTTTAGTGTTCGTTCCATACTTGTTTTAGCTATTATTCTTGCATATATATTTTCGTATCATTACTCTTGCTTCCTATTATTTGTCTCTATTAGGTGAATCATCCAAAAAGGAGCTACCAAGTGCTAAAAAAAGTTAAGAATAGAAGTATTCCAAGTATCCAAGTGCCCAAGCGAAAGAGAAGTGGAAAAAGTACGACGAAACGGAGCAAAAGTGCTCAAAATCAAGACACGGGCCAAACACCAAGATTAACTCATTTAAATTCAGGATTTCTTATCACCATCTTGAATAAAGTTTAATTACAAAAAGAAATGCAAAACTAATAAGGCCATTCTGAGTTCGGACGAAGAAGTTATGGGCAAAACAAGTTTATCGAATACCGAAGACAATAGGGTTTGCATACCGGTATGTGAACCTTGATTTCGTGGACCAAAGAGTTTGCGTACTGGTTTGCATACCAAAAATTTCCTGGACACTTTCTTAAATGAGGTATTCGTACATGGTACGTGTACCATGAAGGCCAAAGTCCACAAACCGTTTTTAGGGTTTTCCTTACTACTTTTTAGGTCGGTTTCCTTAACCGACTTAGATACTTAGAGGCCAGGCATTGTAAACCTATAAATAGGTATTAGTCCAGTAATTAACATCTACATCATAGATCATAAGCTAGGGTTTATTCTACATCAAAAACCTAGGGTTTAGTACCCCTTTAGGGGTGAACCACCTTTATTCACCTTCTTTGTAATATGAGACGTGAAGCTTTATTATTAATAAAAATATACTCATAGTTTTTATCATCATCGTTTGTTTTTACCATATCTAGGGTTTATGAGTGATTACTAGATTGATTTGGAGTGCATGCTGGATTGATCTATTGATCGTTCTATTGCTATTAGAAGTTAGGAGATAAGTAACACTACACCAAATTTAACGTTTAGCAACTGCTTAAATCTGTTGCTGACCGGTCTTGCAACCGATTTTTGCCGTTTCTAAACACCCTGTCGCAGTTTTTCGCAACAACTCTAGCTCTGTTGCTAATTTCGGTCAGCAACGGCAGTCGCAACAGAAACAAGCTGTTGCGAAATAATAATCTAGCAACAGAAACAAGCTGTTGCTACTCTGTTGCTAATTTTAAAGTTATTCCAGGATAATTTTTTGAGAACAGGATATAGTTGTTCTGGTTCAGATTTAGAAACAAATGTTTGCTGTTGCTAGATTTTTGTAACAAAAAAAAAGGTCAATTCTTCGTTGACCTAGTCAGAATCGATTTCCCCCAAATTGTCCTGAAATACCCCAGTTCCCTGATTCTTCCTGTTCTGATAATTCAATCATCTAACCCTCACATTCAACATAAAATTATAATTGAACTATAAAACACAACACAAAAGCCATGATGCAACAAAAACTGTCATTTGGATATATCTATTAACTTAACATTACATCAAGGAATCTTATAAAATGTTTTGAAAGGAAAATGAACTCTTTATTGTTGGATTCTCTAAGGGAAAAAAAAACTAAAATACAAATACATGAAGTACCTGCCCATACTGTTTACTTAAGTTGAAATACACGAACTCTTTCACTGCACAGAAGAGGGAAAGTATGAATACCTCTGCTCCAGTTAAATTTAAGTTCTTCCATCCCAAGGACCCTCAGTACTACAAGAGTAAACTTTGAGGATAAGGCTATGAGGTCGTGAATTTGAGTCATGAAATAAATGATGCATCTGGAAATAATCTCAATTATTTAAGGTTTGAAGGTCTAACACAACTGAGATGGAGTGAATGTATTGACATTATATTTTCATTAATCGCACCTCGTGCTCATAGAATGGAAGGATGAAAGACGCATGCCCTGTGCTTTGCATATGCAGGTGAAAGCTTCATTTATTTGGCTAAAGGTAAAGAGTTGGGTTTCTGCGCAAGTAAAAGAAAAAGTATCAAGGAAAATCCATGAATCTCATTTAATCGAGTGTTAAACAAAACCTAACCGCACACTATAATAAGAACTGAAAAATGGGAGATTTTCCATAATTATAACAGGTTATAATATTATCACCATATCAAGCATCTTTCAATTTAGGGATCCCATAATAGTCCATGTGTATCAAGCTTTTAGTTGAAGCAGTACTATACCATTAATACATGCTCAGGTACAAGTCCTATATGTCGATGCAATAATTTTTGTAGACAAGTACAGCAAAATATTTCAATGCACTATAATGGCTGGATAAATTGTGTAGCCAAGTATAAGAGAAAATCCAGTCCTTGCTTGAAATGGATATCGAACATGCATTAGCTATGGGAATACTTTTGAGATTAGATGAGAAATATGAGAAATAGTTAACATATCAAACCTTGCGAGACTGTATTTCATGTCATGAGTGGGAGTCCAATTACAAAGAATTTTACAACACCTTATGCCTCGTTTGACTCTGAACCACCAACTTCTGGAGCACCATGAGGAACGAGTGAACTTATTCTTAGTATCCATTTTTTGTCTTCAGAATGCAAGTGGATCATGCTAATGTTGGTAAATACACAACTGGCTGTGGTTGAAGTCATGTGACCTACAAAGCATTTCCCTTTTTTAACATCAGTGAGTCCAACATGGTTATTAAAAAGCAATAACATAATAATATCATGAAACTAAAAACAGTCAACTAACAAAATCAAATCAAATTGAATTGGAAAACTGCTCATATATTTTCATTTTTTTCTGTCTTACGGATGGATAGAGAGAAGGCAATGAACAGATCAAAAAAAAAGGGACTGGATAAGTTATCTGAAGTATAGGGTTAGAGAAATATGGGAATTCATGTGGAATCAATAGATACGAAATCTCATGGGTTGTAGAACAACCGGGATAGCCCAATACAGGAAACTAAATTTGAAATACATTAATAACACCATAAACTATAAAGCCACTTTGAAAAAAGGATTTACTTAAATGTTCATAGATTATGAAATGGTTTTAGAAAACAAATTCAGAGACATTTATTGCCAAGAAAACTTGGCTCTAAGTAGGTGACGAGTGACCATACGACAGATCCAAGAGTGCAGATGTACATAAGCATATTGATCATAGTTAAGAATTTTCACTTGCATATTTACCAAACAGATGACTAGATATACAAAGTAGCTTGATACATTTAGTTTGAAATTCAAATTGATTACCTTGAGCAGTTAGTGGTGATCGAGCGTGCGACGTTCAAGAGAGCTAGCAATCCTACAAAGAAGAAAAAACACAATCCATGAGAGTTCATACAAGGAAAAAAAAATGTGTGGAACATTAAGATTTAATAAAAAGGAATTCTACAAATTTCTTGAAAAAGAAGACAAGCTAACAAGACTTTGATGATGTGTAACCTGCACATGTCCGTTTAGTTTAACCAATTGACTTATACTTAATCAAATACATTACTTAGACAAGTCCCTAGATCTATCCCATCGTTGAGGAATAATTCATGAGTATAAGCTTATCTTCCCGTGCTATAAGATCCAACTCAGGACGGACAACGAGGTGTCCTACAAATATTCACAACTATTTAATTTTTTTTTCTTTACATGGATATCTGCTATTAAAATATGCTGATACCAAAATAAAAAGAAATTGGATTGCATAACAGGTGGGGAATTATGGGAATTACCGGAAGCTTTGCGTTTCTTATGGCAAAGAAGCCAACACATTCTTTTTCCCAGGTATACCATATTTGTCTGCTTCAAGGTTACTTACAAGGAGTATAACAATGCCAAAACATTATCAGCTCTTAACAGTACTGAAAGAAGCAGAACATAGTTAAATACTAAAGGTGCACCTGAAATATAACCCATAAGAATTACTAATAGGAGGTTAAAGAAACACCAGTCTGTATAAGTTAATGGTCAGAAAGGTTATGCATCTTCACAAATCATAAACATCAGGACCAAAAAGCCATAATCTTAAACAAATCCTACCAATTTCACCACCATCACTGCCTCCAATTCTAAAGCTATTACCACATGCACAACTCGGAATAAGATCTAGTGAAGTTCCGAAACAATAAGCCATATTCTCTCCCCATCTCATTTAATACCCACGAACAACAAAAAATTGACAAACACAAAATCATCTGGTTGAATTAGAATCACCAACACCCAAGTTTGTACCAAACATAACAAGTGGCTCATAACAAAACTTAGTTCACCCAGATGGTAGAAAATTTGCGGAACCACAAAACAGAAGGAAAAAAAATGTAAAACAGATCTCCAAACCACTTAAAAAAGGTAAAAAAAATGCTAACTTTAAATGAACCCTAATTGAAATCACAGTTCACAAAATCAGTTCAAAAAGCTCCAAATTACAGGAAATTCGAAACCCTAATTGAAAATTTTGGGGAAAATTGACATAAATAATAGAGAAGAGAGAGTTACCCCATATCACCCAGATCTTGTTGATCTTAAACCAATGATGATGTTTGGATAAGAGTGTGTGTTCTAGGTTTTAGGTGTTCTTCTTCGCTTCCAATAAATCTAAATCTAAGACTAAATGAAAAATAAAAGAATAAATCGAGATATATAGATCGAGCCTGGGATGAAACATAAGAGCGGAGATTGAGAAACTGCAGATAGAGGAATAAAGAGAAAAGAGAGTTGGGGAAGAGAGGGTTTAGGCTGCGGCTTCTCTGTGAGCAAGGAAGAAGAAATAGGTTTGAAGAGAAACTTTATCTCTTCGATAGAAACGAGAAGTAGAATAGTTTAAGGTCAAGGGGTCAATGAGTCAACGGGGTGGAAGTATATCAATACTTAAAAGGAAATCAAAAATATGGGTGGAAAAAAAGTTCAAAAGTGTTACCTGGAAGCATGTGAATCGCATGCTTATGATCGCCGAAATTGCTACTAGCAACAGAACCTAGGCAGTTGCGAGATCCGCAATAGAAAACAGCAGTTGCTAAACTTTAGCAACAACTACTCTTTGTTGCTAGTTAGCAACAACTCTATTTCTGTTGCTAATATGGGTTGCTAAATGCTGAATTTGGTGTAGTGTAATCATCGAATAACTATATGCACAAGTAGAAATTGTGAGACCTAGCCGAGGGATTCTGTGGAGCAATCGTATGTAAAAACAATACCAGTAAGTAAACCTTGAGCTAAGAGTTTAACTACTAGGATTAACTGAATTTACAAATCTTAAAGCGTTTGACTGGATTACACCTTGAGTGAGCTACTACTTGGTGGTTCGGTTGAATAGAATCTGATATTGGAGAGCTTACGTATCTGTGTTAAAAGGAGTTTTGGGGATAGCACTGAGCTAGCTGTTATTCTACGGTTGGTGATGAATGGTTTTAACGAAAGATAGATAAGTATTCTAATTCAGTTAATGCTTGATAACGGCAAAGGATTCCTTGATCATCTATTTTCTTTATTATTGTCTTTATATTTATCTTACAATCAATCCCCCTTTGTTATTTACTTTATTTTGTTGATACAAATAACCTCTCAATTACACAGCTGTCTGTGGGAACGATCCTTACAACCGCTATATTACTTGTTAATTAGTAGGAAATATCATGGTTAATTTGTTGCGCTCACGACACGCATCAACTATCACTCACAACAAATCCGTAAACAACACATATTTTTCAAATTGAATTTAAGTAAGTTGTCATAGAATCATTAATTACCAATTCGAAGTGACTAAATTTTAATCCTCAATTGAATGGTGTGAGTAGCAGAAGCCTGGGAGAATCTCGCATCAATATTATTCCATAGTTCTTGATCAGAAAAAGCACCAACCAAATAAGGAGCCACTAAACTTGAAAAAATAGAATTAAATAGAAAAATGATGGTTGAATCCTGATATTCACAATTGATGTACGCCGGATTAACAACATTGTTGTTTTCGTTTGGTCTCTTTGAATATTTTACGGGACAAACCATTGTTTCATCCAAACAACTAGTGATTCCAAATTTGGTGAACAAAGCAAGAACCAGAGATCTCATGATGAGATGATTGTCCTCAGTAAGCTTCACTTTAATGATATTGATTAAGCAGAAGCTTCTAAAACTAAGTTGAAGTAATTATTATAAGTTGGATTTGATTTCTTAAATGCAGATTGATCCACAGAAGAGAACCGAATTTAAAGAAGAAATTGAAAGAAAGTGATTCAATGAAAAATCAAAGTAGATCTGAGAAATTAGGGTTGAAGAACCTCCTTAATTGAAGTTGGAAAAACTTGGATTGAGTTTTACCTTTGATAACAAGGTAGAAAGGTTTTCATATTTAGAAAAGATAAACTCAGTTACAGATAGACATACATGATTGTTATATAGTAGTAGAGCAACGTAAATAAACATAAAAACAATATGGGGACACAACACGTGGCAATAATAGAAACATGAAAATTAAACTAACGGTCATTGATCTAACAGTGATATAAGAAAAAACCTAACAACTATTAGAACGTACTTATAAGTATGTAATATCTATCTGTGTATCTTCTGTTGGTGGTCAGACTACATGTACATTATTTGAACTTCAGTTTGAATAAATTAGAACCTACTTATTGTGTCTAAAGTAATTGGAAGTAAACTTTATTTCATTAATGTTTGCAATAGCAAGCAATAGTTTGACTAGATAATGCTATAAATTTTGCAAGTCAATTAAATACTTACACATTTGAGCAGATAAGCTAGCGAAGCAATCAGTTTAAGAGTGTGATCTTTAACACATTAAAAACAAACTTGTGAAGAATTATTGTTTAACGTGCAAACCTTATAGATAGGTTCTTAGATGTTGTAGTGACTCATAAAACTTCCTCGTAGATTCATCAATGGAAAATGTGTTTTTCCATTCGGGGGTGGAGCCAAGATTTGACTAACACCTGGCTCTATCCCCCTTCAAAATCATAAAAACCATTAATAAACTCTTATATTTATCTAAATTTTGTATTTAGTCCTCCTAATTTTATATTTTAGTCCTAAAATTCTTAAGTTTAAATTAAAAAAAAAAGTAAGTTATAATTCATATCAGGAACATGTAAAACTTTATCTAACAAAAACTAGGTGTTGGTGTCGGAATGTTTGAATTGCCAGTAAGTGAGATAGATAGAGTCTTACCATTTCCAATCAACACGTGCTCCTTTCCTTTGAAGTTGGAAGTATTAGTAAGAATTGGTCTATCACCAGTCATATATGCTGAACCTCCACTATCAGATATCCACACAATACTTGAAGAAGGATCATCATTAACTGTAGAGTCATTGAAATGCAAACTTGTAAAGGCTTGATGAGTACCAGAAGAAGCTGATGGTTGATAACTTTGCTGAACATCTGAATTTACATAATGAGCTTGTGAAGCACCAGTAGAATTCCCAGTTGGAGGTGGATGATATCTAAAGAAACACCTAGATGCCATATGATCATTCTTCTTACATATCTGGCAGAATACCTTTGAGAAATCCATATAAGGTCTTCTATCACCATTGCCATTTGAAGTAGGCCCATTTTGATTTGAATCGTTTGAAGAACCTGAGCTAGACCCATGTTGGTATTGACTGATCTTATAAGGACCACCAGTTCCATTTTTGCCATTTCCACCATTTCTTCTATTGTTATTATAAGCAGGTTGTCCATTTCTTGCATAGAATGCTGAATTTTGATCATCATATACATTGGTGTTACTTTGATGTCTCTCAGCAAGAAATTTCTCATGAGAGAGTAATCTAGCCTTAACTTCTCCAAAAGAATAAGGTTTTTCTCTTTCTTGTGATGAAATAACAAAGACATCATATTCAATTCCTAATTCATTCAACACAAACATCATAAAATCCGCATCACTGAATTTCTCACAAATAGCTGCTAAAGAATCTGTTATGGACTTGATTTTTTGTAGATATTGAACAATAGACATATTCCCCTTCTTAAGACTATTCAATTGAGTTCTTAACATGCTTTTCCTAGCAATGAATTGTGTACTAAAACTTTGTTCAAGAAAGTCCCAAATTTCTTTAGCAATAGATAATCCAAGAACATCACCACTAATTGTTGGTGTAAAGGTTGCTTTTAAACAGGTTGACACAAATCTATCCAATCTTCTCCAAGAAACCCACACAGGATTAACCATTTCAACACCATCAACTATAATTTTCTGTGGTGGTTCAATGATATCACCATTAACATATCCATAAAGATCACAGGAGAGCAGAACTCCCTCAAATTAATCTCGCCAAAGCATAAAATTGGTCGATCAAGCTTCATTGAAACAAAATTCGAAATATTTGTAAAAGGTAGAGCACGTACAAGAATTACCAGCGGAAGCCATTATATTAGAATTTTGACTTGATTGGATAATTTCCATATCTGAGCACAAGAAATTGTTTGTATTGCTTCTGTTGCTGTTAATGTTACTGCTACTGTTGTTGTTGCTGCTGTTGTTCTTAACGTTTGTATGTAGATCTTCGAGTTGTTACTATATAAATCTTGTAAGAATCCTAAAAAAATTGATTTGTGGGAAAAACTGTTGTATTGATATTACCCTGAATTGATTGAATACCCAAAAATTATTGAGAAAATTGTTAAGGTTTGAATGAGGATCGTAACTAGTCTGATACCATGGGAATTCTTATGTTCTCATGATAATCAAGATGAATTGAAAGTAAACAAAGATGAACACGAGACAAAGGAGAAGAAATTGTATTAAATAGAAAATACACACTGCCAAAACAGACAGAATTCAGATATATTTATTGCAGGACTTTAAGTTGTCTGAAATAGAACAACTGACTCAACTGATCTGAGTCAAGTCAAACTTATTTGACTTGACTATCCTATTAAGTATTAGCCTCCCTCATTGGTAATTTATGGCTCCGAAACTTCAGGGGAGTTACGTTAAACCATGCATGGCCACAGAAACAAGTTGTCTAAAACTTTAGGTCTCCTTCAAATGTGAGTTATAAAGACTTCGAACGAGTAAATGATTGATAATGTCGAATGTCAGAATCGGTTATGCGGTTGATAGGTTGCAGAAGTTACAGATTTTGTTCTTAACATCAAACTTCTTCACCTTCTCTCGCACTTGTTTTATATCTTGAAACTCCCATTCTGTTTCTTACGTCTGATGCTACAGAGCAAAGGCCAGGAAACTGGTTAGTGCAGCTTTACCTTTTTCTGGCTCTTATTGGTCAGTAATGGATGTTGTGCTTCCCTTACTTCCCGAATGGAGAACTTCATTGAAAGCTTTAACGTGTCAAATTGAAGAGTAATTCACATTGCACTCAGTTGGGCAGGATGTGACTTCAATTGTCTTGGGGAATATTCAATTAACAGAGCAACGGTGGTTTCATCGAAGGCTTGCAAGTGAGAGACACCACAAGACAATAAAATTCATTTTGAAAGTTTATTTGGAAAGTATGTTCTCATGATAATCAAGATGAATTGAAAGTAAACAAAGATGAACACAAGACAAAGGAGAAGAAATTGTATTAAAGAGAAAATACACACTGCCAAAACAGACAGAATTCAGATATATTTATTGCAGGACTTTAAGTTGTCTGAAATAGAACAACTGACTCAACTGATCTGAGTCAAGTCAAACTTATTTGACTTGACTATCCTATTAAATATTATTTAGCCCCCCTCATTGGTAATTTATGGCTCCCAAACTTCAGGGGAGTTACGTTAAACCATGCATGGCCACAGAAACAAGTTGTCTAAAACTTTAGGTCTCCTTCAAATGTGAGTTATAAAGACTTCGAACAAGTAAATGATTGATAATGTCGAATCTTTATCCGGCGATTATGCGGTTGATAGGTTGCGAAGTTCTGATTTTGTTCTTAACATCAAACTTCTTCACCTTCTCTCGCACTTGTTTTATATCTTGAAACTCCCATCTTTGTTTCTTACGTCTGATGCTTTCTGAGCAAAGGCCAGGAAACTGGTTAGTGCAGCTTTACCTTTTTCTGGCTCTTATTGGTCAGTAATGGATGTTGTGCTTCCCTTACTTCCCGAATGGAGAACTTCATTGAAAGCTTTAACGTGTCAAATTGAAGAGTAATTCACATTGCACTCAGTTGGGCAGGATGTGACTTCAATTGTCTTGGGGAATATTCAATTAACAGAGCAACGGTGGTTTCATCGAAGGCTTGCAAGTGAGAGACACCACAAGACAATAAAATTCATTTTGAAAGTTTATTTGGAAAGGAGTATTAGCAGTAAACATCCCTGACTGCTCCATATCTAATTCTTTAAGAGCTTTTGCTTTGTGAACTTGGTGCTCCTTGACTTGCCGCTAGGAAACCCAAGTTAATTACATTGCTTTGTACATGAAGATTTTATCACTCTTAAAAAGGGCCTGTCAGTACTGTTAGTGGTCTATCTTGGGTTATCTACTTTTCTAGAGAATCCAGTAACGTTGGTTCAAACCTATGTTCTCATGATAATCAAGATGAATTGAAAGTAAACAAAGATGAACACAAGACAAAGGAGAAGAAATTGTATTACAGAGAAAATACACACTGCCAAAACAGACAGAATTCAGATATA
Organism: Papaver bracteatum; assembly: GCA_023529315.1. Classification (NCBI taxonomy): domain Eukaryota; kingdom Viridiplantae; phylum Streptophyta; class Magnoliopsida; order Ranunculales; family Papaveraceae; genus Papaver; species Papaver bracteatum. Next base: position 294,126 of record JAJJWX010000461.1, on the reverse strand, counting down.
TTTATTGCAGGACTTTAAGTTGTCTGAAATAGAACAACTGACTCAACTGATCTGAGTCAAGTCCAACTTATTTGACTTGACTATCCTATTAAATATTATTTAGCCCCCCTCATTGGTAATTTATGGCTCCCAAACTTCAGGGGAGTTACGTTAAACCATGCATGGCCACAGAAACAAGTTGTCTAAAACTTTAGGTCTCCTTCAAATGTGAGTTGTAAAGACTTCGAACAAGTAAATGATTGATAATGTCAGAATGCTGTAACCGGCAGTTATGCGGTTGATAGGTTGCAGAAGTTACAGATTTTGTTCTTAACATCAAACTTCTTCACCTTCTCTCGCACTTGTTTTATATCTTGAAACTCCCATGCTGTTTCTTACGTCTGATGCTACAGAGCAAAGGCCAGGAAACTGGTTAGTGCAGCTTTACCTTTTTCTGGCTCTTATTGGTCAGTAATGGATGTTGAGCTTCCCTTACTTCCCGAATGGAGAACTTCATTGAAAGCTTTAACGTGTCCAATTGAAGAGTAATTCACATTGCACTCAGTTGGGCAGGATGTGACTTCAATTGTCTTAGGGAATTTTCAATTAACAGAGCAATGGTGGTTTCATCGAAGGCTTGCAAGGGAGAGACACCGCAAGACAATAAAATTCATTTTGAAAGTTTATATAGCCAAGGATTATATAGCAGTAAACATCCCTGACTGCTCCGTATCTAATTCTTTAAGAGCTTTTTCTTTGTGAACTTGGTGCTCCTTGACTTGCCGCTAGGAAGCCCAAGTTAACTACATTGCTTTGTACATGAAGATTTTATCACTCTTAAAAAGGGCCTGTCAGTACTGAAAAGGGCCTGTCAGTACTGTTAGTGGTCTATCTTGGGTTATCTACTTTTCTAGAGAATCAAGTAACGTTGGTTCAAACATAAAAACGGCCAGTCAGTACTGTTAGCTTTCATGAAACTGGGGTAGTGGAAAACTGTACGAACTAGTCTTTGAGATTCAAAAAGATCGGAAAAGGGAAACAACGTTGGAATGAAAAGAACATTCTTACAAGTAAATATTGGGTTACCAGGGGAACCAACTGTTTGGTCCATCTTTAAAAAAGTTGCATCAATTGGAATATTTCCACTTTTACAAATCTTTGTGCTTATTTTTGTATTCTTGATTAAAAAAGGATATATTTTCCTTTTTCTTTTTACTCATTTGAATTCCTGTCAAGATTGGAGGCTCATGATTTTACACTGTGCTTTCATCATTTTTTTTCTTTTTTTATGGCGTGTTTCATCATTATTTTAAACGTTCGAAAAAAGGAAAAGTTGGAGATTTATACGTACAAAAACTAGAGGTGGTTAGTTGTTTTCCACTTCTATCTCTAGTTGGTCTCATTTCAATGGCTACTTCCACAATGAACATTGAAACCCCAGAGACTCTAGGACCAAACCAAAATGGCAATTCAAATCCCCATACGGAAGAAACAATCAAAGCCAAAAACTGGCCGTTACTCATTATTAATTGCGCCTTCGTTTTTTGTGGTGTTATAGGATGTCCTCTCTTAATGAGGCTATACTATCTTCATGGTGGTACTCGTAAATGGCTTACTGCTTGTTTGGAAGCTGCTGGTTTCCCAGTTCTCATATTTCCTCTCATTTTTCTCTATATTAAATCGAAATCGTCAACGCAGAACAACGATCAAAGTACTTCCTTCTGTATGGAACCAAAACTGTTTTATTGGAGTGCCATAGTTGGAATTGGGTATGGTGTTGCTCATTTCATGTACGCATGGGGTTTCTCTTATCTCCCAGTATCAACTTCGACAATTCTATCTGCAACTCAGCTGTGTTTTACAGCATTTTTCGCATGGTTGATCGTGAAACAAAAGATTACAGCATTTATTATAAATGCAGTGGTTGTAATGACACTTGGATCGGTTTTGTTGGGTATAAATACTCAGGGCGATAGACCAATTGGTGTATCGAAAGCTCAGTATTTACTGGGGTTTCTTTTAACGTTGGCTGCTTCTGTTTTATGTGGCTTCATGATGCCTCTAATTGAGCTTGCTTACGGTAAAGCAACAAGAAGTATCACATATGCTACTTTGTTGCAGTTCCAAATCACGCTTTGCCTGTTTGCAACCGGCTTGGACGTCATTGGGATGCTTATAAACAAGGATTTTCAGGTACATAACTCTCTCACGAGCTTAGGGCCTCTATTTTATTTTAGTTTTTGTTGATCAGCATGCAAACCAAGTGTTTGTAGCAGAAACGGCTTCCAAGATCGTAAGACAAGAGGACTGACCAGTTTGAACCAACATTCCTAGCAAAAATGCGAACACCTTTTTAAGAATATCTATTCTATTCAAAAGTTAGAATTCTGACGATACATTTGCAAATTGATTCATTTCACAGGCAATACATAGAGAAGCAGACGAGTTCGGGCTTGGGAAAAGCAAGTACTATATTATACTAATCTTCACTGCACTAACATCCCAATTAGCATCTATCGGATTCCTAGGCGTGATTTTGTACACAAATGCTCTTTTCATCGGTATATACGGATCAGTTCTCCTTCCGTTCATCGAAGTAGCAGGTGTCATATTTTTCCACGAGAGTTTCACAGGATTAAAAGGAATGGCATTGGCATTATGTCTTTGGGGTTTCTCTTCCTACTTCTATGGAGAGTACAAGATGATGAATAAAGCGGGTAATAATAAAAGTGCAGCCGAGAAAATTGATGAGAAAATCAAAAATGAGCCCAAAAAATTAGATGATCAAGAACCAACGTACTATTCTGTATGAATACATGTTTTCCAATGTTTTCTCTTCCATATTAAATAATTTGGCTAGTAAAGCGTTTATGTTAGATTATTTGGCCGAGAGACCGCCAAAACTTGAGGAATGTATACAATAGCGGAGTCAGAATGGAAGGAAGGTTTTGGGAGCCCTTGTAATTTATATATATGCTTGTTATGTCTGAACTCGAGCAGCTGAGTATATATCTCAAGTGACGTGATTTTCTTCGTGACTTTACAGATAAATTTCTACTGCTATCATTTCAGTTGCATTTGTTTTAGGTCTTTGATGTCTGGGTCCAGCAACAGATATGCACTCAGAGTCCATGATGAAGTTGCTTTGTATCTCCCTAATGGCCCCTCCTAGATATGGCATGATTGTTGCTCTTTATCTACACTGTTTGGGTCATTCATTCGTTGTTCTTCTTCTTCTTTATTCTTGTCCCTCGTCATCATCCATCTGGTTTGTCCTCGGCCCTCTACCCACATAATAATGTCCACTCCATAACAATGTATATACATATAAACCTAACACTACGAAAATACTCTCTTCGCCGAGTTTTAGTTTAGAATGAAAAAATTATACAGAATATGGGCTATATAGCCAAAATTGAGTGTTTTCTGGGTTAAATGGACGGGTAAGGTTTTAGTCTGGGTCAAATGACCAAAAAGAATCTTTTAATGAGGAAAGACTTTACTGCCCTTCATATCACATTATTACATAAGAAAACTCATTTCTTCTCGTCTTCTTCGTCAACATAAAACAGATCTGAAAAAACAGAATATCATTTCTTCACCCCCATCACAAGCTCTCGTTCTCTATTACCGCCATAACCACTGCGGAAAATTAGCAACCACCATCACCAGCTCTCGTTCTCCCTCTTCAAAAAAACTTCACCACCACAACCAGCACAACCATCTATCTGTCTATCTTCTCGATCTAAAATTCCGTTGATAGAAGACTCACAATAAAAATTACTTGGGTCAACACATTCTCCCTTCTCCGGACACGGCTCACAATAAAAATCATCTGATAACAAAGAATCATAATCCGATACTACTCTATCAACACTATCACAATACGTTTTTGGTTGACGATTGAAATTGGTGGCTATGTAATTACAGGTAACAGCAACAGTGATTGCAATAGTTATGACTCCAAGTAAATTTATGATTTCTTGTTTTGTAGGAAAAAATCCTGGTGATGGCTCCTTCAGTAATGGAATTGAAGCAGAATTGGGTTTTGTATGTTTCGATTTTAGGCGTTTCTTTGGTGTTGAATAAGAAGAAGACATTTAAAATCAAAATCTAGAGAAAAATTGGGTTCGTCTTGTTGGGTAAAATCGAATTGAAACTTCTAATTATAAAATTTGAATCATCAAAAGGAAAATCTACATACCCGTGTTTGATTTTGATTTTTAAAATTTGATCGGTATGTTGATGTCCAAAACAATTAAGTACAAACCATATTTCGCTCTTCTCTCACACTGTTTCTGGTGAAATTTTTTCCTTACATTGGTGAAACTGGGTTTCATCCTATGCTAAATTGGGTTGAATTTGGTTTCACCCACTTTAAACTAGTATGAAACCGGTTTCATCTATCGGTAGGATGAAACTATGATTTTTGAACTAGGTATCACTCACTGTAAACTATGCTAAATTGGGTTGAATTTGGTTTCACCCACTTTAAACTAGGATGAAACCGGGTATCACTCACTGTAAACAAGGATGAAACTGGGTTTCATCCTATACTAAATTTATTTGAAATTGGTTTCACCCATTTTAAACTAGGATGAAACCGGGTATCACTCACTGTAAACAAGGATGAAATTGGGTTTTATCTTATACTAAACTGGGTTTTATCTTATACTAAACTGGGTTTCATTCTAATGATTAGGATGAAACTGAACTTGGTTACATCCACATTTACACTAGGATGAAACTGGTTATTGATCATGTCACACTAGTTATGATCTTTAACCGTTGGAATGGGTTAGTACATTGATTGAATTACCTCTTGTCCAGTTTCAGATTATGATCACTCTTTTCTTTTTGGGACATAATTTTAAATTTGTATACCTTAAAATGTCGTCTCCAATATGAAACCATTAACAATGGAATGAGTGCGGGAGATGACATTACAAATGTGCAGGTGATGGCAGTTATGGTTGGCATGAGGCAGAGATGAAGTTATTAAACTATGGCTGTGGAGTTGTTGCTAGCTCTTGGCCTGGCAGAGAAGGTAATGAACTGCAGGTGCTCTTGTAACTATAATTATGAATGCTTCTTAATAATAAGATCTGAAACAACAAAGAGAGAAGAAGATGAGTAATCATGTTAGATTTCATTAATTAATTATTAGTAGTAGTACTACATTTATTTGATGATTTTGGTGCGCCGTTGTGGGTCTAAATATGACAAACTTTACGCTCGATCCCACTAAGAGTATGGTGATAAAGAAACAGTGTATGGCCGATGCATATCAAAAAAAAAAAAAGTACGAAGCAATGAAATTGCTTAGATTTAGAGAATTGTTGTGTGGAGCACACTGCAGTGCTGTTTGGTTATAAAAATAAGTAAAAATGGAATATGTGTAGGTGTACTGTGTGATACTCATACCTGAGACCTGCTGCATTGACGCACTTTCTTTTCTTTTTTTCTGCATCTTGAAAATGGGGACATAATTTGGATTTAGAAATCCCATCCAGTTAAGAATGGCCTCCATCTGGACGTTCCTTGAAAATGGGGACATAATTGAGATCTTTGCGTGGTTGAAGTCTCTGTTGCATTTCTATTCTTGCTCTCACTGGAGTGTGCATGTACAGGTTCAGTTATTTTGCTCTTTATATATCAATTTGAGTTCAAGTTCTTGCTCTCACTGGAGTGTGCATGTTCAGGTTCATATTAGCTAATCAAGATGCAATTAGCTACCGGAGTTCATGGCAAACAAAGAAGCAAAATAAAACAGGAATACAAAACCAAACAGCTGCAGTTGAAGTTGAATATGGACTGATGGTGCTGGCAAAGGTATGGCCTGTTGATAATGGAGTGGTGGCGTATGCGAACTGCTGCTGCCTTGGGGTTGTATTGTCTGTGCTCCCTGCTGTCTGTATGCTGGTGAAGGTGGACATGCAGGTGGAGATGTGAACTGGAGATGATGGAGATGATGGTGGTACTGCTTCTCTAAGGGTTTGGAGAGGAGCAGAGAGCTCCTCCCTGTTGGTTCCGTGCAGTCGTGAGGTGTTATTATGTACAGTTTCAGTTCCTAGACGGTCTTGGGTCTTTGTTGTGATTTCTTTTGGTAGGGTCTAATGCTTGTATATGAACTACACATCATAGATAATTATTTGAAGAAGATAGGGACATATTTGTCTCTTCAGGTTAATAAATTAAAGATATTCTGGGTCAAATATCCATTTTGGCTAAATAAACAGTATTTTTTCTGTTTTTTGGCCATATAAACAGTATCTAAACCTAGCTGTCCATTTCACCCATAAAATGTTTTTTTTGATCTTTTTGATCAATTTTGTGAAAATTATAGTAATTTTTCAAAAAATGTAGGTAGTAATTCCCATTTCCCAATTAATTTGACCATAGACATTAATAATGAAACTACGTGGGACGAGATTCTACCATCCCAGCAATCATTGCCATATGATTATATATATCAGACATGTGTTGTGGTTAAAAAACAATATCCAGTTTTCTTCTTCTTCTTTCCCTACTTTGACAATTACCACGCTGTCATTTTCACACAACTAGACACTGTAATATTAATGTGCAGCTAAGTGTGCTAGTGGTGGAGGCAGGTGGGTGATTTTTTAAGCGGGGGACATTCCGGAAATGATACATCTCCCGCAGGTTGGGTCTCGCGGGCCATCCCGTGGGATGGAATGTGAGAGGGAGGGGTGGGTCCCACATTTTAGCTCCCGGGATATTCTTTGACAAACCCAAGTGGAAGATTTTTAGGGCAATTTTTATGGCAATCAATAAAATATTTGTTGAACCACGTAGATGAATAAACGTTATTTTTTATTACGGGAAACTAAGGTAAAATCAACAAATTTGATACTTTAGAGTCCTACTAATAAAAATTTGGTCACATTAATGATTTTATTAATATAAACTAATAAGAATTGGGTCTCATGGATTATTTAACTAATAAAACAAATAACAAAAAATAAATCCTAAATATGATAATCGGGTTTTGGAGAGAGAAAAGCAAGGGGCGTTTTTGCTTTAAACGCTAGCATTTTTCCTTCCGACTCCAGCGTTATTCCTTCCAACGCCAGCGATTGTGCCAAGCTCGCCCGGTCTTACATCGCGCGCGCGCTACATGTTCCATCTCACTCAATAAACCAACAAATTTGTTAGTTTGTACATCCATTTTTCACGTTTGTTGAGTCCATAGTGGGATCAAAATCAACAAACTACAAGTTTGTTGAGTCCATAGGAACTGCTCTTAGAAACATCGATAAAAATATGGGATAGTTTGATTTTGGTGCCTGTAAAATGGTATACTTTTGCGTTTGGTGCCTAACTTTGTCTAACTTTGAGTTTGGTTCCCAGTCAACTGATTGACTTTATTTAACCATGTTGACCATCCACTTTACCGTTAAAATTGTGAAATGACTAGATGAATACAGGAAAGTTATTTGTTGGCCAAGAATGGTTGATCGTAGATGAATGCAAGAACTATTTGAAGGACCTTGAATTTTAAAATTTTAACTGTAAAGTGGATGGTCAACATGGTCCAACAAAGTCAATCTGTTGACTAGTCACCAAACTCAAAGTTGGACAAAATTAGGCAACAAACGCAAAGGTATACCATTTTATGGGCACCAAAGTCAAAATATCCCTAAAAATATCGACATTTGTGAGAATATAGTATGGTCCTGTCACTTGTATACATCAGATGCTTCACCGATGTATTTAAAGTCATCTGGCATAGTTGCATGATCAGTAATTCTATTTTGCCTGATTGATCTTAGAAACTACATACTTTCATATTCAAAACATACGTTTAGGAAACTACAATTGAACACACGGTTGGAGTAAAATAAGAACAATCCAATTCCTGGGTAACAATTTGAAAAGTTATGGGCAGCTCACCAGGGACTCATTTATTACTAATTTTATTGTACCATTAGTGCTTGTGTCATACAGTTTATGGTTCTTCGTAATCATCCATTCTTTTAGGCTCATTTTCGACTTTGTCGACTCTCTTTGTGGATTCATTATTCATCATCTTGTATTCTCCATAAAAGTAAGAACAAAGACCCCAAAGACATAAGGCCAACGCCATTCCCTTTAAACTTGTGAAACTTTCATGGTAAAATATCACAGCTGCTACTCCTGTTAATGGGATTAGGACTGATGAGAGGATACCGTTGAAAAGAGCACTGGCGTAGAAGATTACGCCCATGGTTCCAACACCTGACAATTGCCATGTTATTGCAGTCGCGACCATTATGATATAATAGTTGGCTTTGCCAAGTCCAAAATCATTTGCTTCTCTAGGTATAGCCTGTGAAATTAATCAACATTATCCAAGTGTAATAGTATGGTAATAGATTAATGCAATTTTGTAACAGAAAATCCGTAATATCCGGCAATATATAGTTACAGTACCTGAAAATCCTTGTTTGCTAGCATCCCTATGACGCAAACGGTGGCAGAAAAAACCGAAAGAACAAACTGGAACTGCAACAAACTTGAATAAGTGAGGTTTCTAATGGCTTTACTGAAAGCAAGTTCAATAAGAGGCATTATTAACCCAGCTAAAGCTGCAGCACTCAGCGTCAAAACAAATCCTAACAAATACTGAGCTTTTGATACACCAACTGGCCTATCCCCATCAGTATTAATACCCAACAACACTGATCCAAGTGTCATTACAACAACAGCATTTATGATAAATGCTGTAAATTTTTGCTTCACAATCACCCATGAAAAAAACGCAATAAAGCATAGTTGAGTTGCCATGAGAAGGGACGAAGTTGACACAGGAATATAGGATAAACCCAATGCGTACATGAAAGTAACAAGACCATACAGAACCCCAAGTATGGCACCCCAAAGAAACAGGTTGTGTTCCATCCAAAAAGATGAAGAAATTTTATCGGCAGATGATTTCGACCGAATGAAGAGAAACATGAGAGGAAATATGAGAATTGGAAAACCAGCAGATGCAATAAAACTACTAAGCCATATATGACTGCCACCATGAAGATAGTATAGTCTCATTAAGAGAGGACTACCTATTGCACCAACAAAAACAATAGCACAATTGATAATGACTAACAGCCAGTTTTTGGTTTTCTTTGGTTTCTCTGTGTGGGTGTTTGAAATGCCATTTTGGGTTGTTCCTGGAATCTCTAGTTTTTCAATATCCATGGCGGAAGTAGCCATTGCAATAATGATCTATTAGAGAGAAATAGAGATGAGAGTTGCATAGAAATATGTGGTGAAGGTGCGTATTATATAGTGCTGTCATGTGCATGAAAATGATGGTTACTATAACTTCATCACCAGTAGAATCATTGGATCGACTAACATGGAAACATTTTTCTTTTATTTATTTTTTTAATTTTTTTTTTTGCTTACTAGTCGTAGTAAAATATGGCCCTTTCTGTGGAGTTTAAAAACAAAAAACAAAGAATCATACTAACTCATTTTCTGGAAAAGATGTGTTTTTAGGCTAAATTAAAAAAATGACAGTACCTCTTTTCCAGAAACAGAAAGAGTATTATTCAAGCAAAATAGACAGACCAAAAATGTTTCCCACATATGCATTGGAATGGAAAGGAGCACTGAATAAGCTAACAGGGGGTTAGTCAAATAAGATTTTGAATGACTTCTGGGGAGTTTGTAAATCTACCGTTAGTCCATAGAGACTTTTGGAGAGTCTCTTAATATCTCTTGTTATTGGTTAGGGACTTTTTTTCAGTCATTTAAATTCTCTGAAACTCCATGTTATTGGATTAGGATTTCATAAGAGTTACTCCAACGCTTCTTGTTATTCGAAGGAGAATTGAAAGTCATTGATTTGTTGTTTTCAGAGATTTGAAGAGACTTTTCTTAAAAATAGGCATGGTAGAAATCTCTCCTCAAGAGGTGATATTTCTAGAGACTTGGAAATTTGGAGATTTTTTGGTTTTGGGAGTGAACCATTTTTTTATCTCCTTGTGCCTTATTACACTTAAGGGCCACTTGGAAAGGGGTAATCAAGACAAAATGTAGAATAATGTGATTTTTTAAATTGGAGAATATATATTTTAAAATAGGGTATGTGAGTCTTTGTGATTTTAAAATATATATTTTAGAAGTTATAATTTTTTTCTCCGCATAGAAAATAAAATGTGGGACGACCGGAATAAAGTGAATGAAAATTTAGGCATAAGACATCAATGCGATTTATTTTAATAATGGATACATATTTCATTAGGTGGTCATAGTACTTTTATTATTACTGTAGGGAATTAATCAGGGGATATTATACAGTTTTGTCTCTACAAATCACATAAACTTTCTACAAGTCTCTTTTTTTATCCCTGCAAATCTCATTTTTTGTCTCCACAAGTCACAAAGACTCTAAAATTCTCTCAGAGAATCACTAGAAATCTCTAGATTTTCAGAGAATCTCTAAAAATCACTCAAATTAAAAATCTAAGAAAGTCCATAGAAATCTTGTTTGACTACCCCTTGTAATTTTTAAATTTTTTAAATCGAATTTCGAATTCAGGACATTAATATCTTCGTCAATAATTTTGCCACTCCATTGCATTGACATGGTAATTTTGGACACAGTAAAAACTGAGAGGCCAGAGTGAGGTCAAATCTTATTAGTTATGGAGCACATTTCATCATGGTGAAACCACTACGAGTTAATAATAGAGGTTTTTGACTTTTGGAAAAACGCGATACCACTCACTCCACCAAGAGAATGCAACAGAAATCCACTTCATAGCGTGCGAGTTTAGCCCATCGAGCATAGGAACTTCATAGGACATTATCATCTGGTTGACAATCTTAGGTAATGCACTTTAGCATCCTGACTTTACTTATTTTATTTGAAAATGAGCATCTGACTTTAATTAAGAGTAAGAATGCGGTGTTCTTTATTAAAAGAAGGATGTTGGTCTTTGGCATACCAGTCCTTTAAATCCCTAATAAGCATCTAAAATCAAAAGTAACCATGTTAGTGTGGAGGATGCGAAGATGAATTGTTGATAGCCACACCTTAATTTACGCAAGAAAATTAAAATAATTACTAAATGCTAATACGTAGAGTCATCAGAGCCATTTGCTTGGCATATTCTACTAAGACCGATTATCATCCACCGATTGAGGGTTTCATGATAATAAACAAAATTATCAATGAACCGTATCAATAAAGAAGTTGCAGAGACTAAAGATTGCACAGACTAAAGATACAGATATGAAAGTAATGGCTGAGCAAGACTATCTATGGTTTTTCGATTTAAACTAATTGATTATGCTGTCTATATAATATTTCGATACGCTCTACAGGATGATGGTGTATTATTTTCTGAATTATTGATCTATTCTATATGGAAATTTCTTGCACAGATGAGGTTATTTTCTGAATTAGCCTAAAACGAACCAAATGCAATGCATGAGAAAGATTTCAATTTATGATGAAAGAATGTTCATAATATATTATTGCGGTATTTTAACTAAACAAATGGATCAACTTACTTTACACGTTCTATGCTACAAGGATCAGGTCAAAATTTTAGACAACACAGGGACCGCAAGGACCCTGGTTTCTTACAAGGCCCTCCCTCCTTTTCTACTTGAACACAAGGGAAGAATAATGTGAGCTTTTCACCTCACCTCTACGCGGTTGTTACAAAGGATTTCTAGGTTACATATGGAGTCAAAACATGTCAATTGATATGCTAATCCCCGATTCCAAATGGCGTTCTCTTCCTGCTTCCACCTTCACCATATTGATCATTCCATTTTCGCAACTCATTCATGCTTGAAGCATCATAAGCAACCGAAGCACCGACCTAATAGAAAAACACAGCCCAATAAGAATAAAAAAAATCATCATACTTGGAATATAAGCGAGAAGGATATATGAGACTTTGTACGTGCATGTGTTGGTAACAAGTCATATTTACTTCAAGGAAACCCTAGTAATGATCACAATTTACTGCAGCTTTTAAGGATCACAGGAGATTTGTGTACCTTTGCTTTTGCTTCGATAAAGTCTCCCAGATTAAGCGGTCTTAGTGCTGGAGCTATACTTTCAGAACACCCCTAGAAAACAAAAGATCAAAACATTCAATTTCGGTATTACATTGACAGGTTTGAAGACTTTTGATAGCAAAAAAACTACACCACCAAGTAGTGGAGAGGGTGAGAGAGCAAGACTAGGGAGGAATAAAGCAGAGCATCCTAGATCAGACACAAGGTAGTTTTCGCAGGGCTCGAGAGAGAAAAGCCAGAATTCCTTTTTCTTTGAAAAGGAAACTTAAAAAACTAAAAAAAAGGTCAAATGCCTTGGCGGATGTTAACTAGTAGTAATATCTAACTAAACCCACGACCACTTACCTTCTTTTCTTCTTCAATAAGTTCTTGGACAGGCCTGTAAGCGGCAGCAATACATAAGTTCTGCACAAGGACAGGTAACACATCAAGTTAGTTAAAGTTGTCCAACGTCTAATTTGAACAGCTTAGATCATGTTGTGGTTAAATATGGATTAACAAAGCTGTGGAGTCCGTTCAAGGTGATCTAAGGTGTTAATTTTACATTATCAGGGGCATAACAATGTTTTAAAAGCTGGAGTGAACTTCAAACTCTTTAATGTGCTCATTTTACACTTCATTTTCTGCAGTTGCTTTTCCATGTGAAAGGTCAACATGGTGAGACGGCCATTCTCACAATAGCAACCCTCAACCATCTCTTTGAGAGCCGTGAAGGACTATAAAATACTGTGTTAGCAAAATGCAGCCTCACACCTATACAAAAACAAGTGTTAGTACATTACCTTCAGATCACTCCCAGAGTATCCTTCAGTTGCGTTTGCAAGCTGGCCATATTTGAAATCATCCTCGAGGTTTTCTTGAGCAAGAAATATTTTCAGAATTTTCTTCCGGTTCTCAGCATCTGGTAAATCCACGTGTATCCTACATACAGAAGTTATAACTGTAAGGACTCTTACTTACAGATTTTTGGATAGTAGCAATAGACAACTAGACAGATAAGATACCACAGCTAATGTAAGGCACTTGAGCTTCAATGCGATACTGCCTAAACAATATTCTATGTACAGAAAGTAAAACTGTCTAGCAATTAGAACTTTATGTCCTAGCAAAAAGTTCAATTCAAAAGATGCTATTTTAGATATCTTACCTTCTTGGTAAACGGCGGATAACAGCATCATCAAGATCAAATGGTCTATTGGTGGCACCGAGAACAAGGATTCTTTGGCTGTCTTTCGACCTCAGTCCATCCCAAGCTGCCATAAACTCATTTCTCATTCTTCTAGTTGCCTCATGTTCAGAGCCACCACCTCGGGCACCAAGCAAACTGTCAACCTATACCAATAAAATTTAGGACAGAGCAAACGATGTATGTTGAGACTTGAGCAAATTCGAATCCAAAAAAGGCACAGCCAAGAAAAATTTGGGAATATGCACAAATGGATCCATTAAAGTCTTCACCTCATCAACAAATATAATTACAGGGGCAAGCTTGCTAGCAAAAGAGAAAAGAGCCTTGGTAAGCTTTTCAGCATCTCCAAACCACTGATTCAGCATTCAGAAAGGAAAAAGGAATTAGGACATTCAAGAGCTCCGCTAATGCTTTATACCATCAAAGGATTTCTTATATATTAGCACACGGCATTTAAAGAACATGATTCAACCAGTAACAAAGACAAAATAAATCGCAACTGATCTAACATAGATCAAACTTTCTAAAATCCATTGCTGTATCAAAAGAAAAAAGAGATAGAGATCAGATCTTAAGAAGTCTTAGGCGCACCAAATTCAGTAGTTGCGTCATATATCACCATAAGTGCTTCCTATATCTTACTACCTATACCAACTTGTGTGGGTGGACTTTATTGGAACTACAATAAAACCCTTTGGGACTTCAATCTTAGTCAATCAGGTTGACCTAGTGGGGAGTTGGTCATTATGAGTTCAAGTATTCTAAGTACCTTAGATGTGAGCGTTGAACCAGTAATGCTTATAAAATTGGCTCCTGCTTCGGTTGCTATTGCTTTAGCAAGAAGGGTCTTTCCTGTTCCCGGAGGTCCAAAAAGTAGTATCCCTTTGCATGGCTGCAAGTCAGTACACAAAATTATTAATTAAATGAGGTACAAAATAAAAACATACGCCACAGGAACTACGAAACATAGCTGCACTAAAAATTAAGAAAATGCCTGCAAACATTCACCCGCAATAGATTTCCACGAGTGAACAACTCCGGTCTCCTCATTGGAAGAATTACAAGTTCATTTAATGTTTTTTTCACATCCTCGAGCGCGCCAATATCTTCAAATTTGACTCCAACTTCACCTGGCGGAACCACTGCTGAAACAAAGTTGCTTTCAAACTCATCCTTCACAAGGCTCTGCAACGAATAAGACACAATTGCATGAGAACGTAAATAAATAAATTCAGAATTAGCCTAGTTCAGAGAGTTACCACAGAGGAACCATCTGCATACCTTCAGATCTTGTGTTGGTTGTCTAGATTTCATCTCCTCTTCCTTTAACCTCAGAATTGCAGTCTCCAGGCTTCAAAGAAAATGAAGATCAATCAACTGACAAACGGAGAGCATGAGGAAACTGACAATGAATTATGGTTATACCTTTCGCGGGGCACGTTCAACCTTTCCCCTTTTATTGACGGAAGACTGCAGCCGTAGAGGTAATTATTTCTAGCCCAACCAACAACTTTTTCAGCTTCTGGATAGTGAAATGATGAAACACAGGTTAGTAACTGTACAGTTTAGCACATCTACAGTGGATTTAGTAATTTACAGAAATCATCAAGCAATCATAAAGATCATGCTCATTGCAAAAACGAAATAAGAATTACATACATATTATATATGCACCCATAAATTCTTTTACGGCGTAGTCCCTACAGGGGTCAGTCAATTCTGCTACCTAAGTATATTATATATTAACTTCCTAAGCAAAGGGGTGTCAACATATTTCTGACATTAAAGTGTTGCAAAATGATTATTATGTATTGGCGCATGTCTCCGAATAATGCCCAAGCCACAGAAACCCTGGTTAGTTATATCTAACCTAATTTACAGCAGGCAATTCCAGGAGAAAAAATGGTATGGTTAATGACTCTAGATTAAGAGAGAACACATTATAAATTTATAATCCTGGGAAGTAGTTCAAGACAACAATATGCAAGCACGTAACTTCATTTATTCATCCCTCATAAGGCCTATGTCATTGAGACAGAATTTTTAGCTATTCTTATCATACTTTACTAATAGGCTAATGATGTGCCTCATTTATTTAAGTAACATTTGATGAGTTATTTATATTTCTTACTCTGCTGAGTCAGGATCACGCCATCAGTATTTACATGCAAAAGCTCTGCACATGATAAATTGTGCTCCTCTATTACCTGCACGACATAAATGTACATTAAATGAACCCAACAGATCAAAGTTGTTCACTAGCCCTGAAACTGTAAAAGCAAAATCAAACAAGCAGGCAACTACATTTGTAGTGTAAGGAACGGCGAAGTTTTTGAAGAAAGATATCAGCACCAGAAATTATATTATATTAGCAAGATACCTTGTGTAGCTCAGTCAGGTTACTCCTTGATATCACAATCTTCCTGTCTATTTCTATCTGTTTATTGAATGCCCCAAGAAGTTCCTCTTCCTACAAAAAGCACAAAAGCCAGAATTAGCATTCTTTAGTCAAACAAAACAATTGTTGTAGGCGAATGCTTTTGACATTGTGGTTAAGTTAATATTTCTCATTTCGAAAAGCAAAACAGCTCATTCTTGCTGTTTTTGTCTGAAGGTAGATGCTCACATCATCACCCACATCTGATAGAAGGTTTTATTCATAACTGCAGCTAGTAAGACTCTAAAAGTTTTATTTTAGTTAGTTTTATATTACTTACTGCCCAAATATTAACAATCCTTAATTCTGTTGCGGTAAAAAAAAAATCGCAGTCACCAGGAACGTGAAAAGCCATTATAAATCTCACTGAGATCGTGATTTTGTGTTCCTCAGTGAGATTCGAGCTGGGAGCGTGCTCCAAACAAGGGAGAAACGCGCTCCCACTGATTGACTTTAAACCACCTCCCACGGAAATGCACTTACTACAAAGTGACGAGCAACTGCTATTCAATATCTGTAGTTCTACTGTTCTTATTGAGTTTAGCTACTTCATGCATACTACTTAATAGCTCTTACAGTTTATGAAAGCATATACCCTTGATAGTTACATCGTGAAGCTACAACCTATATTTCATCCAATTTGAATTTGATGCCTTGATTTATCAATTTACCTTTGGAGGATGAAGTAAAACCACATTGGGGAACAGCTTATTTAACTCATTCTGATGTGGTTTTTTTATGCCTTTCACTCCATCCGTAAGTTGCTTCAACGAAAAAGGCTGCAATTACCAATAAACAACATGCCAATTTATTAAAAAACATCATAAAAAAGTTAAATATTCTAAGAAAAGAGCTTACCATGTTAGACAATGAAAAAGAAACAACATATATGACAGTGCCTAACATACAATCCCCTCCGTGAATCAAGAAAATGAAACAGGAGGATGGAAGCAAGGGCCAATGGGGCAAAGGTAACGCATATGGCAACAAATCAAGAAAAGGAATAAATGACGTACCAATTTTTGGAGATTAAGACCAGGGATTAGCATTGTCTGTCAAACACCAAAGAGAATAAGAATTATTTGAAGGAAAGATAATGAAAATGGACAAATGCCCAAACCAAACACCGAATTTCTTTTTCCAACGCCAAAAAAAACTTCCATCCAGCAATAAAAGAGCAGTCTCAAAATATACCGAGATAAAGGAGAATAGAGTTCCTCCAGTAATTGCTAATCTGAATTTAAATTTTCAATACATACTTATGTTGGAACTATAAAACTTACAAGTTTTTCCTTCTCTTTTGCCCCTGTTTCAACTTTGTTTTGTCCACAAATCAAAACAACAGGTCCTGATAATCGTTCAAACATCTGCTCCACCTTCTGTATAAAATATCTATGATGTGCTTTGGGGACTCCCCTCAACCACTGAGATGAGTCAGGGATATAGACAATAAGCGGTTCTAGGGATGGCAAAACCTGAAATGAAAAACCTTTAAAAGTTCAAGTAACATCACATGCAAAAGGTTATATACAGCAGCCATAATAATCCACCATGATACCACAAAAAAGTACGAAATAATAGTGTATTTCTGTCTATGATTTAAATAACTGGTCATTTTCAAATTCCCATCTAAGTTACAATGTTGGTTGAGCATTTAACCTCACAAAGTGCCTCCAACGCGATGTACCAATCTAATGCCTCCATATCATGATCATGTTCTATATCATGAACTGCGAGAAAATGATCAGAAGATTGTTATAGCAAGTTTTTAAGATCTATCGACAAGTGAATAAAATCCCAAACAGCATTTCCAGCACAACAAAATATTCGTATTAGCGAGCAAACATCATGCCGTACCATCTAACCAATGAATGGAGGACTTCGCAGCTTCCTCAGCACTCATCCCGTCCATCTTTTCTCCTTTGGTTGTCATGTCACCACTATCCACAATAACAGCTACCCGGTCCCCAGTCACCTCATATACCTCTCCCCGCTGGGCAGTTGACAAAGGCCTGTAAAATTGTCAAATGCTGGATAATTAACGGCATGTCAATTGTTAGAATTTAATTTTGAAGTACCTAACTGGGTAATAAAGGGAGACCAAGTACTGTTAAAAGCAAAACAGAAACTCTAGATTATTTGAAACCTGTTGGCCTTCAACCTATTTACATAAACTACCCTCTACTTACAGCCACATACATTTTCAAATGCATAGCCACGTGCAGAGACATTATACTATTACACATGTTTCTCTACCGCCGCTCCCAAAATCTACCAACCCACATCTAATAAGGGTTTAAATCCTGTCTAGGCCTATTCAGCCGCCAACAGACAAGGAAAAGAAAATGCCTATGACATGTCACCAAGATGTATGTGTTACCAAAAACTATGAGATGCATTAGGCTTTACTGAAATAAAATGACCCCCTACTGTGCAAAAGACAACCATTACAAGCTGAACAACTGAGATCCAATTAACCAATAAATTTCGGATGGTTGAAAAGCTGGGACATTCTGGCCTGGAACATATATGCATTCCATTCCAGGACCACATATTGACAGTATTAGTGTAACTGTTATCTTTTCCACAATCACTGTAAACCCAAACAGAAAACTGAATTTAGCCCCATATTTATGATGTGGGAAACAAAACCTCCAGCTTTAATTGAAGAGGACAACCTTGGTCGTTCTTTATATAAGTTTGATTTCTTCAATTAATATTCTAAAATATATGCTCATGTATCACAGGTTCTCAAAAAGGCGAGCTTTTAATATATTTATCTACTGGTATGAAAGGGCGTCAAAAAGCTAGCCATTAGAAACCTAGATGAACAACAGTGACTTTTACAAAACAATACATCATCTAGAGGTTTACGGTGGTGGGGGATGGGGAAGCGAAACGTTATCAATACGACAGTACGTCGTTTTTCAAGAAGTTGTTAAAAGGAAGAAGGCAACAAACTCTTTACCTAACATTGGTTCTAACTACTTGGAAGACTTACCAACCCACCTGGCACGAATAGTTGTATAAGCAGTTTTTGGACCATCAGATGTTGGTATTTTTCCAAATAAAATCCTGTGATGCAATATACGACAATAATTAGGAGTTGGTTAAGTCATAGCTCATGGGACTGACGATGTTTAAGAAGGTCTTTGGGTAAGAATGAATGAGAAGTGACAGGTATACCGTAGACTTAAAACTCTTTCCAGAATTTGATCGAGTTTCTTAAACACAATCAAATACAACCAACGGCAAATTACCTTAGAGATCCAGATCATATATACTGGATCCACAGGGAAGTTTAGACTAAGGGAAGAGCAATATGACCCCAAGAGAGAATGTAGTCCAAAATGAATATATGATACAACTACATCAAAGACTAAGCAAATCATCACAATATATTCCAAGCACTCCTAGCAGTTTTGAGGCTGCTTGAAGAGGAACTCTGGTGTTTATTTTACAAATGGTGAGAGTAGACAAACTTAGACTTATCAAGAGAGAACTAATTGTTCTACATAATCTAGAAAATCCTTTTGTGAATATCAGCATACGAACACCATGTGTTAAATCAGTACAGTCGAAGATAAATCCCATAAGATTAGTTACTAAATACTCTTCATAAAAACAAAGAAATTTGTTCTGGTGCAGGTTACGGAATTAGAAGAATGAGAGTGACTTAAGGAGGAGGTTAGCTGGAATAATGAGAGAAATAAAATGCACCCCTAAAACAGGAACCCACATTTAGGGGATACCCCCACAAATTGGGGGATACTTCGGCATAGTAATTGTTGCAGTCGGCATGGTTTTACAGTGCCGACTGCAACAGTAAAGTATCCCCCAATTTGTGGGGGTGTCCCCCATATGTGGAATCTAAAAGAGATATGCCCTTAGTCTGAGAGGAAATAAAGAGTGATGTAATTATGGTAGGGAACTTGATATATTCTCAACTTATAAGTGTACAAGACCAAAATAACCATAGCTTTCTTCACTCCTAGACAGATAAAACGGGAGTAGAGTGCGTCAACAAAATGTGCCTATGTAATCAAGATCAAGCTAATAAAGCAAATTTTATGCTGAAAGTCTATCTGTTTTTCTGATAGAAAATTGGATGACAGGACTTGATATAAATGTATATTCTACCAATTGACCAAGTGTAGGTGAAGACGATATCTTACCTTACTGACTACAGCTCTAACTGATACTGAGAAGATCAATACATACAATACATATAACCAATCAGCTAGACATCTACAAGGAGCAATATTCTATTCCCACAGCCCAATAAACACATTAAATTTTGATACCAAGGTAACACATATAGCCAAAGTTACAGCTCAATCACATAAAGCAGATGGATCTAATCCTCAGATGGACCTATTCTACCAATAGAGCAGATGGATCTAATCCATACATGTATTGTTTAGGAGCCTACAACTAATTATGGGAAATCTAATCTTCAATGGAAAGGGGGACAAAATGAAATGGAGACCCGTAACTAATTATCCTAAAGGCTAAAGGTTACCAGACGTGCTCCTGATTATAGAAAGAACGGCCTTTCAGTATGATTCTCAAATCTTGAGCACTAAAACTAGAAGCCACCTCAATAGTCAGAGTTCGATAATCCAGATGCATAACTAATGATACCAACCAAAGTTTTCTAGAAAAAGAAAAGCTACCATTAATTAAGAAATGTAAGCATCAGAAAGGGTCACCCATATTGTGTGAATTGGATGAATGGAAAACAAAAAAGAAAAAAGAAAAAGACCTTTCATCAGCTTCAGTGTGTTCAGGAAGTACAGATTTCCCAACGTATTTGACACGATCCCCTGAAAAAGAAAGTATTATGCCAATTTTAATTATTTAACTGCTTCTAGATTAAATATCATATGGCTACAAAATTCCAAAAAAAAAAACATCAACTAAATCCAGAAAATTTTCAAACAGGAGAATGTTAAAAGATGCACAAATGCAGATAGTAGAGTAAAATAAAGTAGATGAGATGGCGAGCAACCAGAAGTCGACCTCTCCCAATGAGATGCATCGGGTAAAACATGACCCAATATTCCCTGGTCAAGTATGAACTATCGGTAGTAACAAAAAGTTAGAAAAAACATTTAACTTGAGCCAATTTGTTGGCTGCAAAGTTTCACGTGTAATTATTATCCCTATGTCCTATGGGACTTAGGCCATCACCATCGACCACGGTTACTAAATAGTTGCCAGCTACCTCTTAATCACTTTCTAGTTTATAAAGGTTCAGTTCATGCCCAAATTACCAACAAAACTTTTGCACTTTAAGACAAGGCAGCCTCGATTCAAGCATTGATCAATGCACAAAGATGAGTGTGGGTGTTTATCCACTCAAAATAACAGGCTCCATCTTGGATCACCAAAACTAAATTAAAATAATAACAATCAGTCATTTTTAACGATCTTATGATATCAAATGCACGATTGCATTTTAGCATCATTAACTAAAAACCTTGACGCAAAAGCAGCTAGTTCATGCACAAAAAGAAAGCCACCAAACAGTGCATATCATTCAGCATAAACTAAGTTTATAGAAAACACTACCTTTTCGAAAAGTCCTTTCAGATTGCTCTTGCGTAGGAACAGTTGTTGTCTTCTCTGATTCAGTGGTATTTTCAGCTTCTCCCGATACACTCTGTCAAAGTTGACAAGTCAGTATAAACAACAAAAAACTGCATGCAACAGCAAGTTTATTCACGTGATAAAAAATTAAAGTATGAGCATTCCCTAATTTGCTTTTACTTTTAGGTTTCTTTTGCACTTCAGCTCTAGAAGCTTCTTCCATTAAGATGAAATGGAGTCTCCTAGCCAACTCGGTCATCATCAAGCAACTTGAACTAATGCAAGGCTCAAGGATTTTTTTTTTTTTTTTTTTGGACACGAAAAAAGATGGGAACATTGAAAGGTTGAGATGGATAGCATTAGGATCATCAGAGAAAACAAAATAGAATTTAGCAAAGAAACAGAAATGAATAATTTTGACAAGTGATGAAAGCAGGACAGATCAGTGGGTATGTTATGTAACTTATGTTTTTAACCTGCATTACAAAGATTATTAAAGAGAGGTAAGAAAGGCCCACAAGATCTCCAGCTCAGAATAAGAGCGCAGTTAATATGGATTAAGATAGAGATGACTGGGGTAGGCCTCTTCAAAACAACATCAGAGGGAGTTAACCTAAGCATTTGATGAGTCTGACAATGCTAATGCTATTGCAATGAACAAATAATCTTTTCTCCTATATATCATGCTAATAGTTTGCTTTTAACAAGCTGTTGTAGACACTCAACCTAAAGCAAGAACTAGGTTTCTCATTATCTACGTAACCTAATGTCATTTCTTCTGGGCTAACACTATTGAAATCAGATCAAATGTTACTCATTTTTTATGATAGCGACTTCATAAACATTACTTACATTCTCATATTGGACAAGCTTTTTGAGATTCTCAGCAGCCGCAGCCACAGCTTCTGCAACATCTTCACTGTCTGATTTTGACTCACTGCCACTTCCACAATCTTCTTCGTTGCTTGTATCAGCCTCGGAATCTCCCATAAGCTCGTCCTCTGACTCTGAATTATCATCGTCTGACTCACTTTCCGATGTACACTGTTCATTAAGATCCTACATTACAAATGTTATGTTAAACGTCATAACAAACCCCTTGTGTTATTTTAAGTAGGATAAAAAACTAAATAAATGTCGCTAGCCAATGAAAAAACTCAAGGGAGCATATAAAGCTTACATAAGGTGCAAGAACACTGCTATCAAGCACCAATATAGGTACTTCCATATCCCGAGCAAGTGCCTTAACGAATCTTTCACGATAAAGCTCAGTTCCTGCAGGCACCCATCAATTTGCCATTAGTACTAAAAAGTTTTGAATAAGACTCGGTGGGAAGTTGAGTCGAGGACTTCTAAACAACCTGGTACGCTCTGAAGCAGTATTCTTCCACTTGAAGAGGACAATCGCGCACCATAAGATGCAGTGAACTCCTTGTGTAACAAATGCGACGCAGCACATTCCACCAACAAGTTTTTTGTGGTTTCGCTGAAGAAGAAACAACCCACTAAGTAAATATTAAGGTATGGCATCAGTAGAAAAGTGACAAGAAACAGGAGAAGAAACATAGCAGTGACCAACAACTTCGTAGATTTTTTTCCTACAACTACTCCAGACTTTTCTCAAGACAAAGAATCCAACTTCAGATTAAAGAGTTCATGAAGTGGCTGTAATTTGTATTATTGCTACAAGAGAATGGCAATTGTTAAAAATTATAAATGTTATGTAGCGCATTTCTAACAATCAATTATTTTGAATCCTAGTACCATGTTCTTTCCAACTAAGATCCAATGCAAGATAATCTTATGGTTTTCACCTATTTTGCAGAAATGAAATGACAGCATCTAATGATATGGTGAACAAATCTCACTATTCAGGGTTCAAAGAAACTCTATTGAAGGAAACCAATCTTAAAGAGTTTCCTGCATTTAAAAAGAAAAAACGAACATGCTTCACTACTGTGAGATGCACCAACAGAAAGCAGGCTTAAAAATCTTACTTAACATAGTACGGAAACGTTTCCCATGAAACGCTAATTTTCTCCGGCGGCACCACCATCCGCAAGAAATCAATCTTGAACCTTTCCCATCTAGATAAAAACGGAGACTCGTTCTTTTTACTTTCCCGTAACAAGCTCTCATTCTTCAGCCATTCTTTCTGATCATGTTCCCCAAGCTGTGCATGAGCATCACCATTCTTCACATCTATCTTTACCTTCTCCTTCCGAAGTTTCCCTTTATCGATATTATTACTCGCATCTTTCACCGGTATTTGTTTATCATCATTTGCATTTGTTCCATTGTCTTTAGAACCATAATACCTTATTGAACAACTCCTCCAACGGGCATCAAACCTCCCAACCTTACTACTAACATTAAAACGATTCGACAGAATATTTCTAACTCTTGATTGCCAATTACCACAAAACCCTGCCCCGCAATAAGAATGAGCGTGGGCAGAAGAAGAATCGACGCGATACGACCTAACCAAACATTTGTATGGTTGTTGAATTATTGAATCCAATTGTTTACTTCTACATCTGAATATCCTTGTATACATTATAACTTACAATTTAAGTATTTCCCACTAGTTCATCTCATTTCCCTGAAATTTCCAAAAGACCAAAAACATCTAATTAAACTTCCATTCTGCAAATCTCAACAGTACAACTAATGGGTTCAACAGTAAATCCTGATTATCAGATCAAAATCTAAGCTTTCAAAAACATCCTAAAACCATGACAAAACCAAATAAAGGTAGTATTTTTATGAGATTGAATGATAAAAAATGCTGGGAAATGACAGAAAATGGAGTCATTGGTAGAGAGGAAATATAGGTGAAGAGAATAAGAAAGAAAAAAAACCGACCTTTTAGGTTTTGGGATTGGTGATAATGGCTCTGTCGCCTTATTCTGAGGATAAATTTTAGGGTTTTTAATGGATTAGAATCAGAAAAGATAGATTAAAATGATGAAGTTATCACCAAATCCTAAAGAAGTGAGGATGAGGAAATCTATTGAAACTGGTTACAACTCCCGTTGTACTCCCGTCTCGAACATGGATGGAATCCAGGTATCTAACCTAACATAATCTTTGTTGATGGAGTCTGCTGACTCTGCTCAGTGTGCACATGTTTGTGATGGGATGGGTTAGAAACTTGAGTTAGTGTAGGGATCTGGGCTTGGGTTATGAGGTTCAAATGGTTCACCCCGAATCTGGGTTGCACAGACGCGGACACGGACACTACGAAATTCTCAAAAAATTAGGACGCGGACACATATATACATATTTTATTTATATATATAATTATGTATTTATACAGCAAAGCCAAATGTTTCGATCTTAAAAAATAGAAAATAATGCTACATGTGTATAAATTTCAAAAGAAAAGGAAATATCGTTTGTTTATGCATGCCGAAGGTCAAGCAATCAATGACTATTAAACACATGGCACAATCAAATTGCATTCTTAGAACAACACATGCCCAACCAAGGGTATATGTAATGTATTTCCAATTACAAAACACTAATAAAGACTAAAATGATTGATCTAAATGTTTGTCTTTCTTCATTTAGTTAATAATAGTAAAAATAAAGGAAGAAGTTTAAATGAAAATGGAAAAAAAATACATCAAATCCGAGTCATCGGTGCGTCCAAACAAGACGCGCGTGGGATGCGCATATTGGTGTGTCGGACACGCGTCGTGCCAGCGTCAAACGCGCGTCATGCGTCCGTCGTGAGTCGGACGCGGACACGACACCAAAAACGGAGCGTCCGTGCAACCCAGCCCCGAATCAATAGGGTGTTAATTGGACACCAAAAGCGATGGGTAAGGGTGCACACGGTACGGTTCGGCTCGGTTCTTGCCGAGGCCTGGTACCTGTACCTCCCTAACCTCGGTTCCAAAATTTTAGACCGGTACATGTACCTTGTACCTCGGTTCCGGTACCATTCGGTACACGTACGGTACCAGGTACGGTACTAATTAACTTCAGAGAGGTGTGGTGTTCGTAAAAAAACTATAACTGCAGTTTGAGTAGTAATTAACTTCCTAAACTGTGTACTCGGTCAAACAACTAGTTCCAATCCCAAATCTCCATACAAGGTTAGGTATTATCTATGAAGCCTTGCGCACCATTGGTCAAGGAGCACATGTCCACAAACAGTCGCGTGATCCTCAGCAACTGTTTCGTGAGCCTGCAAATATCTTGGAAAAGATAAGTTAACGGGAGATGTTGCTTGACAGTAAATGCAGCTTCCAAAATACAGCGCTGAATACTCCTGAAATCTGCATTGAAAACCATAAAACATTCAGGAAAAAAAGAAGTGATAGATGGCTTCTGCTAAACCTATCAGGTGATAGTGATATTTTTTAGGAAAAAATACTCCTCTGCACCAGAAAAGCAATACAAAAATGGCTCAGTCAATGCTACGTGAACTTTGTTTGTAGTTTGTTTGGTACAAACTTGGGTCCAATTCTAGGATACCAACATCCATAACATTTACATCAAGCTCTCTTAGTTTCCATTACAAAATGCCTTAGTATTATTCTCTTATTCACTCTACAAACTATTACTACTCGGTACAATCGGTCCGGGACGGTACGGGACTGGTATAGGACCGTGTACCTGTACCTACCTAGCCTCGGTTCCTATTTTTTGGACCGGTACCTGTACCCCCTTCCTCGGTTCGGTACAAAAACAGGTACGGTTCCACCGGTTTCGGGACGGTCCGGCTCGGTTCCTGTGCACCCTTAGCTAGGGGTGAGCATTTTACCCGTAATCCGCGGATTTAACCGGGACCAACCGTATTTTTGTGGATGGATGTCCGGACCATTCGCTAATGGGTTGGACGCGGATGAGATTTTTGAAATCCAACGGATTACTGATTGGGCCCAAATGCAACCTTAAAAATCCGTTGGACATCCATATCCGTTAGATTAAGGGCATTTTTATAGTTTTTTGAAAATATATAGATAGTTTTGGAATTTTTATGATATTTGCGTGGAGTTGTCCATGACACTTCTATATTTATATACATATATAAAATGTGTAGGTTCTATAAGAAGTCATCTATATTGGTTTTAATTTTTCATTATGAATTTTAGCTAACACAAATTCATTGGATTATCTGCATCCAATCCGTTCATCCTTGCATTCATTGGATGCAAATTCGTTGGATGTTGGATTGGATGTGGGTGCCAAATTTAAAATCCGTAGTGAATTGGATTGGATGTGGATGAGGTAAAAATCGGTCCATATCGACACATGATCACCCCTACCAAAAGCATAAGGAAAATTTGTTATCTGGTCTTAAGCCCAAATAAATAGTTATAGTAGGGTCCAACCGAATATTTATTCTAGGGTCCATTAATATCAAATTATCCGGTTACCCCTACTTTCCATACGTGCGGAAATAATAAAACTTTCTTCCCGCATACATCTCTCCCTTTCTTTTCATTTCTCTTAATGTTGTATACCAGACAGTGGTTGTGAAGATCCAAAACTGAAAATGATCGAAAAATTAATAGTTTCTCTTACTAATCATCAAAACCTAACTGGAATCATCAAAAACCATACGGTTTCACTGAAAAATTACAAAATCGATGACCCAGATTTTCAATTTCAAGAAGTAAACAAGAAATCTAACCCTAGTTCAAAGAAGAAAGGTAGTACACTGAAGAAAACAAGGATGAAAGGTGACGTTGGTTCATCGGAAAATGATGATCAAGAGTTACCAAAACCAAAATAAATAACAACAACTAAAAGGAGTAATCATCACCGAAGAAAGGTACCATTTCTAACACTTTTCTTCTTCTTTTTTTTTCTTTCTGTTTCTGGGACATAGATCCACCAGTACATATGTGAAATACTGATGAAAAATGGTTGAATACCCATCATACTTTACACGCAGTACATAACTTAAAAATTGTTGAATAACAATTAAAAGTGGCATGCAATGTTTCTTTTTCTTTTTTTTTGTTTCTGACACATAGATCCACCAGTACATATATGCAATATTGAGGTAAAAAAAGTGTTTGTGTACTCAAAAATCATATGTTGTTTATTTTTGGTTTTATGAGATAAAGATCCACCAGTATATATCTGTAGTACTTATGAGATAGGTTTTTTTATGCTTTCATAGGATTTAGGCACTATGACCATCAAGTACATAACTCACATACTGAATAATAACCATTATTATCCTTTCAGATGTGATTTTGGGTGTTTTAACCAGTACATAAGGCCGATACCAATTAAATAACATTGTTTATTATGTGTCTATATATGATTGTTTGTGATTCTGGCACCTAGGTTGCTAGTGCATACCTCAAAAACTGTTGAATAACAATGTTTCTGACACATAGATACAAAGGTGCATATATGCAATACTGAGATATAACAATGTTTATGTACTCCCAAACATTATATTGTTTATCATGCTTCCATACATGAATGTTTGTGACACAAAACAATCATATATGCTCCACCTATATTTGCTTTATGAGATAATGATCTTGGGTATGCAGTACATAAGGCCAATACTGATTAAGTAACATTGTTTATGCATCCATATATGGTTGTGTGCGTTTCAGGTATTATGAATTTTGATGTTCATAAATGCACTACTAAGACAAGGAAAATTAAATTTATCATGGGTGGTGACAAAGCAAAGTAGGTCTGGTTGCCAAAATGAAGTCGAGTGGATATACTTTGAGTGAAGCCCTTAGAAAAGAATCTTCTTATGGACAGGTACTCTTAATGTTCTGGTACATTAAGTACACACCAAGTCACTGTGAAAAGTGTTGTTAAGAAGATGTTACAATGTTACAAAAGGGGTCGAATTAAGAATGAACTCACATTTGAGTTCGTTAGAAGAGGAGAAACACACGTTCTCACATCATCACCAGAAAAAGTGGTTGTAATATTTTGGATGCCAATAATTGCTGGAAGAAGAATTGATGACACCAATTTAATGGATGTAATCTGACAGTACATATATGAAACACTGAAAACCTTGGTTTTATTTTGAATTAGGAGTACATGTATGAAACACTCAAAACCTGGGTTTTATTTTCAATTAGGAGTACATACCTACTAGAAATTACCCTAAAATATATTTTAAGTTTACTTGTTGTTTTGATATATTCTAAGTTTACTACTGTTTTGATAACAACTATTTTCGAATATATGGTGTTTGTTTTTAATCTATGTGCAGTTGTTTCTCTTCCATTTATAAAAGTCTTGACATGTTGTTGGATAGTGAAATACCAAAATATGTAGAGTGCATCTGTGTGTTTGGTGTGTTCTATGTGACAGTTTCTATCACCTGGAAAAATAATGCAAAGTACATAATGACTGTACTCAAAAAATTATCTAGGTACTTAGTGTGCTTATGAAGGCAAACAACCTTTGACAGTCATGATGACTGTACATAATGACTGCCAAAGATTCTTTATGTGTCCATATATGATTATGTACATAGGTGTGATATATGTAACATTTATGTAGTCTATTCACCTGAGTACATAATGATTGTACTCATTATACAGGTACTTGTTGACTATAGAGTAGATAACAATATAGAGTACGTAACTCCTGAACTCTAAAAAAACTTATAAAGCAACTGAAAACCAATAATACTAAAACTCAATAATACATGAAAATAATCTCAGGATATTAAATGAGTTTTAAATGAGCACAAAGTACTCTGTCCCAGAAAGATATAGAACAGCACATAATTGCAGTACTCTAAAAAAGCTAACAGGAAATTTTAAAATGATGCGGAAACAAAATTTTCATTGTGACCAAATAGAATTGGTAAAGGAGAATTGAAATTTAAAACTCATGGGTAAGAAGGAATGACAGTGCATGTGGCCTTGTTGTGATAAGATTTCAAGTGACAGTTCGAACATTTGGCGGGTTTCCTACTCTTCTTCCATGCACTCCTGATACGATTTCCCTTTGTCCTCCCTGGTGGAATTCATGGATGAGGTGGAAAAATAGTATCCACTGGATCATACTAATCTGGCCTATATAGTTGTTTGTCTGTTCTTGCAGTATTTATGGTCCTTGTTGATCTTTTGAAGAAAAAAAAAACTTCTTTACATGTAAAAGGACATCCACAGAATTTGATGATGCATATCAAAACGCTTCAGAAAGCCTCATTTTCTCAACTACAACCTGAAAATAGAATAACTTCCAGAAGTCACCATCTTGCTTTATAATCACACCACATTTTAATCATTGAGTACATCAATATGGATATAGATATAGATAGCATAAAATATTGATAATCTCTTGCTGAATACGATGTCAAACAGGGAGTCAGACATGGCCAATTAAAGAGAAAAAGATTGATAACTATATAGATAGCATAAAATATTGATAATCTCTTGAAAAAAAGAAACATACCAGAAACCAATTAAACAACTAAGGTTTGTAAAAAATAACTATATGTATATACTTTCCATAAAAAAAAATCATTATATGTCTATTGATACAGTGCCTTATGCCACGGTTTATCAGTAAACATCTTATTCTATCAAAATATCTAATATAATTGTTATGCACTACCTCAAAAAATCCAGTACAATTGATATGTATTGTATGTTTAATTTAAGTATCGAACATACTGCATTGGGTAGTAACATCGAGATGGGTATGCAGTGAGAAGAAAAATAATTACTTCTACCAAAAAAATCCAATACAGTTTTTATACACTACTAAAAAAATCCGGTATAAATGTTATGTATTGTATGTGTGAATGACCGATTTCATCCAACAATTGATGGTAATCCATATATCTCGGAAATAAGTTCAGTCATTTTACTGAAATAGTTATATGCATAAAAATAAATAAAATTTCACCAGTGGCTACATAAATTGATACATTTTATAGATGGCACGTTCTTATCAATCTAATCAAAATAAAAATGTTCATTGATCCATAATTACTAATGCTACTCCACTTCTAATGCACTATAGCACTTATTGTTGTCACGACAATTGTAGTTTATTGTACCTTAGATGTCGACCTTTGATGTTGCACTCAATTTAGTATCGGTTCATTACATCATAATACATACAAAATCAAAAACATGAGAATACAGTACATTCATTATGGACTTCATCAAGCCCACTAAAAATGCATGAGAATGCAGTACATTCATTACACACTCTTATAAAAACACACTAAAAATGCATGAGAATGCAATTCATACATTATGCACCCCCATTAAAACACACTTCATACTAAACAAGAGTACATAAACAAGAATATCGAAACACTTACATATGTTTGGTGACCTTGGACGGCTAAGATCTGCATCTTAGACAGAAGGGTGGCCATTGATCGTTGCAACCCTTCGTACATGCCTACTTTGCATGATAATGATTACCCGTCACTATTCATGAGGTAGCCGACGTTACTAAGGTGATATTCGAAGAGGAATTGTTTATGATGAAGTATTTCTACAAATTTATGGAAGGCATACCTATGGCTAAGGTTTGCACCAACAAAAAAAAAAAAAAAAACAAGAGAACAAATTGAAAGAGAAACGCTGGAGTACATAGCTGGAATATACTTGCCCACTTTATTGCTACCACGCTACCGCTAACACCAGGACGTGATAACAAAGATACGAGATAAAAAGGGGAGCCAACCCCTTTCATAAGCATAACACTTTTTGGAATTTGAACAAGTAAAGGATTTCCTGTTTGAGCTACGTATGGAAAGAGGCAACTGGACCCGCAAGAACAAGTCCGCGCCACGCCATGCCAGCGCCGTGCCAAGCCAACATACAGCGTCCATGCCAAGCCAGCGCCGTGCCAAGCCAACATCCAGCGTCCACGCCAAGCCAACGCCCATTCCAAACCGATCCAGCGCTAACAGTTTGCATCTTTCCAGCACTAGCAGCTTGCATCCTTTCCAGCTCTAACAACTTGTATCTTTACAGCAGCTTGCATCTTTCATCCTTCCAGCGTTGCTCTTGAACGCCCAGTAGAAGGGAATCAGCAATATAATTTCATCACATTAAAAGATCGGGAATGACTTATCCAAAATCTAAGAAAAGAAAATCAGCAACCCCCCTGAGTTCAGAAAGACTCTTTTCCTGTCAGGAGATGCATGATTTCTGGGGACTTCGCCCGCAAAATCGTGCAGTCTATGATGAAACATTTATATGAGATTATATATTTACCCAAGGCACAACGTCAAGACATATTTTCATCTCTCAACCGCACTGCATCAGGAAAGCAGATGTTTTCAGCTAAGAAGTCGTTCCCAAACCCCAACCTCTCTTGGAAAGCACGATTGATAGATGGAACTGGGGACTCCTAACCACTGTTCGCTTGAAGGGTGTCCAATTTGACAACACAAGGATTGATTGACGTAGCCTCTCCGCTTCAACTTCCTCCATCATCGGATCCGCTTCAACGTTCGCTTCAACAGCCGCTCCACTTTAACGTTCGCTTCAGCAGCCGCTTCTCTCCATAAGCTGCTCCAGGATCCGAAGACGAAGCTTTAGCATTTTTTGCTCTATAAGTTTCAACGTCCTCTCCAAGAAACGAAGCCGCTTCAAAGCCTCCTTCCCGCCAAAGCTCGTGTTCATGGACAGTTTGCTCGCTTACGTATCTAGCCAACCTACTTTGTTCCCATGACAACGTAGTCTCTTCTGATCACATCTGCTGCCGAGAATCGGTGCCGCTCGTTTGTTGATACCAGCGATAGCTTCACCAAAGCACGATCACTACAAAGATGGAAACATGTAAAACACATTTGGGGACTGAGGATCTACACAGAATCCCTTCACTGTCAAAGATCAGAAGACACGGATAACCAAAGGTCACAGTCATGATGAGGTCATTTACTTTTCAAGGGTACAACATAAGAATATCATCACCTCTCTATCTAGAAGACGCCTGCAACACTTTGCAAGGCCGCGGTGGATCCCAAGTCTGCTCAGAAGAAACAACTTCAGAAACTAAATAAAAGTGTGACTAGGGAGTGCTCATCGCAGTCCATCCCGATGACCATCAAAGATTCATGAGATAACCCCAGAGACACGGTTGAAACATTTTCCTGAAGAAACAGATGGAGCCACGATAAACAAAATAACTCTCACATTCCTGCCTCTTCGTTTTCCAGAATATTTCGTTTGTGTGCATCCCAGCGTCACATATGGAATAGTACAATAAGCTTGTATCAAATCCCGCTGACATGGATTCAAGGCGATGCAATGAATGTAGGTTATAAATGAGGACTACCAGCATGAAACACTTTCACTCTCCTCAACCTGGTTATTTCTGATTTCAACATCATCACTGCCTAAGTTTTATGAGCCGCGGGAATTTCTCAACATGAAGCCGTACATGTGCATCGAAAACTCCAAAAGCACACCACAAAGATACATTCACATATTCGGCCATGCCATCGGATCTAACAGAAATATAATTGGGGACTGCTCACCGCATCCCATTCCATACGATAGTCCAGGATTCATAAGTTGGTTCGAATGATGTCTCTTGGAACAAAGTCCTTGAAGACTTGATAGCAGCATATCGACAACAAAATGTCTCCAAACTCATCTATTTCATCATGTGTCTTCGGAAGATTTTTACCATACAATCATCCACAACATATCAATCATCGCGATCAGAAGTTCTAGACACTGAACAACCTAAAGTCAAGGATGGACCGACAACGCAACAACAATCTCCAAGATTAGCCCTGACATGATCGTTGCCGAGCATATATTTCATCCATCCATCCCAACAATGCAGTGGAGTTTTGGTAAATTTTGGAATCCACTAGAGAGACACTGCAGACGAAAACACAAATCCAGACGAGCAACAGAAGAGGGTCGATACCTATTTTCATGTGGACGGAGTTTCTAGAGTTTGAACAGAATGAAGATTCCTTCTTGCTCCATGAACGGGAATAGCTAACTGGGCGCGACTATGCCACCTCGGTCCCGCAATATTCCTCCTGAATTCTTCCTGAATTTTACTGTCGAGTTATTTCCACCTCCCGAACGAGCTCAAAGCCTAAATATTCCCGCGTGGGAAGATAGGAAATTCTTTTCCAATTAAAATGGAGGGGCAAACCGTCAAAATCCGAGTTCATACGAGAATTATACAACGATTCTAGTAAGGGACGCTAATTAGGGGTTTGGCATGCTAAACCCTAATTTAGATAAAGTTGTCATTATCCCACGGAACTGAAGCAAGTTGTTATCTTCCCGAAGCCATTCGTCACCTTCCCACGGAACAGAAGCAAGTTTTTATCTTCCCGAAGCCAGTCGTCACCTTCCCACAGGACTGAAGCAAGTTGTTATCTTCCCGAAGCCATTTGTCACCTTCCCACGGAACTGAAGCAAGTTCTTATCTTCCCGAAGCCAGTCGTCACCTTCCCACGGAACTGAAGCAAGTTGTTATCTTCCTGAAGTCGTCGTAACCTTCCCACGGAACTGAAGCAAGTTGTTATCTTCCCGAAGCCAACGCTCGCGCCATGTCAGGCCAACAGATCAACGTCCGCGCCAAATTTACGCTAGCGGCTCCCATTCCAAGACAATCCAGTGCTAACGGCTCATTTTGAAGCCGCACGATACTTGCGGCTCCCATTCCAAGCCAACCAATGCTGACGGCTCGTTCCAAGCCAATCCAACGCTCACGGCTCCTTTCCAAGCCGCACGATACCTGCGGCTCCCAAGTCCAAGCCGACCAGTTCTAGCAGCTTCCCTTCACACCAAATATACAC
The DNA here is from genome assembly GCA_023529315.1 of Papaver bracteatum. Lineage (NCBI taxonomy): Eukaryota > Viridiplantae > Streptophyta > Magnoliopsida > Ranunculales > Papaveraceae > Papaver > Papaver bracteatum. The sequence goes on along the minus strand of JAJJWX010000461.1, from coordinate 260,127 downwards.
TAACGGCTCTGTTCCAGCCTAACCTGCAGTACCACGAGCAGAATTTACGCAAAGCTGCCAAATACGAGGATCACATATTCTCCTTACTTCCCGAAAAAGGTTAGACGGATCTTCCTGGCCATCTTGCATGATTTACGTTTTGATTCCATCCTTGTCTGTCACCATCTTATGCTTATCTCGCAACAATGCCCATGTTCCCAGCTAAGTAGGGGACTTAATGTTGATGGTGGTTTTTAGCTTAGGGTTAAAATCGTAAATCCCTAGTCAGACAGTGACGTCACAGAACTTGAGTAATAATGTCTCCACAAAGCGCATTTATTAAACCCTTTAATATGTCTGCGATAAAATTACCAGGGTACCTTTCTTTAATACTAATCAGGGTTTCGATAGGCCAAACCCTAATTCCCACACCATTGTGCCAATAGCAAACCATTCCAACCACATCTACCGCGCCAAGGCATGCCAACCATGCTATCCGCACCACTGTGTCAATGGAAAATCATGCCAGCCACATCTACCGCGCCAAGGCATGCCAACCATTCTAGCCACACCACTGTGCCAATGGCAAACCATGCCAACCACATCTACCGCGCCAAGGCATGCCAACCATGTTATCCGCACCACTGTGCCAATGTAAAACCATGCCATCCACATTTACCGTGACAAGGCATGCCAACCATGCTAGCCGCACCACTGTGCCAATGGCAAACCGTGTCAGCCACATCTACCGCGCCAAGGCATGCCAACCATGCTAGCCGCACCACTGTGCTAATGTAAAACCATGCGATCTACATCTACCGCGCCAAGGCATGCCAACCATGCTAGCCGCACCAATGTGCCAATGGCAAACCATGCCATCCACATCTACCGCGCCAAGGCATGCCAACCATGCTAGCCGCACCATTGTGTCAATGGAAAACCATGCCAGCCACATCTACCGCGTCAAGGCATGCCAACCATGCTAGCCGCACCACTGTGCCAATGTGAAACCATTCCAGCCACACCTACGGCGCCAAGGCATGCCAATCATGCTATCCAAGCCAACCGCACCTTGCCTTGTCCCAACCATGCCAAACTGTCCATACCGAACCATTAGCCCCACATGTGCCAATGGCATGGCGTGTCATCCACCTTGTCGCGCCACACCGTGTTAGCCTCCCCATGCGGCTACCAAAAACAAAGTCCTGCAACAATCAACAGCCATCCTTTCATCTAAGATGCAAATCTTAGACGTCCAAAGTCACTAACCAACGCATGGTAACCTTTGGCCCAACCCCAAAACCCTAATTTTGGCCACGCCTAAACCGCGCCAAGGCATGCCGACCATGCCACATTTGCCAATGGCATACCGTGCTGGCCACCTTGTCGCGCCATACCGTGTTGGCCTCCCCATGTGGATACCAAAAACAAAGGCCTGCAATAATCAACGGCCATCCTTCCATCTAAGATGCAAATCTTAGCCGTCCAAGGTCACCAACCAACGCATGGTAACCTTTGTCCCAACGCCAAAACCCTAATTTTGGCCACGCCTAAACCGCGCCAAGGCATGCCGACCATGCCACATGTGCCAATGGCATGCCATGCCATCTACCTTGCCGCGCCATACCGTGTTCGCCTTCCCCATGCGGCTACCAAAACAAAGGCCTGTAACAATCAACGGGCACCCTTCCATCCTAGGTGAAAATCCTAGCCGTCCAAGGTTGCCAAACAATGCATGGTAACCTTTGTCCCAAAAAAACGCACCAAACATGCCACCGTCCCTCTTGAATTCTTCTTGAGTTTTACTTTCGGGATGTTTTCACCTCCCGAACGAGCTCAAAACATAAATATTCCCGCAAAAGGAGATAGGAAATTATTTTCCGTACAGAATGGATGGGCAGACCATCAAAGTCCGAGTCCGTATGAGAATTCTACATCGATTCAAGTAAAAGGCGCTAATTAGGGTTTCAACATACTAAACCCTAATTTAGACAAAGCCGCAAGCGCTTCCCTTCCAAGCCACACACTGCCAGTGGCTCCACTCCACATTAAAATCCATGACGGCCATGCTTTCATGCCATTAGCTACCAAACGAAGGGTTGCAACGATCAACGGCCACCCTTCTGTCTAAGATGCAGATCTTAGCCGTCCAAGGTCACCAGCTAACGCATGGCCCCTTTTGGCTCAACACCAAAATCCTAGCTTGGACACGCCTAACCACGTTAAAACCATGCCGGCCATGCTTTCATGTTGCTAGCTACCAAACGAAGGGTTGCAATAATTAACGGCTGCCTTTCCTCTTAAGATGCAAAATCTCGACCGTCGAAGGTCACCACGCAAGTCTCCCAAGATCAACTTGCCATACAACAACAAACGTACCACACGTTTTCCACAAAAACATTCGAGACATCAACGCATGTCACAAACTGCGGGATACTCATTGGGTATTGGTTTGGAGGTTTACAGTGTGCGGCGTACACTACGCCCGCTATAAGAGAGTGTCATAAGGATGAAATGGTTAGTAAACACATGGAGTAATGGTGAAACGCTTTCTTTTACGGAACATAAATTCCAGGCGTTACCGGTTACCACCTCCTCTCATTTACTCACTCGTTTTCGATTTCTTAATGAGGCCAGAGTACGTTTCACTTCGACTTGTATAAATAGACATTACCTACTTCCACCGAACAACAAGTTCAGGTCAGGAACATACAACACTCAGAAAACATTTTGCTAGCTCTCAATCTGTTAGCTTCCCACTTTCTGATACAAGTCGTAAAACAACTACTCTTCCAGAATCAACTATTCTGGTCTCAACACTCTCTTCGCTTCCCTCCCCAAAACCAACCCTTCTCCTTCACTTTGTGACCGAAGCAAGTCTGGAACGGCCATTTCTTGGTTTAGGCCGGATTTTTACAGATTGATCTCTCGAATCTAAAGTACTCCCTTGCAGTATATTGTTTAGGGTTTAAATTCGTTTCTCACCCACTCACGCGAAATTACCGAAATCAGCAGAAACCGTTTTCACCCTCAAACACATAGTTACAAGTCCCACAAGCCAAAGATAACTTCCTCGGTGGAATAGCCTAAACGCTCGGTCAAAGGTGTTATACCCACCAAGCTCAGGAAGAACATCCAACCTTGATACCTCATCAAAAAACCAATCTCTACGACAACAAAAAACTGACTTGTATAACGGTTGAGTCAATGTACTAGTTAACAGGCTCACCAGAACAAATCATGTATCCATCTTTGAACTTCTATGACTTTGCACGAGCTTCTGCAAGTTCCACACAAAATAACCTGTTTAACCTTTATAATGCTAAATCTTAATATCATATCAAACAAACCCGAGGGAATAGACTTGATATAAGGAAGAATAACAATAGTTCTACCTCGCAACCCTTGGTACCAGTTCTCATGACAAATATCGAAACACCATAGCAAGGCCTAAACATACAAATTCCATTAGCAACATACAATTTATAAATTAGACATTTGCAATATGTTTCCTGGCCTGCAAAAATAGAGCAAGTAGACACTAGGACCAGGATTACTTTCTATACACAAATGCCATGCTTCCCTAATTATTTTTCCTGGAGCATCGGCTTAACTGTGTACATACCCCTCTATCTATACATAGATACACACAACTTACAAACAGATAACCGCGATCTAATCATACAAACACACACACATACGTGAATAAACACAGTCAAGAATCTATCGATTACAATCAGATAAACATGTAAATTATGACAGATATGAAATCACACCTACGTACAGCAGGACCACCACAATAATCTTGAGAAATAACACATAAACCTATGTTATTAACTTTCTCAGCATATAAATCAACACTATTCTCAGGGATATCTAAGAATTCTCATCCTCCTTCTCACCTACAAATTCAAAACTCAATTTTAATTTTTAATCTAGACCAAAATACAAATAACGGCTAAAGATTTAAGAGTTTAGTAGTTATACAAAGAACAATGTTAAGTTCTAGTAGCTCTAATGTAACCTCAGTACGCATGGGTGTATCCCTAACTTCAATACCCTTCCAAAATCATGCATAAGTTTCAATTGCTTCGTTCAAGGAAGAATCTTGTCATACACCACCCAAGCACAACCTTCTCTTGGATAGATATCAAACTCTATAAGACTCATTTTTCACTTTTATTCAACTCCACCTACAATAAAAACAATGAAGATGTCATTAGATAAAAATTTGATAAATAAAGGGAACAATTAAGTTTTTATATACATAAAAATGAACAACAAACCTGGAATATACATAATACTACTCCTTATCACTTTCAGATATTTATATAAGTCCTAATCTATCTTCTTAAGTAGTCAACAATGTGAAACTCCATCATTTCTGGATAACCAAAGGACCTTTCTTCTCAGAATCGGTAAGGATCCTCAAGAGATACTAAAACAACCAGATTAACACACCACAACCCCACGAATCCCATAAATCTAAGCGACTAAATACTATTAAGATAAACCAACAACACCCAAATGATTAACCTAAATGATTCTGCCTACTTAGAAATTCCAAAATAAAACCTTTACAATCAATAAAACCAGATTTGAAATATACAGTGACCAAAATCAAAACTCAAATTGAAAGAAATTGAGAGAATTATTTTTTATGGTTTATATAGGAGAAAATACATACCTATGGTTGAAACAAAATTCGGGTTACAGAAGATTGAGTCTGATTTCCTTAGGATGGGTTTTGATTTGTAAGATGAGTTAAAGAGATTTCACAATTCAGATTCATTTAAAACCCACATCTGAAAAAATAAAAAAAATTGAACAACTGAAACTCAGTCTTACCAAAACTCATCTCATAAATCATATTTGTTTAAGAGATCTCACAAACGGGTTTAAATTTAAAACGTATGGATTTTGATTTTTAGAGATCCAGTGAGGTTTCAAGAGATCTTGGTTTAGCAAACTGAAGAGGAAAGAAGAAAAGAAAAGAACGAGATATTTTCTTTTTGGGAGTCGGATACGAAAATAGAAATAAAAAGAAAAGTGGTAGGTTAATAATAAAGGTATTTTTTATATACATTTAAGCCCTCAGTATTTTTATTTATGTACGAGCGTGTCTTTTTTTTATTTTATTTTATCTGCTATCTATTATTTGAGCAACGCATTTGGCTTGTGTGCAACGGAAAATGGTTAGCAACGTGGATATCCGTTACACACTCAAAAACTAAAATGTTGCAAAAACCTGAATATGGTGTGATTATGCAATTAAAACAACAAGAAAAGTATGATTTTAACTGAAACAAAAAAATAATATACCAAAAACGTAAAATAATCTCAAATTGACAATCCACCCAATCAAAATAATATCAATTACAAAAACAGATTCATAAACAAGAAAAATTCAAATAAAAGAGATGGATTTTACACATCTTATACATATACAACAACTATAATACCATCAGTACGACATATATGTACTACCGGATCGTGCAATGACGGATCTACAATCAAACATCAACAACTTAGATTTATACTACCAATATTTAACTAAAATCACCGAGAATGGAAATAAGATTACCCTTCATACATAATAATGAAGGGTGTTGCACGTTTGGGTTGTTGTTCTGCTGTCAGAGCTTTCTTTTTTCCTCCTTCGCCCACCATACTGATAGTAGGACCAGTGTTATATTGCTTGTTAATGAGACGACTGCTTCCTCGACTCTCACGTGCATCTTTGTTTCGAACAATTCTGGTTCTTTCCAACAATGCTGGGGACGTTGTGGCTGAACGCTTAGCAGCTTCATAGAGTTCATAAAATGTTTGGAAACCCAGATTCTCCAAAAAAGAACGGTATATGGGCATCATTACGTTGATGCATGACTCCACCAATTGGCGCTAGATGAAATTCGGATCATGACAATCCAACACTTGAATCCTGAACCTCTTAACGAAGTCGTTTGGATGTTCGTTGTTTCGTTGAAACTTTCTTCGTAAGTTTGAAAAGGTGATCTGCTCAGACATGAAGAAATACTTTATGTAGAAGGCACTGAACATCTCATTCCAATTGGATATGCTGTTAGGTGCGATGTTGTTGTACTAGGTGTACGCTCTTCCATTAAGTGACTTTGAGAACTCTTTCAGGCAGAGAACATGATTATACTCGTGTTCCCCTAAAGATTCCAAAAATCGGGAGATGTGTTCACGAGCGTTACCAGTATCATCATAAAGGGGAAACTGAGGATAGGTGTATCCTCTTGGCAGGGGAATCCGTTGTACATCCTGAGGGTATGGTGGTTGATGCTGGTGCATGTATACTGTATTTCCTTTGCCCCGGTTTTGTAGGAGTCGCTCCAGGTCCTCACGCGTAATGAAGTTGGATGGCTGGTCCCTTTTTCTTGGACGTTCAAGAGCGTCATAAGCTTCTTCATCCATGTGGGCTCGCGCCGTTGAAGTGCCTGCTCATGGTGTATTGAACACATTTTTTGTTGGCTTCAGGGGCTGTCCTGACCCTTGCGGCAATCATTCGGTTAAAGTTTTGAGAAAAGTAAGTACCTCCTTATGGGTTGCAGCCATATCCGTTTGGGATCTAGCAAGAACTTCCTGACTTTCCATCAAATCCACAATGGTAATAGGGGGTTGTCCTCCTCGTGTTCCTCCGGCTCCTCGTCCTGACGGAGGAGTAGCAGTTGCCCTGGTGACGACTGGAGGCGTTATACTTGAAGAAATACCGGGATTTGCGGCTGCTCTGGCTCTGGTGATGGGAGGTGTCATGCCTACTGGAATATCTCCTGCTCTGCTGGTGTCGGTGGTAGAGGAGACGGTTCCATGAGATGTATTGGTCACATTCTGCACGACAGCTCCACTGACAGAGACATCGACACCTAGAGTGTTGTCAGTGCTAGTTCCATCAGAATTGATTGTTGATTCTGACCTAAGTTCTACCATCTTGAAATCGGGATTGAAAAATGAAATTGGGAATTTGACAATTGATATTGCAACCGAGAGATTAACCTCCCACTGTGGTCGCCAATTGTTTATGGGTAAAAACTATTTCTGCTGGTTTTGGTAATTTTGGGTGTGTGGATCAGAAATGAATCTAAACCCCTAAACAAATGCACTGCACGTGAGTGCTTTTGATTCGAGAGATCAATCTGTACAATTCTGGCCTAAACCAAGAAATGGTCGTGCCAGACTTGCTTCGGTCACAAAATGAAGGAGATGGGGTTGATCTTAGGGAGGGAAGCTAAGAAGGTGTTGAGATTGTGAAGGTGTTGGATGTTTATGACTTGTATCAGAATAATGATTTCTGGATACTGATGACAACACTTGGTTTTTTCTGTGTTTGTCTGTGTCGTTTGGAAATAGGTGAAAGACCTATTTATACAAGTCATTGAGCGCAACCCTCATCTCATAGGAAGTGGAGGATGTGAAGTGATGGAGTAGTGGGGTCGTGCAGGAATGTTGATTGTTACACAATCACACCTTTGACCACTTCCCTCATCACTGTTAACCGTCCACCATTCCTGACATGTTCTTGTAATGGCACGTTGCACGCTGCACGCTGTAAACCACCTGACCAATACCCCAGTGAGTATCCCCAAGTTTGTGACATGTTTGATGTCTCGAGTGAGTGGGTCGAGTTATGGGACCCGCAGGAAATAGCACGTGATGCTATTAGGTTAAATAACTAAGTTATTTAGGAAATCGATATTCATGAAATATCGTGTATACTTTATGCATGTAATGCATCGAATACAATTAATATGTATGAAGCATCGCTGTTTTAAAGCTAAACGGAGTAAGTCGCGGATTAAGCGTCTTAAAATAGTTGCACGTCCAACCATCTTCAAGTGATCGTTTGGAGGCCGCATGGGCGGACCATCCCTTGTCCGATCACTCCCTATGGAAGAGTGACGGACGATGATCACGAAGGTGCCTCATTGGCCGTTTAACTCTTAGCCTAGGTTGTCTGACCAAGCTGGCAAAGTTGGACGGACGAGATGATCTGCGGCACATGTTTGCGACCGTTGATGGATTTTAGGGTTTTAAAGAGGTGCGCAAGCATCACTCTTTAGCTTGACCAAAATCAAGCATGAACAAAGTTTTTGGTGGGACTGACCGAGCATGCGTGTAGACGGCTTACCGGTGTACAAGTCCATGCCACTCTGTCTCGCGGAGGTGCACTCTAGGCCACTTAATTTGTCTAGCAAAGGTGAGTGGTCGTGATCGATTTGCGACAGAAATCCTTTGCCGCAAAGGATTTTAGGGGGCCACGGCATGCCATCTTTGGGCGCGCGTTTTGAGGCGCCTAGCAATGGTACACCTTGGCCGACCGGTTACATGCACAAGTGGGCCCACGGTGATCATGTTGATTCTCTATGTACCTCCTTAGTCTACATCGATACCCTCCATCCGAGCTGGCGAAGATGGATGGCCATGATCAAACTGCGATATATATGTAATGCCGCAAACCCTAATTAGGATTTTGGATCAGTCACGCGTGTGCAACTTTGGCCAAACGGTTTGGCAAGCCACGCTTCCCCTTTGGGAGGACCGACCATGTGGGCCCCACATTGGGCTGACGGTGAACATATGTGCACCTTCTTGATGGTTTTAAGTTCGATCTAATTAATCCATCCAAATAAGCTGGATAAGTTGGATGGTTTTGATCAATTTAAGACGCTTTTAGAATTCCGCGACCCTTAGAAGCACCACGTCTTCCATGGTTTGAGCAAACTCTTTTACTTCTCCATGCCTTCACCATGAGAATCCGATTGGGTATGGGGAGAGTGGGCCCTCCAACGTGTGTGTTAGTGCTTCCCTAATCATTCATGGAATGATCTAATCCGTCCAACCAGGCTGGTGAAGTTGGACGGTCGTGATTGTTTTAAGACTTCCCTGAACAGTCTATGTTCGATCGAACCTTCACAAAGCAGCACGACTACCCTACTTAGGGTTGGCGTTTGATGATGCTAGGAGGAGTTCGTGTGATGGCCGACTGGCTAGGGCATAAGTGGGCCCGCCGGTGGTCATCATGACAATCGCCTATTTTTGCCAGGGTTTGGCTAGGCTTGTTAAATTGTGCGTCCAACTCGTGTGGCCGTGATCATTTCTGAGACTGACATGGATAGTCTAGATTTTCCTTAAGGAAATTAAGCATGCTCGATCGGCTAACCAAAGCGCGTCGATGCGAGACTCTCTGTCGGAGAGTGATGTAGCCTGTGTGGGTATTTCATGCATGTATCAATATTGGCACGGAAATTCATGCTACTCTGCTAAGAGTGTGCAATCAGTGGTCATGTCATGTCAATAATGAGATTTTAGCTGAGAACACAAATTGGAAAATACTAGGAAAATTATGCATTAATTAATAATGCTAATAAGATCCACAGAATTTTTGGGATTGCTGTTGCACGCACCATTCTGGGTGAATCTTGTGTATTTTATTGAATTGCTTCGAATAAATAAAGTGAAGAGGTTTTCCGCACTCTGCCACTTTTAAATGGCCTTTCCCTTTGCAGGGTAACATCGCGTAAAAATACTGGTTTTACAATTTTAGGCCTGAACTAAAATCCACCATCAACAAATTTATTTTTTCATTTCCATTTGCATGTGTTTTGTTTTCTATGGTTACATCTTCCAAACTTAATTCATTTCCAAAAAGTTAAGTCTAGGAAAAACTTCTAACATTAAGGAGTAAATATTTTTTATACCGAATGGATCACATTTCAAAACCAAAAATCCGGCTAAAACCGGTGGGTATCACATCACACAAGTTCAATTAGGAATGAAGAGAGAATCCCACACACATTGAATGGTGGGAAGGAAACCTTCCGAATTATTTCTGGAGACCCCACAAGATCGTGGGAAATAAAAGACTTTTTCTGTTGATCTCTAAGAAAGGAAATCAACCACTATAGCAAGGATGTGAGTACTTACCACCTTCATATCCGAGCGCCAATGACGAAATCACCGCTCTCATAGCATCCAATATAAGTGTAGTCTTCAGCTCGTCTTCTTCATCTTGGTCTTTATCTTCGGTCTTCAACTGTTGATGATAAACTCTTGAACTTCGTAGAAATTCGATAAGCTTGAGATAGAAACGCTTGCGAGTTCAACCGAGCGGTGCTCTAACAGTCTCCCGGCCCCTTTGTCACTTTTAGTGACAAAACTATCAACACATATGGATTACAAAATAAATAAATGTTGTAGCTTCTCATCCAACATGCTTGATTTCCTTGATTCTTCAACATTCCTTGAAATCTTCGTCACTTCCAAGTAATTCCAGCGATTCTGAACGTGTTCAACTCATCATCATTATTGTTGAAGATCTGTAGCCATAACAATAATTAACAAGATGTTATCTTATTTTTATACATTGTCATAGAATTATTATACAACACCAAAGTCCAATTGCATCACAACTTGACAATAATACTATGGTGATATGTATCACTCCACTTAGTCAATATTTAATCACACAATGGAAACCACTCCCCCTTACATAATGATCTGTAAACCATATGTATGTAATGTGAACTACAAAGAATTCTCCCTTTTTTTGTCAATAAAATTGGCAAAGGTACGAAAACTACGGGATCATAATGAAATTCTAAAAGAGATATTTCATGACTAAAAGAGAACATAATAACTTTGTTTCGATGATTTTTCACATAGTCGGAACTTAGTGTATTTACCAAGGAGTTTTTAAAGATACAAGATCACTCATACAATATTTCATAGCCGCACTCCCCACAAAGAATTGGCAATTAAATACAAGTTCAATTAAGAACAACCCCCCCCCCCCCCCACCCCCCCATAATAACAACAAGAGTGACCTTACTTTTACAAGAAAAAAAGGATTTCTATGGACATTAACAAATTACATGAAACATGAATTTGTATCCAGAAAAATCAAATAAATTAATCACAAGAAAACTTTAGATTTTTTTTTATGAAGAATATTAATATGTTTTAATCATTAAGAAATTCAAGAGGATCATACAGAGTTTTGGTTGGTAGCCTAGCAACAAGCTGAGCACCAACTCCCTTCTGAAACGCTCAACATAAGAAAAAACTTATGGAGCCGTACAGTACTCACATAGAAGTGGATCAGGGAAAGATCAATACTGCGGAATATTTCAAAAGTTCATTCTATCTTTTATCAGTATTTGCATAAAGACATATAATAGACTTAACTTTGGAACATATATGAGATAATCATAGTTCACGGACGTAAACACAAACATATCTCATACCATATATTTGAAATATATAAAACCAATAAAGATTAAATGCTGCAAAATCATCTTCCAAATAACTTAGAATTTAAATTCATAAATCTAAAAACATTGCAAGATGAAAATCGTTGGAAATAGATATATGTAATCACAATATTTGCTATTCCAAACCCTAGTTCTCCTTCAAAAATAAGAATAAACTCTCATAAGAATTTTCCTAGACAAAACGAAGAGACAAACTTGTAAGAAACAAACTCGTAAATAACATGCAAGATGATTTGTCTTTAGAAGGTAGAATCAATCTTTTTCGCACGAATTTACACCAAGAATGGCTACCAAAGGCGTATAAAAAGATTTTCTTATTCAAATAAGAAAATACAAAGTCATTAATGACCATGCACCGTAGTTCACATAAAAGGATTGTGAACATTCAAGAATCCCAGAGTAACGCGTACTACTGCTCATTCTTGAACTTTCTTCTTTGTGATTCACCAACAACATTCTTAAAAAGTTACAAATGAGCTTAGAAGAGAAGTACTCCAAGAATCCAAGTGCCCAAGTCCAAGAGAAATGGAACAAGTGCGACGAAAAGGAGCAAAACACTCAAAAATAAGAAATGGGGAAAACACCAATCTTAACTCATCCAAATCCAAGATTTCTCATTACCATTTTGAAGAGAATTCAAAAAGAATAAGGTCAGTCCGACTTAGGACGAACAAGTTACGGCAAAAATAAGTTGTCAAATATCGACATCTACAGGACAGTTCGCGAACGGTGTTTAAAAACGAAATTTCGTGAACTGGAGCCGTTTGCAAACTGGTATGCGAACTGAATTCCATGGATTTTAATTTTAAAACATGGTATGCATACCTGGTATGTGTACCATGAAGGTCAAACATCCCGAACTACTATTTTCAAACATAAACATTTAAAAACCTTAAACACAAATCATGTTAGGTAGACATGAAAAATACACAAGGTACGAGGATTATTATAAATACTTTAAGCAAATAATAAAAACATAAATCTTGCTCAAGTTTATAAACATATATTTTTTATAGGAATCCAATCGAATTCTATAGCCTTATCCAAGATTCAAAATCTTACCTAACACACAATATATGGGCCCCTATTCTCGTGATTCCCTCACCGTAAACATAATAAGTTGTATTGAGTTGAATAATGTCTTGCTCACCAAAAGTGACTGAAACAGACTTTTCTGCAACTATGGAGTTTTCAACATCTATAGTTTTGGCTTATTCTATTTCCTCTTCCACTGATTCTTGTGTTTCACTTTTGAATTATCATGAAAGAGATCCACTTTTAGAACCTTTCATACCCAAATTCATATTTCCAAAGAACTTTTTAACTTCCAACATCATGGATACTGCCTTCTCCATAGTCATGAAATTTTCTAGGAGATCGTTCATTTTCATTCAAAGCATCATTGACTTTCTTAGTGTTAGAGCACTGCTCATTCGAACTCGCAAGCATTGCTATCTCAAGCTTGTTTGTCAAGTTTAGTTGACAAAACTACAAGTATTGATTTTTAGTCTACTTATAACTATGTCTCAGATTAGGATAGAATGTGTAGTTGATATTTAGACTTCATGGAATTCATCGATTGAAGATGAATATCTACTAAGGGGAGCTTGGAGAAACTTCATCAACATAAGGTATGTGGAGACTTGAACTCATCTATCACTCAGAAATCTATTATATTCTATATCCTATTGAGACTAAGTCGTATAGCTATATAGATTTTTACATTATACACATTTGATATTTCTAGTTGAGTTTAACTCGCTTATATATTTCTCGAAATATGTATTGGAAATATTTTTGCTTTACCTACGTTCATCATCATTCTTGACGAAAGTTAGAGTCAGTAGATGATCATGTGAAAATCACCTGGTAATTAACATCTTACATGATTTGTGTGAGACGGTCATTTGATGTAGACTCTGAATGTTTCGTATTGATCATTAGATCACTTGAAAATTGCTTATAATATAATAGTTTGTGTGAGACAGCTATTGTCGTCTTCTAAAAATGTTTCGATTATTGAAATGAAAGTTTAGAACAATTAACAATTATCAGTATATAACACAGTATGCATTCCCGTATGCAAACTGTTGTAAGAATAATTCAGATCTGGGAACAAAGTATGCATACCCGTATGTGAACGGTTTTAACTATCAAATTTCGGGAACTAAGTTTATGTACCCATTTGCAAACTTATTTACCTGATTTCGGTATGGAACGACAGTATGCATACTCGTTTGGGAACTGTCAAAAAGGATCAAGTCCGGAATTTAAGTTTGCATACCCGTTGGCAAACTTATGAGGTTAAGTTCTAAAATCGGCTAAGTATGTTTCCATACTCATGAACAAATACATTTTATATATTAAGGAATGCAATCTTTGCAAACCGTGGAAAAAATGTTCATGAACTGATTCTTTTGAATCAATCTGATTTTGCTTCAATTGTGTCTTGTATACTTCTATGAGAATAAAAACAATTGAACAACTTTATGAGTAACACAATTAGATTCATTTGAGTATCACTTGATCTAGAAGTGTTAAGATGAACATGGTTAACACAAAAGTGTTCATGTGTCTAACTTCGGTTAACTGTTATTGAGCCAACTCAATATACACGTTTAGGTACGGTTATCCATATATAAATGAAAGTATATTCATTTGTGTGTAACAATCTAAGACCATCTAATGGTGGAAAGATATTAGCTTGAATCTTAAATTAGGTTTCATCCAACGGTGAATATTGATTGCTTTGTTCCAAAGTTATCGAACCCTGATTTGAAGACTATATAAGGGGGAACTCTACCAACTGGGAAACCTAATCCCCACACCTCATGTGTGATATGATAGACACGTTTTTGTGTCTGAATTTTCCTCAATGTTTGTATTGTTAGTGCTCGATTTTTGTACTAATTATGGTATTTTAGGTGTTTTTTGTAGGTGTTTTTTGTAAAATAAACATTTTTTGGAAAAATCGACTCGAAAAGTTGTTAAAATCACTACGGGGGACAGGTGCTAAATGTACCCTAGTTTGGCTAAGGGGCACCTTCGTTACTATTCGCATCCCAGTGCTATTGGCACCCCTACTCTGGATAGAGGACGACCTTCTTCTTCACCTGGTTTTTGGCGGGAAAAAATGGCTTGAAAGTGCGGAAATTCTGTGGAAGATTTCCGCGAGGTTTTTGGGAGATATGTTCGTAGATTTGAACTTGGAATAACCTGTTATGATTAAACAGGGATGGTAATCCATTCATATTCGAAAATCAAGGGGGAATTCTTCGGTTTGAGCAAAACAGAGAAGGAAGAATATTGTCGGGTTCTGTTAAGTCCATAATTGGGAGTTTGCGTGATTTTGTAGAGTTTACTATATCTGGGATACTATTTTACCTTGTTTGGAGTATTGGCAGCTCAATTTACGCGTGAGGAATTAAATAAAGGAAGTGTTTGGTCAAAACATGGGAGTTTATTCTCGGAGGGAGATAACCACAGCATTACATCGAATTTAGTCGTGTACTCACGTGTTTGGCTAGAGTTGGCTTGCTGAAGAAGCATGAATCAGTTAAACAAGGATATTCTGCACGTAATTCACAACTGCATATGAATGCAAAAGGGAAAGAAAATATTTTCTTTATTACAGAGTAACGGAGGATTATTAGGAGTTAATGAAGATTTCTTCATGTTGTTCGATATAAATAGGCTGTTGGGGTGAAGAGAAAGGGGGATGGAGAGTTAGGTAGTAAAACAGAGCATAAAATCAAGTTCTTGTGAATGTTCATCATCAGCAGAGTGAAGAAGTAGAAGAAGAACATACTACACATATAGTCTGTCATTTTAAGGTGTCACATATTCTCTTCTTCACGACTGTCATTTGTGATAGTTTAAGACTATAGTTTTCTGTAACAGCCACCAATTTGTAACAACAAGTTCTGTAACAGTCAAAAGTGCTGCAAATATCAGTTTTATTATATTTCTCCAATAAAAACACCTTTTGAGCAATGAATTATACTATTGAGCGTGTTTTCACCATGTGGAGGTAAACCCCAACACTGGGACGACGGAGGAAGACTTATCTCATACATGGATAAAATTATTTAATTCTTTTTAAGACTTTTGCATTAATTTTAATTGAAATATGATTTGAATTAATTGGTTGTCATTTAATTTGATGAGGTATGCTTAGCTTAAATGTTTTGATACATCATGCTTAGGATTTACAACTAATCTTTTGAGAATCTACCTTGGCAAAATCAGAGTCCATTTAGTTTTATTTATTGAGCTTTAATTATTGAGAATAAATAAATTGAACCATATGTTATGAATTCGACGAAATCCTAGTCCCAGTAACTCTCTTCATCATGTGACAATTTTTTGTATATATATTTTCTTATTTTTAGTGTTCTCTATTTTTCAGCTTAAAATCAATTCCAACAAAGTCCGAGTGACGACAACCCTTCTTATACCACTATCTAAAATTTGATTATGATACTAGTTGCGACTAGAGTCGATTATCCTTTAACCTAGGTTTTTCCTAAAACCAATATAGGTTGACGACTTAAAGACTTCATTGGGATTCTGAAGCCAGACCTAACTATTTTCTCTGTAGTTGCGTGTTATGATCGTACTTGTTATATCGTATTGAGTACTATCTTCTCCAAGATTTTCTCGAGATTTTATCTGTGATAGGTAAGATATAAACAGTAATCACAAAGCTCTTCGTCTCATTCTTTGTGATTCCACAATAACTTGTTATACTACCATATAGTTAAGTTATTGTGAGGTTATTGATATTTCTAGACTGTTCTTCGGGAATATAAAACCAGAATATCAATTGGTTCTTGTTCATCTTAATTTATTAAAAGGCAGAACAAAAACTTCGTAGGTATTTCTGTGGGAGACAGATTTATTTATATAAGAATAAACTTTTCTATGGGAGACAAATTTGTTTATAAAGTCTTCGATTTTGGGTCGTAGCAACTCTTAGTTGTGGGTGAGATCAGCTAAGGGAATCAAGTGCGTAGATTCCTGTTGGGATTCAGAGACATAAGGAACGCGTATATACCTTAATCCGTGTGAGATTGGTTGGGGCTCAATTACATTCTAGTTCGAAGTTAACTTGTAGTATGCTAGAGTCTGTAGCGGCTTAATATAGTGTGGTGTTCAAATATGCACTAGATCCTGAGGTTTTTCTGCATTTGCGGTTTCCTCGTTAACAAAACTTCTGGTGTCTGTGTTATTTATTTTCCGCATTATATTTGTATATATAATTGAAATGTCACAGGTTGTGCGTAGTTCAATTAATTGGTAAATCCAACCTTTGGTTGTTGATTGAAATTGATTGAGATTTGACCATTGGTATTTAGTACCGTTCAAGTTGTTTCTCATAATAATCAGTCTCACAGAGTCTATCTATTTGATTTGGTGATTACATTGAGAAACAGAGATATAACTCTTGGATATATTTTCCTTGATTGAATCTGACTATATAATTGATTCTCTTGGAATTATACTAGAGTTAGTCCATACATATTGCCTAAAGAAATATTGGGTGTAGTTGTTGTACCCCGGATTTTTTAATTGGTATAAGAGCACGCAAACACATTTAAGACCTCATAAGTATGTGTTTGTATCAATCTTCCTTTATGGACAGGGACGCTATCTATATAAACGTACCGCAAGTCTTCGATGGCTCGTATAAGTTATGGTGGAAAATTGCTATGCGTGCATTTCTCCAAGCATGTGATTTTCAATCTTGGGTTTATGTTGTTAATGGCTATTGTCCTCCAATGGTTACAATATACGGTGTAACTTCTGCAAAGGATATAAGTAGATATGATCCCGACGAGATTCTCGCTGCAAAGCAAAATTCTGACGGCTTAATTGCTATCATACATGCCATTACTCCAGATCTTCAAAACCATGTGACTACGTGCACTCGGTCTAAAGATGCTTTGGATATCTTAGAAACCATATTTGAAGGGAATACCTCTGAAAAGGGATCTAGGCTTCAAAACCTAAATTATGATTGGGAAAACCTTCGTATGGCTGATGAAGATTCATTTGATGAGTTTAATCACAAAGTGTCTGAAATTGTTAATACATCTTTTGCATTAGGTAAGACTATTCCTGAAAAGGACAATGTGATAAAAATTCTTAAATCGTTACCAGCTAAATATGATTCTAAGAAATATGTCATCGTTGAAGGAAATAACCTTGATACACTTTTTAGAAATACTCTTGTTGGGAAGTTAAAGATCTTTGATCAGGATCATGCTTCCTAATCTGGAAAGGATATTACTTTCAAAGCACAAAAGAACACTAAGTAAAAGTGTTGGCAACTCTGTTGTTGATCCCATTGAGACTGATTCATCAGATAAAGATCTTGACGACTCAGTCTCACTGATCACAAGACAATTTAAATATCTTCTTTTGAAGAGAAGTAAACGGTTCGTCAGAGATAAACCCAAGTCGTCAGTCAAACCTCATGACCATGCCTCTCCTAAAAACAGGGACACTGTCGATACTGATGATGAGCATATGCCACAGTGCTTCAAGTGTAAAGGATTTGGTCATTTTGCTAATGAGTGTCCAAACGGAGAAAATACACTGGTAACAAAGGTATTGCTGCAACTCTTGATGAAATGTATGATCACTATGATTCAAATGAAGATGAAAAGTCAAGTGTTGCACTCCTTGGTGAAAATATTGATTTTGATAATTGTAGCAATACGTACATCAATCTTGATATTCTTCTTGGAAAAACCTCTTCAACCACTTTGGAGGATAAAATGGATTTTTTTTTCTGTCTATTGAAAATTATTTCTCACATGTTTCAGGTACCTCATTTTTTTAGCAGCATGCTCAGCTATGGTGTCTGAACCATCCTCCACATTAACATGTTCTTATTATACTCTTAAGGGTCATGAACTTTCTAAGTGTTTCAAATACAAACATAAAATAAGATATGTCAATAAATTTCAACGGAGAGCAAATCGATTAGCAAACAATCTCAAACTTGTTCAGAAGTCGAATTCATTTGAGGTATGTAAACTCAACTCGTCTCCGAAAAAGTTAATTTCTAAACAAAAAATTAGACCTCTACAAAAAAGAACAAGGTCTGAACATTATGTGAAAAAGAATATTAAGAATTCCGTACAAGAAATCTATGGTGGACATATTATTTTTCACCCCAACACAGCTTAATTGTGTTGAAGGTGCATCTTGTCTCATGTACCCGGTTTCAAAGAGACAAGAGTGTGCACAGATCAGGCTTTAGGAAAATAAAATTCTTGTTTTTGTTCTTCTTTTTGTTGTCTGGAATTCTGTTGATCTTTTCATATCATAAATTGGTATTGAAAACGATTTTTTTTTTTAAATTATTGAAAGAGGGTTAAAATCAATAATTCTACCTTCTTTAGGGTGTGGATCGGTCGTACGTGAGTATAAAGTTTTTGTAACCCTACATTCCTTTTTCCTTCCCTGAAAACGTTTTTTATCACAAGACTGCTTGTAGAGCTTGATTTGTGTATTTCTCTCACAATCCCATATTTGAATGGAGACTCCAAGCATCATTTCTTTTGATGAAAAAGATATTAATATGATTGTTAAGCCATCAATCATGAAGAAAAAGGATAAATCTCCTTCCTTTACAACTTTGAAGAGAAAAAGGAAGCATATGAAGAAACCAATGGCTATCCCCTCTAATCTTCAGAAGTTTTCTGGTGTTTTTGAAGAGTTGAAGAAACCAAGGAAGGAGATTCAGCAAATAAAGTCTATTGTTTTAAGGACTCTTGAAATTCAGAAGGCCCTAGTTTGGCATCAGTCTAAAAGGTTCATTGGAGTTGACTCCTTTCTTCATGAACCTTATGTTCCAATGTCTGTTGACGACAAGGAGTTTAGGGATGATAAATAATTTTTCAGGAATCTTAATTTCTAGGAAACTTATTATGAAAATTTATTCTTGTGTTTTAAGAAGGATAACTAGGATTAGGAATAACAATTATTGTGATTACACATAGCTATTTCCAACGATTTTCATCTTGCAATGTTTTAGATTTATTTATTTAAATTCTAAGTTATTTGGAAGATGATTTTGCAGTATTAATCTTTAATGGTTTTATATATTGCAAATAATATTATGGGATATGCGTGTTTACGTCTGTGAACTATGATTGTCCCATATATGTCAAAAGTTAAGTATATTATGTCTTTATGCAAATATTGATAAAAGATAGAATGAACTTTTGAATATTCCGAAGTATTGATCTTTCCCTAATCCACTTCTATGTGAAAGTACTGTATGGCTCCGTAAGTTTTCTTATGTTGAGCATTTTCGATTAAATTAATCATTAAGGTTCCTTTGTGGTTAATTTAATTGAGTTTTCTGGATACCAATTCATATTTCATGTGATTGTTCATATCCGAATAAATCCTTCTTTTCTTGTAAAAGTAAGGTCGCTCTTGTTGTTCTTTCGGGAATGACATTTTATGGAGGAGAGTTCTTAATTGAACTTGTGCTTAATTGCCAAATCTTTGTGGGGAGTGTGGCTGTGGAATATTGTAGGAGTTATCTTGTATCTTTATAAACTCCTTGATGTATACACTTAGTTTCGACTATGTGAAATCATCGAAACAAAGTTGATATGTTCTCTTTTAGTCATGAATGAATAATCTCTTTTAGAATTTCATTATGATCCCGATAATTTTCGTACCTTTGCCAATTTATATTGACAAAAAAGGGGATAATTTTTTTGTCGTTCACAATACATACATATGGTTTACAGATCATTATGTAAGGGGGAGCAGTTTTCATTGTGAGATGAAGTGTTGAATAGGGGGAGTGATACATATCACCGTAGTATTATTATCAAAGTTGTGATACAATTGAATTTTGAAGTTGTGTAATAATACTATGACACTGTATAACAACAATCGAGAGCATTTGTTTTCTTATTGTAATGGATACGTATCTTCAACAACTATGATGCTGAGTTGAACACGTTCATAATCAATAGAGTACTTGGAGTGACGAAGAATTCAAGGAATGTTGAAGAACCAAGGAAATCAAGCATTTGGATGAGAAGCTACAAAGTATATATATTTTGTAATCTATATGTATTGATAGTTGTGTCACTAAAATTGACAAATGGGGAGATTATTAGAGCACTGTTCGGTCGAACTCGCAAGCGTTGATACCTCAAGCTTTTTTTTCAAGTTTAGTTGTCAAAACTATAAGTATTGATTTCTAGTCTACTTATAAATATGTCTCGGATTAGGATAGAATGTGTAGTTGAGATTTAGACTTCACGACGTTCATCCATTGAAAATGAAGAACTACTAAGGGGAGCTTGTGGAACTTCATCAACAAAAGGTATGTGGATACTTGAACTCATATATCACTTAGAAGTCTATTCTATTCTATCCCCCCTATTGAGACAAAGTCGTATAGCTATATAGAGTTTACATTATGCACATTTGATATTTCGAGTTAAGTTTAACTCGCTTATATCTTTCTCGAAATATGTGTCGAAAACTTTTGCTTTAACTACACTCATCATTATTCTTGACGAAAGTCAAAAGATGATCATGTGAAAATCACCTGGTAACATCTTACATGATTTGTGTGAGACAGTCATTTGATGTAGACTCGGAATGTTTCTTATTGATCATTCGATCACTTGAAAACTTCTTATAATCTAATAGTTTGTGTGAGAAAGCTATTTTCTCCTTCTAAGAATGTTTCAATGATTGAAATGGGAGTTTAGAACAATTAACCATTGTCTGGATATAGAACACTATGCATACACATATGCGAACTGTTGTAAGAATAATTCAGGCCTGGGAACCAAGTATGCATACCCGTATGCGAACGGTTTTAACTGTCAAAGTCCATGAACTAAGCTTGCGTACCCGTTTGCAAACTTATTCACCTGAGTTCGGTCCAGAACGACATAATGCGTACTTGTTTGCGAATTGTCGGAAAGGATTAAGTCTGGAACTTAAGTTTGCGTACCTGTTTGCAAACTTATGAGGTTATGTTCTAAAATCGGCTAAGTATGATTTCATTCTCATGAACAAATACATTTATATATTAAGAAATGAAATATTTGCAAATCATTGCTAAAATGTTCATGAACTAATTTTTTGAATCAATCCGATTTTGCTTCAATTGTGTCTTGTATACTTCTATGAGAATAAAAATAATTGAAAAAATCTATGAGTAACACAATTAGATTCATTCGATTATCATTTGATGTAGAAGTGTTAAGATAAACATGGTTAACACAAACGTGTTAATGTGGCTAACTTTGTTTAACTTTTATTGAGCCAACTCAATATACACGTTTAGTTACGGTTAACCATATCTAAATGAAAGTATATTTCATTTGTGTGTAACAATCTAAGACAATGTAACAGTGGAAATATATTAGCTTGAATCTTAAATCAGGTTTCATCCATCGGTGAATATTGATTGCTTTGTTCCAAAGTTATCAAATCCTGATTTGAAGACTATATAAGGGAGAACTCTATCAACTGGGAAACCTAATCCCCACACCTCCTGCGTGATACTAGTTGCGACTACAGTTTATTCTTCTTTAACCTAGGTTTTTCCTAAAACCATTATAGGTTAATGACTTGAAGACTTCATTGGGATTCTGAAACCAGACCCAACTATTTTCTCTGTAGTAGTGTATTCTGATCTTACTTGTTCTATCGTATTGAGTACTATCTTCTCGAGATTTATCTCTGATAGGTAAGATATAAAAAGTAATCACAAAGCTCTTCGTCTCATTCTTTGTGATTCCACAATAACTTGTTATACTACCATATGGTTAAGTTATTGTAAGGTGATTGATATTTCTAGGCTGTTCTTCGGGAATATAACACCGGATTATCAATTGGTTCCTGTTCACCTTGATTTATCAAAGGACAGAACAAAAACTTCGTAGGTATTTTTGTGAGAGACAAATTTATCTACCAAAATAGACTTTTATGTGGGAGACAGATTTGTTTATCAAGTCTTCGACTTTGGGTCGTAGCAACTCTTAGTTGTGGGTGAGATCAACTAAGGGAATCAACTACGTAAAGTCCTGGTGGGATTCAGAGGCGTAAGGAACGCGACTATACCTTAATCAGTGTGAGATTGGTTAGGGATCAACTACATTCCAGTCTAACTTGTAGTAGGCCAGAGTCTTTAGCGGCTTAATAGAGTGTGGTGTTCAAATCTGGACTAGGTCCCGGGTTTTTTTTTGCATTTGCGGTTTCCCTTATTTGTTCTGAAAAGACCTCGGTATAATATAGACGTTCCTTTTCTCCCGGCTGAGCACACTTAACTTAGTAGTTTTTCCCACAACTCAATCAAGTCTATTCTTCAGGCCTCGGTGTTAGGAAAGGTCAAATCATTAGCTATATTCCATTCAATCGGCGAACCACTACCGAAATTGGGGCATTACACATGAGGATTTTTTAACAGATACTTTGTAAAATTAGTGCACAATTCTCCCGATAAAAACGGCAAAGCACGTACACTTTACTTGTCTCTTTAGAGCTTCTCCAATGGAATGTGTGTGAAGAAAAAAGTCTTCATTCACATAGGATACACACCAATTTTTATAAAAAATAGTCTCCAACCCATTGATGTGAGGATGATGTGGCAATTTTTTTTTTAAACATCGTCTAAGTCAACCTCTAGTTTTAGACATTCACTTAGAGGATGTCTTCCCATCCTAGTCACATTTTTGTTAATAAAAATCATTAAAAACAAAAAAGTCAATAATTTTAACCAATCACTAGTATTATGCCCGTGCGTTGCACGAGATCAGATTAATTGACCTATGTGTATATATTCCGAAACCTGTATGCAATAATCAATCAATCCGTTTGCGAAAGAATACAACAATTTCTAACCAAAAATTAAATAAGTATTTACCAATTTGGAATTAGAATACTCTGTTAGCAACAACAAAAATTAATGGAATTAGATGGCACATTTAATTACAGAGAGCACCAAAAGGCATCTTCATAATCCTCAGACGCTTCAAAATGCAAATTGGTTATACAATCACAATATGTGACTCATCACAGTACAAGACTCTCGTGATAGCAGCTATACCCTTCTGCAAGTGTTCCATTATATCATAGATAGCACTTAAGACAGAAAATAAATACATGGTATAGACTTGGTAAAGGACCAATCGTGAAGACTAAGCACACAACCAGGGTGGCCTTATCTTTTTCAATGGATAAAATATATCCCATAACCAAAACAATATACAAAGTCAAATGTACCTTGAGGTACAACAGCCTTCTTAAGCTTTTCCATAACATGCAAAAATGGTAATCATCTCGTGATATACCAGTTGTTGACATTGTTTCATCGCAGATATCTTCAAGAACGAAATCACGAAGTGTTAGGACATGAATACCTATGCTAATTGCAACCTATAGTGGTGAACCACATACGCACAGACCAAGACAAAAGTTCATCTTAGCAACTAACAAAATCTTAAGAAAAGCATACACATGAACAAAATCAGAAGGCCAAATTTTATTAAAAATAGTTGGAACATAAGGTATCAAATTTAGGAAAGGGTGAAAATCTATACAACATATACTACTATGTGTGCAAACAGTAAGATGAATGAAAGCTCAATTTCTTGAATGATTTCATCAAGTAGTTTATCATTTAGATGTAAATTAAATTCATGTAGGATCTAGTTTCTCAAATCACCGTAGTTTGAAATTCATGTTCATTTCCCATTACCTCTTTTTCATCACAGCCTCATCCTGAAATGTATTAACCTGAACACCTATCATCCCACACCCACCATCTACTTCTGCTCGGACAATCTTTTTTAACTCTCAAAACTCTCTGAATTGATCTCAATCTTGTTTCATTTGGAAATGCTATTACCTTGTTCCACATAAAAGACCACAACAGTAATGGAAAAGGTCAACTTACCCAGTCCCCAACATACTATACTAATAACATGTCATGCCGTCTTTCATTTTCCAACTGATATCGATTTAGTATTGATACATTTAATGGTAGATGCTTCACAAAGAAGTAAATATTAGATGTAGAAACACTAACTCAATTCAGCTAGGAGTTTTAATTAATGTTGCATCGGAAGCCACCACTCCATCTATTGCTGCCATTTGTTTTTTTCATTATGTGCGGGTTGCTCCACAAATCTATTGCAGTAGAAACTTGTTTATCCTCCACAGAGATATCAAAAATACTGGCTCTCCATTAGTTTTCTATATCTATAGCCATGCTTTAAAATACTTATATGCAATATTCAATGGTCAGAGTGCGCATAATTAATGCCAAGTAGTATACAAAGATATAACAGTTTAGAGTTGCCAAATTACCTCCAATAGTACTTACCTCATTATATACCAATGCGATCTTTCTGTACTAACTTCATCACATCTATCTCGCATAAGCTTTTTGACTTGCATCACTATCACCATTCAATCTGCATAAGATGCCGTGCGGGAATACAAACATGTAATTATATGCCCTGAAGATGTGTCTTAAGATTGAGAAGTAAGACAGTCTTGGATTTACTTTGATTAACTCTTGCTTGTGACTGCATTATTGCTTCGTATTTGGAACAAATAGCAATATATTTAAAAATGCAATGAAAACAAAATGGATGCACAGAAAAAACTGGTTACTCTCCTCCTCACATTGAAAACAAAAGCACATGGCAAGTCACTTTGACATTATCCAAGTCTCACCAAACACAGTATTTGAATGAGAAAAAAATTAATGATGCACCAAAAAGAAAATAAGTATATAATAACATCTCTTGCCGACGATTAATGGATTTGTTAGATATGGGGATATGTGGCCTATGGAATTGTGTTGCATTCAACACACCAGAAGGATGAGATAAAGAAAAAGGAAAAACATATTCTACTGTCCAAAGCAACTCACTATACCGAGAGTAAACAGTCAGAACAACGCTGGAAAATTCAATATTCAATATATCTTAAAAAATATCAGTAGCTAGTGTTAAAAATTGTGGACTTGTGGGAGATAAAAAACTGACTTTACCGAGTAGTTAGGGTGATGTGAGAAAGACCACTAAGGAGTCACAATGGTAATCACAGTATCTGTTTTACACTCTTTTTATCAATCATTAATAAAGTAAAAAGTTTCATGGTACAAAAGAGAGCTCGATAAGCAGATATATCTTACAAAGAGGGATCCCACCCACTAATATATCATAAATAGCTGGTATGAAAAATAGCTTTTGCACCAACCTGATATTGTACCAAACAAACATAATAAAGACGAAAAAAAAAAAGCAAGCAGATTAACTAAAATTGAAGAATCATTGTATATTCAGCCATGAGCATTTAAATCATAAGCAACAACAATACCTACTGATTGCACCAACCACCTTCACTGCAGGTGCTATCAAGCTATCTCAAACTGAGGCTGTTCACTCGATTTCTAAATATAGTCTCATTAAAAACACAGTTCCTTAAGTGCTCATGAATATCCCAAAACCTTTGACAGTAATATACTAAACACATAAGGTTAAGAATTAAAAACCACATAAAAGTAGAAACTGTGATTAACAAACTATAGAAAATGGATGTGATTTAAAAAGAAAGAACATACGGGAGAGACTCTCTCCGTAAGAGTTACCCTAGATAATGACCATCTCACTATTATACTCGTCCTGTAATGGAACTCATTAGCAGCACAGTAAAACAGATCCGAAAGTGGAAAAGCAAGATGAAATAGATTAACGTATAATAGGGTTAAGGACCTAAGGTTTGTTTCTAAAAGATAATAGGATTTTGTGGTTCATCAAGAGAAAACAAAAATCGTACCTGCAAAATAAAACCAAACAAACAATAATTATAACAAAATCAACGATGAAAAAAAATCAACATAGTACTATGTGTTGATTTTAGCATGACTTATCGTTCAAAAAAGGAACCCTAATGATTTCAGCACTGCCAAGATAGATGGATTGAAAAATAAATAGAACGAAACCAATACGTGGAACGATTTTTATGTGGAATATCTGGCAAGAAGTTATTTGAACAGTACAAAAACCCTAATAATTATGCTGAGTATGCTTATATGTAAGTATCAATTATAGGATGGACACCCTAAGTACGTTTCCTTCCACCATTACGGTTAACCATGGGTGATTAAAGAGTGATGGAACAAATGGAGTTTGTTGATTAGCTGATTAGGGTTTGTTGTAAAATGGGGTAATAGAAAGGGAATCATAGGAAAGGAGAGAGAATCGGAGAATTTGGGTCGAAAATAATGTAGTTGGTTGCCTGAAAAAACTAAAGTTTCCTATTGGTCCAAATATTTTCGGTAGAGCCAGAAGCTCTAGAATTTAAGCTTGATACAGTTTTTAACCACAACAGAGTATTTTCTTCTGAAACTATATACTATATAATAATATGTCTACAATTAAGTAAAAGAATGATACAACATTAAAATACTGCCACCGAGTAAATATTTTGACGGGGAATACAAAAGCCAAACACTGATAATGTTCATCTCACAATCGTTAAAAAATATCCCACCTCAACTTTTAGCGTTAAACCGCTGAAATGACATTTGTGACCCCGGATCATTAAAAACCCTCGAAAGAACCAGAAACTTCAACCACCTCATTACTTATAAAGCGCTTATTGACATCAGTGTTCTTGTGAAAGAGGATAAAAAAAACAAGTTCTTGTGAAAGAGGTCCAAAACCCTTCTTAAAGAAATCAAATCTATTGTTAATGGCGACATCGATTCTTCTTAGATCAGCTCGATCTGCTCTACGATCTACTGATTTAGCTTCCGGATGCGTAAGGTTTTGTTTACCTTCCCGATTCTTTTTCATGATTATCAACTGTTTCAGCGATGTGTGGTTAGGGATTAGGATTTTTTTCATGATTATCAACTGTTTCAGCGATGTGTGGTTAGAGCGTCCACAGTCATGGACTAAAAACTGGACTAAAGGACATATAGTCCAGAAAATCAATCGCAGTGTGGCTGTACTAAAACCATATATTTGGTTTTAGTTGGAGAGAGAGTGAAAACTTGACCAAATTTGGTCTCGACCCTCGACTAAAACTAAATATAGTCAGGCGTAATTTCAGTGCGCGCTTGATGACAGGCGTAAACCAAATGTACACGCCCTAACCAGGCGTAAGCCAAAAGTCCGCGCCACAACCAGGCGTAAACGAAATGTGCGCGCCTCAACCAGGCGTAACCCAAAAGTTTATTAAACGTTCGCCCCCATGGGGCGCACTTTGTGAGTTCGCCCCATGCATTCTTTTTTTTTATTTTTTTTTCTTTGGGGCGTACTCTGTGAGTTCGCCTCATGCATATTTTTTTTTAATTTTTTTTTTTCTTTCAGGCGTAGCCTGTGATACCGCCTGACTAAATTTTTTAGTTTCTACCCGTTGTTTTGAAACACGACTAAAACCAAAAAAATATAGTTTTTGATATAGTTTTTGGTTTTAGGATAGTCCATGATTGTGGACGCTCTTAGGGATTATGATTTTTTTCATGATTGTTGTTTGTAAATAAAAATAAAAATCACGAATTTGTTTGATTTATGTTTTTTTCTTCTTCTTAATTTTTCAGTGAAAAATTGGGGATTTTATTTACTTTTTTGGGTTGTTCTGGTTTGATTTAGGGTTTGTTGGGGTACTGTTGAATGATGTAGTTATTTGATTTTGATGCTAATTTCCAGTGAGAACTGAGATTTTGATTACTTGTCTGGTTATTGTGGTTTTTGATTTAGGATTTGCTAAGGGGGTACTGTTGAAAGTTGTAGAGGTGCTTATGTTTACTTGTTATTATTAAGTTGTCTGGCTTGATTAAGGGTGGTCTTTGGGTCTGGTGAATGTTGTAGTATTTCCCATCTAATATTGTCAGAAGCAATTCTAGCCAAGGCATGACTAGATCATCAAAATCATCATTCCTCTGTTTTTAGATACATGATCGAATATATGTGTGTCAGAGATTGATGTTGTTATGTTTATGTGAATAAGGAAAATAATCATTTTGTATGATTTAGTTCATTGTGGGTTGTCATATTGAATAGTATTCGCCTATGTGATGTTTGTCAGATGCAATTGTAGTAAAGGCATGAACATAGATTTCTCGAAATCATCAATTTTATGTTTTTAGAATCATGAATATATGTACATCAGATACTGATGATCTGTTTATCTGAATGAGAAAGCAAATCATTTTGTGTCATTTTAGTAGATTGTTGTTTGGTGTTCTCTAGTTCCTTGTTTTTCTTGGTAATCGTATGGAAACTAATTTCCTTTAGCTATGCAGCTGCCAGTAACTGGTGCAACAGCAAGGATGGCTAAACCATTCAGCCAGAGATCGGGGAGTGTAGCAAGATTATTCAGGTTTGTGTGGTTCCGTTTGTTTTTATCTGGTGAATTGGTATCCTGTTGTCAACTGCTTTTTCTAGTACTATATGTTATGCTTCTGTGCAGCTCAAAGCCACTTGGTGATGATTTGATTGTTAGTGATCTTGGAACTAGTAACTCATGTGAGGCGGCGACGGAAGGAAAGGGAAGTTTACATCGTTTTCAAGTAAGTTTGCTCATGTGTTGTTAATGTTTGTCTCTTTGGTATGTATATTTTTGTTGTATTCGACTAATGGTTGCCTGTGTTTTTACAGGCTCAAAAATATGAAGGAGCACGAATCATACCTTCCCTCATGGGTGGTGTGCATACTAACCCAACCAACATCATCATGGGTAAAAGGCATATGTTTGGTAGACGTGATGGTGACTCCGACTCCCAAACACGGAGAGAGGTGAAGTGTGTACCATACAAGATTATTAAGACTCCAAATGGTGATGAGTGGGTTGAGGCTAACGAACCGACATGCTCACCCAGTCAAATTGGTGCTCCTATACTTTACTAAGTTAAAGGAAACAGCCGAGGCCTAAATGTCCATTTGGGACTTGATTAAATGTTATTATGTCTCTGTGCAGAATGAGCTCGATTACGGTGCCGAGGAACCCCACCCAATGTCTCCCAGATTGCTAACCCAACACAACATTACAACACCCCGCTACAAAGGCCAGCTTAGTGCCGTCAATGGAACTGGCCAGTTCCAGTTCTATTAGATATCATCATGTGGGGATTAACAATATTTCCATTTGTTCAGCTGTGAATACTACTTGGAATGATTTTACTTTTAACTAAAACGTTTAATTAATTTAACATCAGTGTGTTCTGGACGTATGAAGGAACACGATTTTTCAAGGAAGGTTTTCTTTACAAGCTTGGTAAAGGGGCGTCATGAATCGGTAGAGGGGCGTCAAGTGTGATAGCAATGACCCTCATATTGGTTAGGGGGTGTCCTATAGGGGTGTAGATCGACTAGATTACCCTTTTCACCTTAAATCAACCAAAATCAAATCAATGTTTTTTTAAGCCTAATGATTCAAAAAAAATCAAATCATTTTTTTTTTCATCTTCTTCTTTATCTTCTCTTCTCCTCCATTTCCATTCTAACCATAAGCTCCATTAAAATCGATCGAAAATTTCATCGTGATTAATCGGTGATTCGCAATATTAATAATTGTTGATTGAAGTCTATATTCGAAAACCCATTTAGTATTTTTGTTGTGTTCAATTGAAGTGTATTCTCCATCAAAAATTGGAGTTTTAGGTTAAAAATTAAATTTTAGAATGCTGCATTTTTCTTTATACGGTTAGAATTGGTTATGTTACTGAACCGTATCTATGCTTTACTGTTCGTAACAATTAAATAAATATCAAATACTAACCGTATGTTCTTGGTTCTCGAGAATTTTGGTGAATCGGTTGGTAATTTAAACAGATTACTGAACCGTATTTTGTCCTGCATGTTAGTTTTTTCCATCGCTCATATTTTCGAGTTAGTTACCAACCGTATCTACATATGGTTGAGGATGATATTAAAGTTACCAACCGTAATTAACCTACGGTTTGTAATAGAAATTTTTTTACCAACCGTAAATCGGTATTATTTCGGGTTTTCCCAAATTGAACGATTCACGGTTGGTTTGGTAGATGGTTACCAACCAGTATCTCACATATACGGTTGGTAACCCGACTAATTACCAACCGTGAATCGGTATTATTTAAGGTTTTCCCCAAATTGAACCGATTCACGGTTGGTTTGGTAGATGGTTACCAACCAGTATCTCACATATACGGTTGGTAACCATTAATTACCAACCGTAATCGGTATTATTTCGGTTTTTCCCAAATTGAACCGATTCACGGTTGGTTTGGTAGCTGGTTACCAACCGTATCTCACATATACGGTTGGTAACCAGCTAATTACCAACCGTATGTTCTTCTAAAATTTTTAAAATTTTGATTTTTTTACATACTTTAGAGAATTTTAAGCAACAAAAAGCTAATGGAACTAGTACTTGTTTTCTCTATCATATAGAGATTCACCCACCTCAAATTTGCAACTGGAATCACTCATTTTGGTTGAGTGAATCAAAATCTAGGGTTTCACAAATATCACATAAGTTTTCTTCTCCTCAATTTTTTTTTTATAACTCTAAAAATCTGATTTTAGAGTTATAATATACTAATCTTGATTATCAAAACTAATCTTGATAATTAACATTAATCTTGATTATCATTACTAATCTTGATTATTAACAATAAGGGCTAATTAGTCATTTACATATTTTCATTGATAAGGGCACTTGATTTTACTTCTAATGACCTTTTTTGTCTTATTAGTTTGACGCCCCTCTACCGATTCATGACGCCCCTTTACCAAGATTGTTTCTTTAACATTATTGTTGGATTCTCTGCTTCTTCTAGTTTTATAGAAGGGAGGCATACTCTTTTATTGTGGGAGTTCAATTCAAGTTTAGCAGTCAAAAGCAATATCAAATTGGATGAAATTTGTGGTTGTGTTGTCTGTTTCTGCTGGTGTGTTCATCTGTGGTGGTGTTGTAGCTGTGTTGTTGTTGATCGTATCAAGAAAGCCAAAAGATAAGAAACATATGGCAAACCTGATTCGACAACAGGGAAGAAAAAACACACAAGGAACACGGGTGTTAGATTGTGCAAAAAAACTGTATCCTAATAGCGGACGTACCAGCATGAACATCTTTGTAAACTGTTGCATCAAAGTAACCAGCAAATCCTATGAACTGGACAAACATTAAAAACGCAAATGTCTTGCATTTCAGATAAATTTGAGTACCGATTGCGTAAATCCTCAACTGAAGATTATTTTGAATATCGCAGTCAAAACAAAGCCATTTGGCCTACCATTAGCTATCACTTGCATTTAGTTATGCCAATATCCCAAGTAAGTTTATATGGAACATTTTGCAGGTTATTGGCCAGCCTTTTTAAGTTCTCCAAATTACCAAATATGCCTAAAAGGATCTTTTAAGAAGGCAACTAAACCAGCACCAAGGTGTTGAGTCAACTAACCAAGTCAAGGCGCTAGGGAAAACAAAATACTATGATGACATCAGCTGTTTGAGATTCTCAATCCTGTCCACCCATTCTTCATTTTCAAAGAATCCATGATCCTGATCAAAGGAGAAGGGATTTTTTTTTTTTTGAAGCATGAAAAGGGAGTTTATGTTACAAGGTATCTCACCTAAACCAAATGAACCATTATCTATTGGATGAAGAAAAAAGGAACGCGCGATTGGGGATTTAGAAAAAGGACAAAAACTGGAACTAAATATCAAATCAGGGTCACCCCCTTGTCTAAGTATTTTTTTTAATTCCTAATTTACCCTTCACTAATTAGGTTTAGTGATTAATAATAATTAGTAAAAAATTTAAGTATTTGTTAATAGATTAGTGTGTGTTTTTATTTGTAGTTGGGTGAGTGAGGTGAGAGCAGGAGGAGGGAATTTTTTTTTGGGAGGGAACATTTTTTGGTGAAAGGATGATTGTGAAGAGAGAATTGTTGCTGCTGAATCTTTGGCTCAACTACAACAAGGAGCATATCTTGAATCTTCAGCTAATGACAACAACTCACAATTGCAACTCTTTGTTGAGCCAACACCATTGAATGATAATTTTTACGAGCAAGGAGTATAGTTTTTTGAAGAACCTACACAAGAAAGTAAACTTGCACAACATACAAGCATCCCCAACACACAGGTAAAGCTGCAAAGAGGTTGAAAATTTGATTTTTTTTTTTGAACCCACCATTTTTTCAGCTGAAAAAGCTCTGTGCCGGCATAGTAATGGTATGAATACTATGCCGAAAGCTTCTATTTCGGCATAGTATTCATACTACGACCATGCCGGCAAACCGATACCCCCTATTTTGAGACCAAAATCGGCATAGTATTCAACAAAAAAACTATGCCGGTACAAAAGTTAGTTTTTACCTACCTAGGAATATTCTGCGGAATATGCTACCTGCATGGTTATATTCTAAGGTTACCATGCCGGTACTGCATGAAAAACATATAGGAAGCAGTGCCTTCCAAAGCTAAATACCGGCATAGACAAATTAATTAACTACCACGCTGGAACTGTCTACCGACGTGGAACCATGGATAAAAATCATGCCGGCACTACCACCGGCATTATCCGATTATAACTTTACCATGCCTGTACAGGTACCGGAGTGGAACCATAGATAAAGAGCATGCCGACACCTATGTTTCCGGCGTTGATTTCAAATGAAATATGTATGCAGGAAAAGGTTTCAAATTTGGTCTTCAGTTTCGGTTCAGTTCAACCATGCCGGAACTTTGGTCGAGCATGTCAGAACTCTATTCCGACATAGTTTTTAATTTCTTTTGGAACTATTTTTTTTTTCATTCGATCCTTAGGTGGTGACATATATTGATCCAACAAATGCAAAGCTTCTTGGTCGGGATACGTCGGAATACTATAAAATGCCTTCGGTATGTTACCAAAGAATACTTTTCACCTAGTATCTTGAACCTTACTAACGGATTGCTTGTAATGAACCTTCTAATCTCCCATTGTTGTCCTTATGTAGGGAATACAAGATCCAAATGAAGCAATCACTTGGGCTAAAGAGACGGCTCTTAAGAACATGTGTGTGTTGGTGAGGAATACCCAAGGTTCAAAGACTCGTCTTGAGATGGTTTGCGAGTGAAGTGGGGTATACAAGGAGAAGAATAGCCACAAGAGCAAGGGTTATGTTTATCCAAAGAAGACCAATAGGGTATACAAAAATCGTACGAGGAAGGATAATTGCTCCTTTAAGCTTGTATTCCATCTAAATGACATGAACACGGAATGGGATTCTTAAGAACATCCCTATTTACTTAAGCTAATACCTCATGAATTGGAGGATGTAAAGAGAATGACCAAAGCACTTATCAAAACCGAGACAAATTCTCGAATAAAAGGATAAGACCAACGTGTCTTCTCTAAGTACAATTTATAGCACATTCAAATGCAAGAATTTGAGAAGATAGTTTGGGATCACAACTACACGCATATTATTAAAAGAGGGCCGGACAACAAGCCCCTTCAAATATTCATTTCGCATCCTTTGCTTTCACAATTGGCTAATACATATTTTGGTGTTATTTTGATGGATTTCACCTACAAGACAAACAAATACAATATGTCGTTGTTCGACATCGTGGGGCTAACATCAGACAAGGTATTATTCACATTGGCTTGGTGTTTAATGGAAAACGAGAGGGACTATAATTATCATTGGGCATTTCGACAATTGAAATCATTTTTCCGAGAAATCATCTTCCAAGGGTCATCATAACCGATCAAGATGACGCATTAATAAAAGCAATATATGACGTCTTCCCGGACGCACAAAATTTCCTATGTACATATCATATACGTCAAAATATCATAAAAACTTTCCATGCCTTGTTTGAACCCACTAAGGCGGATATTAAGAAGAGAATGATTGTTCAACTAGAGGAAGATGTTCGCAAGAACAAACTATCTCCTGAAGAAGAAGAAGATGAGAGAGGAAAGATAAAAGAGCGAGTAGACAAAGAACATGCGGAAAATAATAAAAAGTGGTTGGAATTTCTAAGAGATTGAGAGAAGGTTTATTGGTATCTTATCGAGGATATGTACGAAAAGAGGTTGGACAGGTTTATTGCCGATTGGAACGAGGTTTATCTGACTGCCGTCTCGTATTGTCGGACTCAACGGTTGGATAAGTTTAAGGAAAAATTTATGCGTGCATGGACAAACCGGTATAGATACTACAAGAATAAAGCAAATAGTGTATCGAAGTCCGCTCATGGGAGATTTAAAGATCTCATCCAGTCCGGCCAAGGAAACGTGGTTACGGTCATCGAGGCAATGGAGCAATACTTTTAGAGTGATATCGATAGGATCAAAAAGGCCTTGAGAAAAGCTCAATGGAAAGGATGACTTCATATTTACAATATGGGTAGTTGCTCCAAGGAATAGTATTCGACGTCTCTCAACGGATTGCTTGTAATGAACCTTCTAATCTCCCATTGTTGTCCTTATGTAGGGAATACAAGATCCAAATGAAGCAATCACTTGGGCTAAAGAGATGGCTCTTAAGAACATGTGTGTGTTGGTGAGGAATACCCAAGGTTCAAAGACTCGTCTTGAGATGGTTTGCGAGTGAAGTGGGGTATACAAGGAGAAGAATAGCCACAAGAGAAAGGGTTATGTTTATCCAAAGAAGACCAATAGGGTATACAAAACTCGTACGAGGAAGGATAATTTCTCCTTTAAGCTTGTATTCCATCTAAATGACATGAACAAGGAATGGGATTGTACGGTTTGGTTCGGCTGTCACAACCACCGGGATCCGAATTTTTTTGTTGGTCACTCCCTAGTTACGAAGCTAATACCTCATGAATTGGAGGATGTAAAGAGAATGACCAAAGCACTTATAAGTATCTCTTTTCCTCTTCTTTTTCTCTTTTCCTTTTAAGTATCTCTTCTTCTATTGCAGAAATTGACTTGGTTGTGATTTCCTTCCTTTTAAGTTTTTCTTGTATAATGGCAATTGAGTTAGTGGTGGATGATGTTGATTTCCTATCGGAGTTGATAGTTTGTTCTTCTTAAGTTTTTCTTTTTCCATGGTAATGATGAAATCGGTAGTTGTTGATGGATTTGCCTTTGGAGATATGTGTTGAAGAATTTTTTTTTTTTAGGTATCAAGTGCAATGGGTGTATCAATTCCTTTAAATAGATGAGTACACAACGGCTCTTTTTGAACCCACTTTATTGTATCGACATTGTTAGTATCCTAAAATCCACGCCGACAGTTCCCTTTACTGATTTATGGTTTGAAAAAATAGCCATTGGGCATTGAATGTTAAATCCCGGCACTGAACTATGGTTAACGATGTTGCCGACACCCACTACCGGCGTGGATTTGTATTAAATTTCAATGCAAGAATAAGGTTTAATGTACACAGTGACCATAAAATTTTGACACTATACACCGGCATAGAAATAAATATAACATCTACGCCGGCACTTACTACCGGCATGAAATTATGTTAACGGAGTATGCCAGAACGGTAATTTATTTCAAATGTAATCCTTGTCGCAGGAAGCACGGATGCACTTAGCACGTGCATCAATCCTTTAAACAACTTGGTGACCCAAGTGGACGAGTTATAGTCTCGTGAGGGTTTACATAGAGATCTACCTACAAAACCTTACCAAAAACTAACCCAAAAACCTTACCAAAAAGCACTAAAACTATCAATCTTTTTAAGAAGAATCCGTCTCCGATTCACCCAGCTGGTGGTACTCCGTGACTTTGGTTACCATGTGGTTCATGTTTTCATCAAACATGAACGCTTCTCCCTTTTACTGTAGGTAATTGTTAGAGCACTGCTCGTTCGAACTCGCATGCATTGCTATCTCAAGCATGTTTGTCAATGTTAGTGATCAAAACTATAAAGTCTTGATTTTTAGTCTACTATAGCTAAGGTCTCGGACTAGGATAGAAAGTGTAGTTGAGCTCAAGAACTCCATGGAGATCAACATATAAGACGAAGGACTACTCAAGGAACCATTGGATCTTCATCGACTAAAAGGTATGTGGAAACTTGAACTTATCTATCACTCAAAAGTCTATCTACTCTATCTCCTATCTTGAGACAAAAGTTGTATTACTATATAGACTAACATTATACCACATGAGGTATTTCGAGCTGAGTATATCTCGCTTATCTATTTCTCAAAATATGTGTTTGTAAAGCTTTCACTTTAGCCAAGTTCATCTTTTCCTAGTGACGAAAGTCATGTTATGTTTCAATTACTTTGAAAATCGCTCTGACGAAAAATAGTTTGTGAATAACAACTATATAACACCCTCTGAGAATGTTTCAATGATTGAAATGATAATTTAGACAATATAACCATTGGAGAATATAATCATTGTTGTGTAAACGCATATATGTATAAGTCATTATTGCTTGAACCGAAGTTTGCGAACTTTGTTGATCAAGTGAAACCGGTGAAGTATGTGAGCTTCAGTCCGTGAACTGGTGGAAGTTCTCGACCTGAGAATTTCTGCTAGAGTTTGTGAACTCCATCCGGGAACTTAATTCCACGAACCAGTCCGCGAACTTGAGTAGGTTATGTCTAAAAACGATGTTTGTGAACTTATCTTAATAAACTAAGGAATCCTATTGCAAATCGTCGTTTTATAGTTCATGAATCGATTCAAGTGAATCACATTGTTTTTGCTTTGATTGTGTCTTGTGTAGTAGATAAATATCTAAGCAATTGAGCAAGTCTCTAGCTAGTTCATTTGAGTTATTTGGACTAGTTATGGTGAAGAAGAATATGGTTGATATGAAAGTTATCATATGGCTAACCATTTGGTTAACTATTTTTGAACCAACTAATTTACAAGTTTGGGTTCGGTTTTCA
Organism: Papaver bracteatum; assembly: GCA_023529315.1. Lineage (NCBI taxonomy): Eukaryota > Viridiplantae > Streptophyta > Magnoliopsida > Ranunculales > Papaveraceae > Papaver > Papaver bracteatum. The sequence goes on along the minus strand of JAJJWX010000461.1, from coordinate 222,969 downwards.
CAAGCCTACAAATGTGCATTTCATGTGTGTGTAACAAGCTATGTTTTCGATCTAACGGTTGATAAATATCAGTTTGAATCTAATCAGGTTTTCATCTAAGGGAATAAAGTGCACAGTATCCTGCTGGGATCATAGGCGTAGAAGCATAAATATACCTTGGATCAGTGTGAAATTGATTGGGGTTCAACTACATTCCATAACGAAGTTAGCTTGGAGTAGGCTAGTGTATGTAGCGACTTAATACAATGTATGTTTAATCTGGACTAGGTCCCAGGTTTTTTTTGCATGTGCAGTTTCCTCGTTAACAAAATTCTGGTGTCTGTGTTATTTCTTTTCCGCATTATATTTTGTTATATAATTGAAATAATACAGGTTGTGCGTTGTTCAATCAATTAGAATATCCGACCTTTTGGTTGTTGATTTAAATTGATTGAGACTTGGATATTGGTCTTTGGTACCATCCAAGTTATTTCTCTTTGATAAAGACTCGTAGATTCTATTTGCTTGAGTAAAGATCAAATCGAGAGATTGAGATAATAACTCCTTGAGATATTTTCTATTGATTGAGTCTAACTGTCTAGTTGATCCTCTTAAATGTAACTCGGAGTTTGTCCATACAGATTGCTAATCGAAATATTGGGTGTGGTTGTTAGACCCTCGCTTTTTCAATTGGTATCAGAGTAGGAAAACACGTTCAAGACCTTACAAGTCTATGTTTGTAGCGATCTGACGCTATGGACAGAGGTGCTATCTCTATTAACTTACCACCAGTCTTCGATGGCTCTAATTACTTATGTTGGAAAATTGTTATGCGAGCTTTTCTTCAAGCACGTGATTTTCAATCATGGGTATATGTTGTTAATAGCTATGATGCTCCCGTTGAGACAGTTGGTGGTGTAAGTTCTAAAGAATATTGGTGAATACACGCCCGCTGAGATTCTTGCTGCGAATAAAAACTCCGACAGTTTGAATGCCATCATACGTGCCATTACCCCAAATCTTCAGTACCATGTGTCTAATTTCACTAAGTCGCAAGAAGCTTGGGATATCTTAGCAACCGTATTTGAAGGTAATACCAGTGAGAAGGAAGCCAGGCTTCAAAACCTTAATTCCGATTGGGAAAACCTTCGTATGGCAGATGAATAAATATTTGATGAGTTTAATCACAAAGTGTCTAAAATTGTTAATGCATCTTTTGCATTGGGTAAGACTATTCCTGAAAATGACATTGTTATGAAAATTCTCAGATCGTTGCCATCTAAATACAATGTTAAGAAGCATGCCATCGTTGAGGGAAATAACCTTGATACTCTCTCCAGAAATACGTTGGTTGGAAAGCTTAAGATCTTTGATCATGAACATTCGTCCAAATCTAAGGATGTTGCGTTCAAAGAACTAAAAGACACTAAATTACTTGATAAAAGTAAAAAAGTGTATATCTCTGAAGATGATCACTCTGATACAGATTCATCAGATGAAGATCTTGACAAATCAGTATCGATGATCACAAGCAATCTAGGGATCTTCTGCTGAAGAGAAGTAAACGGTTCACCAGAGATAAGCCTAAGGCATCAGGCAAACCTCATAATCGCGTTCCTCCTAAAAACATGGATATTGATGAAACTGAAGATGAGGATATGCCTCGGTGCTTTAAGTGTAAGGGATTTGGTCATTTTGCAAACAAGTGTCCAAATCGTAGAAAATACACTAGGAACAAAGGTCTTGCTGCAAACCTTGATGAAATGTCTGACGACTATGATTCTAATGAAGACGACAAATCAAGTGTTGCACTTCTTAGTGAAAATATTGAGTTTAATAATTGTATCAATACATACATCAATCTTGATATTCTTCAGAATATAATCCAACTATTCTAGAAGACAAAGCTGACACATTCTTTGGAAACTCGGTTTATAATGGATTCAGGTTCCACTATGTACCTAGCTTCTTGCACATCTCAGAAGCCTGATTTTTATCCAAGTTTGACGTGTTCATATTGTTCATCAAAGGGTCATGAACTTTCAAAGTGTTATAAGTTCAAACACCAACAAAGGCACGTCAACAAACTTCAATGAAGAGCAAATCATTTAGCAAGAAAGCTTAAACTGGATCAGAAGACCGCTGAGGTATGTAAGATTTTCTATTCGTCTAAGAAGTTAGTTTCCAAGGATAAACCACGACCATTACTAAAGAAACTATGGTCAAATAGTTTTGATAGACAAAAGCCTGTGAATTCCTCTCAAGAGGAAAATGGTGGACAAATTGTTTTTCACCACAATGCAACTTGATTGTGTTGATTTTGAAATCTTGTCTCATGTGCCTGATCAAAAGAGACAATGATTTTGTATTCTTCAGGCTTTAGGAAAAGTTTTTTTTTTTTTTTTTTGTCTATCAAATAAAAGAAGGGTATTATCGACAATTCTACTCTTCATAGGGTTGAGAGTTGGTCGTGTACGAACCTGTTTAAAGGTTTCGAACCCTACATTCTTTTTTTCTTCTCTGTAACCTCCTTTTATCTCAAGACTACTTGTTGAGAAAATTGTGATTTCCTCTCACAAACCCATATGTTTATGGATACTCCAAGCATGATGTCTTCTGAAGGAAAGGATCTTAATTTGATTGTTAATCCATCAATCATGAAGGAAAAATAAAAATCTCCATTAGCTCCAACTTTGAAAAGAAAAAGAAGGAATTTGAGGAAGCCAAGAGTCGTTCCTTCAAATTCTCATAAGTTTTCTGATGTTCTTGATGGGTTGAAGGAGATGCGAAAGGAGATTCAAAAAATAAAGGCTTTTGTGTATAAGATTCATGAGATTCAGAAGGCCCTGGTTCGACAACATCAACCTAGAAGGTTTATTGATATAAACTCCTACCTTAATGAACCTTATGTTCCAATGGTTGTTGACGTCAAGGAGTTCGGGGACGATAAAGAATTCTTCAAAGGAATTATTGCCTAGTAAATATTGTATTGTTCTTGTTTTGATTAGAAGAATAACTAGTGTTTGGAATAGCCATTATTGTGATTACACATAGCTATGTCCAACATTTTCATCTTCTTGTTTTATATTAATTGGTTTAAATTCTAAACTTGTTTGGAAGATGATTTTTGCAGTATTAATATTTATGGGTTTATATATTGCAATATTGTTATGGGATATGTGTGTTTACGTCCGTGAACTTGATTGTCCCATACTTTGTCAAAAGTAAAGTCGTTCGTGAATTGATATGAAAGTATTGATAAAAGAATGAATAGACTTTTGACAAACACAAAAGTTAAGCATATATTATCAATTATTGATGTAAGATAGGTTAAAATCTTTTGTGATTCAAGGATTATGTCTATTGTATGTCATTGTGAAAATGGTGATGGAAACATAGAATGAATCCTTGTGTATTCCGCAGTAATTGGTCTTCCCTGATCCATATTTTGTATATTACTGTGAGGCTCCATATTGTGTCTTATGTCGAGCACTAGACAACCAAGTTGATTATTTTTGTGATTAGCTTAGTTGTGTCCCGTAAGGTACTTTATGTCGAGCATATTGAACTAAATCAAACATCTTGTGTGATTATTTAGTTATGACTCCGTAAGTTTTTCTCATGTTTGAGCATTTTCGACTGGGTTGGTTGTTTTTATGATTAACTTAGTCATCGCTCCATAGATTTTCTAATGAGAGTATAAACGAATAAATTGATTACTTTTGTGATTAGTTTAGTTGTGTATTCCGTTTAGATTAATTATGGGTTCTCTTGAGATTAATGTAATCGAGTTATTAAGTCTCCATAAGTTTACTTGTGTTGAGCATATTTAGTCAAATTAATCATGGATCGTTTATGGTTAATTTGATTGAATATTTCTTTTTGGATTCCAAATTCATACTTGTATGTAATTTGTTGAGTCTAAAGAAATCCTTCTTTTCTTTTGAAATTAAGGTTTCTCTTGTTGTTCCCTTGGGAATGACATTTTATGGGGGGGGAGTTCTTTTGAACTTGTGCTTAATTGCCAAATCTTTGTTGGTAGTGCGGCTGTGGAATATTAGAAGGGCTATCTTGTATCTTTATAAACTCCTTGATGAATTCATTTAGCTTCGGCTTTATGATTGCATCTAAACAAGATGATATACATTTACCTTTGGTTATGAAATGTCTCTTACGGAAATTTCATTAGGATCCCGTTCTTGTACCTTTGCCAATTTTATTGACAAAAAGGGGGAGAACTAATATGTAGTTCACACTACAAATACATATGGTTTTCGGATCATTATGTACGGGGGGAGTGGTTTCCAGGTAAGATGGATTATTGACTAAGGGGGAGTGACATATCACCATAATATTGTTGTTAAAGTTGTGATGCAATTGGACTTTGACGCTGTGTAATGATACTATGACGTTGTATAACAATGATTGAGAACTCTTGTTTTCTCGTTGTTATAGCTATGGATTTTCAACAACGATGATGCTAAACTTACAACCTTTGGGATCATTGGATTACTTGGAAGTGACGAAGATTTCGAGTAATGTTGAAGATTAGATGACATGTGGAATAGGAACTACAAAGTTTATTTATATATTTTTTGTATTCCATATGTATTAATAGTTTTTCCACTATAATTGAAAAAGGGGGAGATTGTTAGAGCACTGCTCGGTCGAACTCGCATGCGTTGCTATCTCAAGCATGTTTGTCAATGTTAGTGATCAAAACTATAAAATCTTGATTTCTAGTCTACTATAGCTAAGGTCTCGGACTAGGATAGAAAGTGTAGTTGAGGTCAAGAACTCCATGGAGATAATCATACAAGACGAAGGACTACTCAAGGAACCAGTGGATCTTCATCGACTAAAAGGTATGTGGAGACTTGAACTTATCTATCACTCAAAAGTCTATCTAATCTATCTCCTATCTTGAGACAAAAGTCGTATTACTATATAGACTAAGATTATACCACATGAGGTATTTCGAGCTGAGTATATCTCGCTTATCTATTTCTCAAAATATGTGTGGGTAAAGCTTTAGCTTTCTCCAAGTTCATCTTTACCTAGTGATGAAAGTCATGTTATGTTTCAATCACTTTGAAAATCGCTCTGACGGAAAATAGTTTGTGAATAACAACTATATATATAATGCCTTCTGAGAATGTTTCAATGATTGAAATGAGAGTTTAGACAATATAACCATTGGAGGATATAAACATTGTTGTGGAAATGCATATATGTATTAGTCATTATTGCTTGAACCGAAGTTTGCGAACTTTGTTGATCAAGTGAAATCGGAGAAGTACGTGAGCTTCAGTTCGCGAACTGGCGGAAGTTCTCGACCCGAGAATTTCTATTGTAGTTTGTGAACTCCATCCGGGAACTTAAGTCCGCAAACCCAGTCCACGAACCCAGTCCGCGAACTTGAGTAGGTTATGTCTAAAAACGATGTTTGTGAACTTATCTTAATAAACTAAGGAATGCTATTACAAACCGTGGCTTTATAGTTCATGAATCGATTCAAGTGAATCACATTGTTTTTGCTTCGATTGTGTCTTGTATAGTATATAAAGATCTAAGCAATTGAACAACTCTTTAACTAGTTCATTTGAGTCATTTGGACTAGTTATGGTGAAGAAGAATATGGTTGATATGAAAGTTATCATATGGCTAACCATTTGGTTAACTATTGTTGAACTAACTAATATACAAGTTTGAGTACGGTTTTCACAAGCCTGCAAACGTGCATTTCATGTGTGTGTAACAAGCTATGTTTTCAATCTAACTGTTGATAAATATTAGCTTGAATCTAATCAAGTTTTCATCTAACAATAAATATTGAATGCTTTGTTACTAAGCTAACATTGATTGCAAACCCTTATTTTAGAGACTATATAAGGGAGAACTCTAACAACTGGGAAACCTAATCCCCACACATTCTGTATGATATTAGTTTTCTAAGGTAGAGTTGGTTCTTATTTAACCTTTGGTTTTCTTCTTCTAAAACCAGGTTAACGACTTAAAGACTTCATTGGGATTATAAAGCCAAACCGATACTACTTTTCTTGTAGTTGTGTGATATGATATTGATGTTTCTATCGTAGTACAATTGACATAATTGGCTTGAGATTTCTATCTCTGATAGGCAAGTTATAAAAGTAGTCACAAACTATTTATCTCATCGTTTGTGATTCCACAATATCTTTTTTCGCTGCGTCGATTAAGATTATCGTGATGTGATTGATAAAGCTGAGTTGTTCTTCGGGAATATAAGTCTGATTTTATCAATTGGTTCATGTTCACCTTGATTTATCAAAAGACGGAACAAAAACTTGTAGGTATATTCGTGGGAGACGGATTTATCTATTACTGTGGACTTTTCTGTGTGATACAAATTTGTTTATTAAAGTCTTCGACTTTGGGTCGTAGAAACTCTTGGTTATGGGTGAGATCATCTAAGGGAATCAAATGCGTAGTATCCGGATGGGATCAGAGGCATAGGCGCATAACTGTACCTTGGATCAGTGTGAGATTGATTGGGGTTCAACTACAATCCAGACCGAAGTTAGCTTGGAGTAGTCTAGCGTATGTAGCGGGTTAATACAGTGTATGTTTAATCTGGACTAGGTCCTGGGGTTTTTATGCATTTGCGATTTCCTCGTTAACAAAATTCTGGTGTCTGTGTTATTTCTTTTCCGCATTATATTTTTTTATATAATTGAAATAATACAGGTTGTGCGTTGTTCAATCAATTAGAATATCCGACCTTTTGGTTGTTGATTTAAATTGATTGAGACTTGGATATTGGTCTTTGGTACCATCCAAGTTATCTCTCTTTGATAAAGGCTCGCATATTCTATTTTCTTGAGTAAAGATCAAATTGAGAGATTGAGATAATAACTCCTTGAGATATTTTCTATTGATTGAGTCTAACTGTCTAGTTGATTCTCTAGAAATTAACTCGGAGTTTATCCATACAAATTACTAATCGAAATATTGGGTGTGGTTGTTAGACCCCCACTATTTCAGTAACGCACTTTCACGGCTTCATGCTACATAAACAACACACAAACTTACTTTGTTACATAAAAGTTAAAAAGAATGGATTGTGTCGAATTAATCATAAAGATACTTACGAGTTGTTGAGGGGACAATCTATTGTGGGTAGCGTGCTCGATCTGGTGCTTCATTTTTAAATACTCAACCACTGCATCTAGGATGATGTCGTGACGTTGATCGATTTGTTGAGCAGTTCTTCCTTTCGGGTTCCCATAATCGTGAGTAAATTTGTTAAAAAAACTTCAACCACATAAAATCCCCCGAACTGTTATCTATATGTAGGACCATAATATCGCTACAACGCTATTCCTGCGATATTAACAACGCTTCTGCGAGCGTCACTACCAATTCTTTAACAACGTTTCACGAGCATCACAAAATATCCAAAAGAAACTGACGATGGAAGAAATAAAAGAAGAATATGTTGATCCTGCGATGGTCATCATTCTTGCGATAGAGAATATTCTAGCGATCGCGATGAGATCACAGATTAGATCCGAAATAGGAGGAAAACTTAGCTGTCATCCATTATGTAAATCCCTATATAAAGGACTCGATAGATCCAGAAAAGGATGATGTATTTTTGAGAGTTGAAAGAGTTTTGAGGAGAGAGAAACTTCAAGAGAATATTTGTAATCTTGATTTCTTCCAATTCTGTAAACATTTCTGAAATTTGAATAGTAAAGTGTCGTTTGAATCTTGAAGTTTAATTAATTTCCAACATATTTCTATAGAATCTTAACAAGGGTGTAGTGTAGGAATTCCTGCAACTACATTTTGGCGCCCAGAAACAGGGAGAATCAAGCTAAGAAATCTCTAATTACAACTTGAAGATTTGAAGAAATTGTTAGAGTTGAAGAAATGGCTAGAAGGAGAAGAAATACATCAGAACCACCGACAACCGTGAGGAGAAGTAAAAGACTTGCAGGTGAGGAAACAGGTGAATTGGAAGAATCTTTAAGGATAAGATCAGGGAGAAATAGAATAAGAAATGAGGAAGAAAGTTCAATCCAACATCCGAATCAACAAACACAAACACGAGATAGGAATGTGTATTATGATAGAGTGAGTGTGCATACTTGGAGGTCGAATTCGATGGAAGAAACAGAAAATCGACTATTAAAAAATGAAGAAGGAAGAGAAAGAAATCAAGAAATGGCTAGAGGATTAATTCATGAAGGACGTGAAAATGAAATAGTAGATGATTTGAGACAAAGAATACAGGAAGAAAGAAGATTAGAGGCAGAAGAACGTGCGAATTTAACAAGACAAAATCATGAGCTAAGAATGGAGAATTTGAGGTTACAAAGAAGGAGATCAAGAAGTACTATTAGATCAAATTCAATATCACTCAGAGAAGAACCAAGGCAAAATTCCCAAATGAGAAATGTTAGAGAAGAAGTGCAAAATTTAAATGGAGAACAACGTCCTAGAGAAGAAGAGATAATTGGAGATCGCTATAATCCGCGTGACAATAGAAATAAAGAGGGAAGAAACAACCAAATTGAAGTAGAAAATTCAGAAGAAGGTAGGAGGATATTACATGGGCGAGAGAATCAAAGAAATCAAAGAATGATTGAAGAAGAAATTGAGAGATATTACGCTGAACAAGCACGTCTAGCCCGCGAGAGGGAAATATTAAGGGCAGAAGTAGAAGAACATGAATTTCTAGATGCAGTGCGACAAAATAATCATGAAAATCGAGAAAGGAGACGTACGCAAAATCGCTACAATGATAATATTCAGGAGGAGTATGATAGGATACAGAGGAGAATAGACAGACATCGAAGAGAAATGAGGAAATCCGCAGAGAAGGAGATAGGCAGTTACGATATCAAGAGGAAGATGAAAGATAGAATCACAGAGAAATAATAGATGATGATGAAGAAGAATATACCCAAAATCTCGCAAGATAAGAAAGGCAAGAACGCAGAAGAAGGGAAACAGCATTAAAGAGGCCAATGGAACAAAACTCAGCTGAGAATGAGCAAATATTGAGAGAATTAGCAGAAATGCGAGGAATGATAAACAATAAAAGAGAAGGAGGAAGAAGGCAACTTGATGAAGCTATTGAAGAAGCTGCGAGAACTCCATTTACTCAAGAAGTATAGTTAAGAGGGATACCTCCAAAATGCAATTTACCAGCATTAACCAGCATTTTTGATGGAACTACTTGTGATGTTCAACATGTCAAAGCTTATGTTAGATGTATACTACAATGGGAGAATCATGATGCTGTGCTATGCAAATATTTTGCATCCAGCTTAACTAGCGAGGCGCTGAAATGGTTCGAAGGATTACCAAAAAATACCATAACTTCTTTTGATCATTTACAAGCCACATTTTTAGGAGCATATATTAGCAACAATTCATCGCATCCGGGTATTGAAGCTGTGTTTGGGTTAAAACAGAGAGTTGGCGAGAGTCTGAAACATTTAACCATAAGATGGAAGACAATGTGCAGTGAGATGGCAAGAAGAGTTGACGAGAGATATCTTATCTTGTCTTTTATCAATGCAATGTTCGCGACCAACCTACATCAGACATACAAATTTTCAGAGTCAAGAATACAATCACTATGACTGAACTGCGAGAATTACAGGAAGAATACATTTCTTTGGAGGAGAAACAAAATGACATGGAATCATATCCCATCGCGAACACAAATTCTGGAGCATAAAATGGGAGTTTACTTCCTAAAATGATAAACAATGTAGCGAGCAGCTCACAAGTACATCAAGAAAAAGTAGAGACTGATAACCAGCAGAAATTGGTAGCTATGGGCAGTCGAGATCAAGAAGAATATGAAAGGGAGAAGAATTATTAAAATCGCGGTGGGAATAATAAGATTCAAAGGCTTGATCAGCCAAAAAGAAACTTATATGGTGGACAGAAGCAAAACAATTTCAGAAGTCAAGGGAATCAGAAGATCATATTGGAAGAAATTAAGATGCCTCCTCTCAATGCTAGTATATAAAAAATTTGGGAAGCTATCATTTTAATGGAAAATATACCATCTCCATGGAACATGGGGAAATAACCACATCCTAACAATCGCAGTCAAGAATTTTGTCCTTACCATCATTTTCATGGCCACATAGTAAATGACTGTAGGAATGTAAAGAGAATAATTTTAAGGATGATTGAACAAGGAAAGCTAAATCACTTTTTAGTAGGACATCCACAATATCAGCGATTACCGCTAGCACCAGAAACACGCAGAGTGAATGCCATAAAAGGAGCAGAAACATTCGTGATATAAGTAGGGGCTAAAGCAAAGAATTTGTTTTGTAACTCCATTGTACATTCATACAGAACTGTGGAAGATTTCCATGATAATGTTTTAAGTAGAGTCTTCGCGAGGAATACAAATGGAAGAGAGATAATGAATATAGCGAGAGCCTCGCCATTAGAAGAATGGCAGAAACAAATTCTATCTTTCACCACGCAAGATGTACCAGAGCATGGCGAGCAACATGACAACCCATTGGTGGTACGATTGGAGATAAATCCGGAGAAAATGCAAGAAGAAGATGAAGAAAATGATGGTAAAATTGAAGACTCTTGGGCCATCAAAAGAGTCTTAATAAATACCAGGAGTTCAGTTGATATCTTATTCTATCATACTTATAGAACCATGGGCGGAAGAGATGAAGATTTGAAACCATCAACGTATAAAATCTATGGATTTAATGGTACATCTAACAAACCAAAGGGGGAAATTGAAATGCAAATACCGTTAAAAGGAATATCTTCAAAAATCTTATTCTGTGTTGTGGACATCGAATCACCTTACAATGCTTTGATAGGACGACCTTGGTTACACGGGATATTGGGTGTAGCATATACTTATCACCAGTGTATCAAATTTCCTCATCCTAAAGGTGTTGGAGTTATTAAAGGAGATTGGGGAGAAAGCAAGAAATGTTATGAAATTGATATGAAGTCTTGCGAAGAAAGAGCTGAGAAGAATAGCAATTGGAAGTACAAAATCAAACAACAACAGAGATGTGAAAGGTTAATGATTGATACAATAGAGCGGAAAGAGGATGTGAAAGCTGATGGCGAGAGTCTTGATGAGTGCCAAATATTGCATATTCATACACCTTTTCATTGGCACTTAACTCATCTTTCGCGCTTCAAAGTCATATATTATCCCAAATTCTGCATTCTTACCATCTTCAAGAATAAATATTTGTATTAATTAATTTTGTGTTTTTAAGTACTAAATAAAGCTTGGAAGAATTGAGAAGACAAAAGAGAAGAAAGTTGGAAGCGTTGCAACCCGCTCGCGCATCGATCGTGGCAACTTTGTTTACAAATTCATGGGATTAAACAAACCCATGATCCAAAACCCAAGACCCAAATCCATTTCCACCTCACCCCCATTGGATTCTTTCCAAAACATCCACCTCACCCCCATTGTATTCCATTCTATCCATCAATTAAGAAAACATGTTTTGTTTAATTGTTGAGTGGTTGCTACAGTGAAATTCGGATCCCAAGTGTGAGAGAATTTTTGTGTATAAATAGAGAGGGTTGTTGTGTTGAAAACTCATCCAAGAATAGCTTGTTCATATTAGTTTATCAAATTTCAATTTTGTTGTAATGTTCTTCATGTTCTAATTTCATTTACTAGGGTTTAGATGAAGCCTAATCTCATTGGTATGTATTCATATCTTGTATCTTGTTCTTGAAAGTTTAGAATTGTTTAAAGATATAATTTAATCCAAGTTTTTCAACATATTGCTCTCACAATGTATGCCATGTATCCATTGTAGTTAGAATATCTCTATGTTGATTATGCTACAACTCATGCTTAACCAAATATTGATCTTTAGATTAGTTGTGCTTAATTAGACAATTAATGCTTTGGAGAAATACTTTAGTTGTGATTAAATTATCCATTGGAGAAACACCTTAGTTATACGGTAGACTTGAATCTACTATAAGGACAAGAATAATATTACAAGTTGAATGCATATCATAGGTTATTGGTGGATTTGAATACCCTAGTATCCATATTATCATTGTTTACATATCTTGTTATTTGCATCTTTTACTTTTATTATTTCAGTCACTTGAAAATCATATCGTCGTATCGACAAAATCAAACCCCTTTTGGTTAATCTCTGAATCAGGATTTAGAATCAACTTCTACACTCTCCAAGTCTCTGTGGTTCGACCTGTGCTTGCCCTGTGTTGCTTGTCGACAACTGTGCACTTGCAGTATACACAATAGTAGGTATCTTTCTGAGCCTACCAAGTTTTTGGCGCCGTTGCCGGGGACTCGGTAGTGGTGTAGTTCATTTTTCATCTCCTGTCACTATTCATTTTTCATCTCCTGGAACTGTTCACATATTACTGTTCAATATCACTATAGCATAATCACTGTAGCAGCGGAACTATTCACAGTCACTTTTACACTTATTTTTGTTATTTTTTTTTAAATTTTTGCTTTTGCTTTAACACTTCGAAACCCTAACTACCTCTTTTGAGCTCAACAGGTGCCGGAGTAGCTGTTGTAAAGGCGAAGCGAAAGGAAGCGAAAAAAGTTTTTATTTTAAATTAAAAAAAAAAAAAAGTTTATTTTATTTATTTTTAGATTGTATTAGGATTCCTCTACTCTTGTAATTTTCTTTTTCTTTTGCACTTTGGACTTGGACATTCTTTTTTTATTTTTATTTTTAAACCCTACGGAAGGGTATTATTAAATATCAACTGTTTGCAGAGAAGGACGGTGATTACAATATCACCTCGGCCCCTCGGGTTCGTTCATGACATAGGAGTCGTGGCCCGAGTGCGAGACAACAACGGTTCATCCCGTCTGAACGGGAGGTAAGTTTGTCGAAACACTTGCGAATCCCTTGTTAGCGAGTTCTGTATTCCTTCGTTTGCATATATGTTGAGGAATTGAATACGGCCGCTTTATTTTCCTAGTAAAGGGCAAGGACTGGCCATATAAGATAAGGGTTCGGATTTCATCACCGTTCTCTTCTTGCCCTCCTTAGGAAAACAATACCTAACGTGAACCTAAGCATTAAAATTTGAAATAAAACGAGACCTATAAGGTAACGAGCTTAGTAGGAGAGTCGTTCGAAAAATATTGGTTACTCTCTAAGCATACTTCGAAGTTCATGACGGTTTCTCTAAATTGAATGCGTGATGCGCCGCCTTGGAATGCGGTGAGGCCTTGGGTATCAAAGCTCATGCAGCTTCCCTCGCCTCTATTCAATTTACTTAAACTCGGATTGATTCCGAGGAGTTTGCTCAGTTATAACGAATTCCATTTCGAAGGATTAGAAGCTGGTCTAGAAAACAATCTAAGTGGAACCATCATGCTTTTTGTTTGCTAGAAATCAGTAGGTTTTCTGTGGTAGAGTCAGCCTTGTTTGCGATTGCATAGAACTTCCCTTCCGTTTATGATTTTTCTTCTTTTATTTTGTTTTTCTAATGTATGCCCGAGGTAATTAGAGAACGGGCTTGGAAGAAAAAAAAAACAATAATGAAAAAAAAAATATTGGTATGTTTTCAGTGTGTACATCCCAATATCTGCAACAAGCCTAGTGCTAGTTAGAGATCATGTCGATTCTGTCTGTGCACAGTGGGGATGGAAACAAATCCATCAGAGAGCTTGCTTACGGGCATGCTTCACATTATGAAACTCCAACATACCATGATGTCACTAGTTATAGGGATTATTATGGAAATTTTCACAGTCCTGAGTATCAATACATGAACCCTAGTAACTACTCACACATGTATCATCCACCACAGGGTGAAAATGAACATCTTTACTGATGCCCAACTCTCACAATCATCACTTTTGGACCAGTTAGAAGCTAGAACTGCAGCTTTAGAAGTGCAAATGCATGAATCTGTCGCATATAATTCTTCTAGGCAATCTGAAATATATGCTTGTACCTTATGTGGAGGCTTAGGCCATCCTGCTGAGAATTGCTATATTTTGCATGATTTTAGGCAATCTAGAGAATATCATGAAAATCCAAAATATGAAATGCCAACAGATTACAAAGCTGATAGTCATTGGGACCATAATCAACCTTTCGAAGGTTGCGATCAGTATTTTATAGACCCTGCACACTTGTATCATCCACCACTGTGGGAAGTTGAACAATTTTGTACTTCTCAATCTGTGGAGGAAAATCTCAGACTCATCGAACAAAATAATGCTAGGAGTGTATTGCATGATAAACCATATAGCATTAATTATGAATTTCCTCTTCGTTGAAGACTCTCATTCCATTGAACAACTTAATGCATTATTAAAAATGAATTTGATTCATTTACAAAATATAGGAAAGGAGGAATTTCAGGATGAAATATTTGTTTGTCCTAATGAAATAAAATGTGAAAATAGTATGCCTAGTCTTACTTGTGTAGATGATATTGCATATGAACCTGTTTTAAATGAAGGGACTAGAAATACTACGATTTTAAATAAGGAAATGCATTTATGTGATGATGATGATGTTATGTTAGAAGAATATGTTTTTACTGAAAATATTGTCGAACCTTTGAGTTCAGAGACATTAGGATTCTCTGCCTCGACCTTAATGAATGATGTTTCTTCTAGTGTTACATATACATGTGATGTTGATACTGATCTTGAGCCTGTGCAATTTTCCCATGAACAAGAGCATGACACATTTCTTGTGTATGACTTAGAAAATATTGAATCTCCTGTCGACACCAATGATACTATACATGAAAATAACTTTGATGTGTTTGATTCTCTGTCTAAGTCACAGTGTGAAGTTTCTTGTGATATTCCTATGCATGAAACTGAAGTTCTAGGGGATGATTGTGAACTGGGATTATTGATTTGTTTTATGAGCATGAGCATGATGTTGTACTTGTGTCGACATATGTAGTGTTGAATATCCAAATCAACACTAATGATCTTATGCATGAAAATATAATTGACGTGTCGATTCTCTCGCTGGGTCACATTGTGATGTCTCTTTGGATTTGTCTATGCATGAGAATAAAACTTTGGATGAGCATGATACTTATTTGGGTCTTGATGGATTGTTCTATGAATGTGAGCATGTTTGCGACACTGCAAATGATTTAGGAGTTATAGATGCGCCTAATAATGATGTGCCTACCTCCCCCCATGTCACAAACTAGTAATCTTGCACCCAACCTAGATTTGGTTTGTAAAATTATTGTTAAACCTACTTTTCTAAGAGTACCTAATCTAGGATTGGAACTGTATGTGCCTCTCAAGTCCTCTTGGACTATTTTGCGATTAAATATAATACCTTTGATGAGCCACAATTAGAGTTCACCCATGTCTCTCCATCCATCCCCTGACAAAATCCACTTTGAACTAGATCTTGTGCATGTTGCACCCCTAGAAATTGTTAGATTTTGTACCCAAAAGTATATCTATTGAAAAATCTAGGTTTGGGGTAACTCATTCACATATGCGTCTCACTTGCATTGCTGTCCTGTTATAATTGTGTAAGGATGTTGATGTTTCCACACTACGTCTTTTGGGTTGATCCTCAACTTTTTAGATTATTGGTACATGGTGAGTCATCATTGTATAATCTAGTAGGTAAAATTTTGAATCTTGTTGATATATTTGTGTGCTAACCAAACTTTTTTGTCTTGCGCTCATATTTTTTGCTTTCAAAGCATTCATTCAATTATGGTTAGCACCACCCTTTTTGGCATCTGGTAATCTCTTTCCTTTGAATCTGTTTTGTTCTCATGTTTTGTTGTTTCTTCTTTTGAAACATTGAGGACAATGTTAGATTTAGGTTTGGGGGAGTATTTGCATATCGTCTTCTATGACCACCGTGGAGCGGGTCTTTTGTAGAGTGTTTTCTATGACCAGCTGTGTAGTGGGTCTTTTGTAGGATCATTTGCAGTCTTTTGCATTTTTTATGACCAGATGTGTAGCGGGTCTTTTGTAGGATCTTTTGTAGTCTTTTGCATTTTTTTTGTTGTCTTCTATGAACAGCTGTGGGAGCGGGTCTTTTGTAGTGTGTTATCGATGACCAGTAGTGTAGCGGGTCTTTTGTAGGATCATTTGCAGTCTTTTGCATTTTTTATGACCAGTTGTGTAATGGGTCTTTTGTAGGATCTTTTGTAGTCTTTTGCATTTTTTTTGTTGTCTTCTATGACCAGTTGGTGTGGAGCGGGTCTTTTGTAGTGTGTTATCTGATGACCAGCTGTGTAGCGGGTCTTAAAAAAAAAAAAAAAAAAAAAAAAAAAAAAAAAAAAATTTGGTTACAAATTTTCATAGTTCTACGAAATTCCGAAGTTCATCATCTACAGTTGAAGACCGAAGACGAAGACATTTCTATGTATGCTCTGAAATTGGAGAAGGTTTTGTGGGTACATCTTTGGTATGCCCTCACGAGACTACAACTCGTCCACTAGGGACACCTAGGGGTTTAAAGGCTTAGTGCATACGCTAAATGCATTCGAGAGACCAAATGACAGTGGTATAGTTAGGATTTCTGATTTCTGTTTCACTTGAGGACAAGTAAAATTCAGGTTTGGGGGTATTTGATGAGTGCCAAATATTGCATATTCATACACCTTTTCATTGGCACTTAACTCATCTTTCGCGCTTCAAAGTCATATATTATCCCAAATTCTGCATTCTTACCATCTTCAAGAATAAATATTTTTATTAATTAATTTTGTGTTTTTAAGTACTAAATAAAGCTTGGAAGAATTGAGAAGACAAAAGAGAAGAAAGTTGGAAGCGTTGCAACCCGCTCGCAAGATCGGTGGCAACTTTGTTTACAAATTCATGGGATTAAACAAACCCATGATCCAAAACCCAAGACCCAAATCCATTTCCACCTCACCCCCATTGGATTCTTTCCAAAACATCCACCTCACCCCCATTGTATTCCATTCTATCCATCAATTAAGAAAACATGTTTTGTTTAATTGTTGAGTGGTTGCTACAGTGAAATTCGGATCCCAAGTGTGAGAGAATTTTTGTGTATAAATAGAGAGGGTTGTTGTGTTGAAAACTCATCCAAGAATAGCTTGTTCATATTAGTTTATCAAATTTCAATTTTGTTGTAATGTTCTTCATGTTCTAATTTCATTTACTAGGGTTTAGATGAAGCCCTAATCTCATTGGTATGTATTCATATCTTGTATCTTGTTCTTGAAAGTTTAGAATTGTTTAAAGATATAATTTAATCCAAGTTTTTCAACATATTGCTCTCACAATGTATGCCATGTATCCATTGTAGTTAGAATATCTCTATGTTGATTATGCTACAACTCATGCTTAACCAAATATTGATCTTTAGATTAGTTGTGCTTAATTAGACAATTAATGCTTTGGAGAAATACTTTAGTTGTGATTAAATTATCCATTGGAGAAACACCTTAGTTATACGGTAGACTTGAATCTACTATAAGGACAAGAATAATATTACAAGTTGAATGCATATCATAGGTTATTGGTGGATTTGAATACCCTAGTATCCATATTATCATTGTTTACATATCTTGTTATTTGCATCTTTTACTTTTATTATTTCAGTCACTTGAAAATCATATCGTCAGATCGACAAAATCAAACCCCTTTTGGTTAATCTCTGAATCAGGATTTAGAATCAACTTCTACACTCTCCAAGTCTCTGTGGTTCGACCTGTGCTTGCCCTGTGTTGCTTGTCGACACTGTGCACTTGCAGTATACACAATAGTAGGTATCTTTCTGAGCCTACCAAGTCTCGCAGAAAAAGGAACAACAGTAAAATGTATCAGAAAAGCAGAATTAGAAAATATTAAGTAGAGAGGTAAAATGATAGAACTCTATGAATGATTTGTTTAAAGAATATGTAATTGAACAGAATATTCTGCTTGAAAGAATCGAAAGTCTATACAAAAAGAAAGAAGATCAAAGTTATGAAATTCTATCAGAGTTACAATACTCGCGAGAAGCGCGAATACAATTTCGCAGAGATTAAAGAATGGGACGAACCTTTATGGCATGCACCCTAGTTCGCGAATAAAATTTCGCAAGAGGCCAATGTAAGACCTAATAGCACGTTATAGGAGGGGGTATCTCTCGACATGATTCAGGGGTAAGGTTACATCGCTGATGGATCCTGAGTAATGCAGATGTTGGGGTTAAAGAAAATCTATCCGGGAGAGATATCTTGGATTTCCAAATATATATGGTTATACCCTGGTTAGACGACTGAGAATCTCTTCCAAGAAGTGCAAAGTATGACCAAGGCGCCGAGGTACACGGTTGAGCCAAGGGTGCCAAGGGCGTACGAAACTTCCTTTCCATTCTTGGTAAGTCTTGGCTACGATGCACTTGGCCTGAAGAAAACCCCACTTAGGGTGCAGTCTTGTAACTATAAGCCATATAGGCATAAAGGATAAGAGGCTGCGAAAACATCTGGTTGCTTGTAAATCTGGATGGGAGGAGCTAGTCTTGTATGGCCGATGTGCACTCCTTGAAGGGGCAACTAGGGGGAAGATAAGGGCGGCACCCTCCATTAGGGAGCTGATAAGTGTCTTAAGACGGCAATGTCATGGGGCTTTATGATCGCAAGAACATTTAGGCCTGTCATATTGTTGCGTGGCGTAAATGATACAGAGGCAACAAGCTACAAGAGAAATGTTAAGATGAGATCAATGAGTTTTTGCATGAAAGTGTAAAGATGTCATGCGATTTCATCGCAAGACGGCAATGTCACGAGGCTTTGATCCTGTGAAGGAGCTTAGACTTGTCATATTGTCGCAATACAATCAAAAAAATACAGATAAGGCAAGATCAATGGGTCAATACATGCAAATGTAAAGACGTCCTGCGATTTTGTCGCAAAAAGCAAGAGCGTGGTAAAATAAGACCTTTAATTAGGAAGGCGTAATAAGACCACAAGATTACTGCGATAATACTCGCAGATGTTATGAGAATTGCGATTTCACGCAATTATTGCTAGCGATAAGATCGCCAGTATTAAGACAAATTTTATTTACCATTAATATCTAATCTTTAATCAATTTTTATATTGCAGATGAATAATAGAGGCAAGTATGGGAATGCATGAGAACGATGAAATTATTATTCATCTATCATATAAAAATTGCATAGATAAATGCACGCAGATAATTAAAGAATAATAATTATATTGATTAATTGACTTGCATAAAAAGAACTGTTTTCTAATTCATACAGGTAGAAGCAAAAGAAATTCACAAAATTGGAGAAACTCACAACAATGTTACAGAAAGAAGTAAATAAATATACAAGGAAGATAGAAGGAAAAAGAAGAACTAGCTAGATCCATCGCCATCCTCTTTATCAGACTTCTCTTCATCGCCAGAGTTCTCCATTTCATTATTATTATCACTATCTTCATTCTTATCAGATTCTTCTCCTCCACCAGATTTTTCTCCTTCGTCATTATCATTATCATTTTCATCCTCGTCAGAATCCTCAGCTTCACTATCAGAAATGTTAAGATTTGGGATTACTGCGGGAATTTCCTTTGCAAGATCAGGATATATAGAAGGATAAATTCCATGATCATTGCAGAACAACTTAACGGAATCATTACGAACAACAATGAGAGATCTGTTTAAATTTGCGGTGGTAAACTGGTAATGTCAAACTGATCTTTCAATCGCGAATATTTTTTATTGCGAGCAGCAAGAGTATTCGCGAGATGATTCTTCTCATTTTCAAGCTCCCAAATTCTTTCAAGATATCTTTTTTCAGCTCCTGCGAGAATATATGATGACAAGTTAGAAATTTTGTAAAGAAGAGTAATAAAAACAGGAAAATAGCGAGAAGAAGAACATCAAACAACCTTCTCTTTCAGAAATCATATCTCTAATTAAGGCCGCTTGTTCAACTTGAAGGCTAACATTTACACCTAAGTCATTCCTTCCATTGTCAAGAACCTTCGCAGCCCAAGCAAACTCATCATCGCTATTAATAAGGAGACGAGATCGAACTTGAGTCTCCCTCGCAAGAAGATCTTCATTCTCGCGGATAAGTTTATCTCTGTCCATTTGAACGTCAAGGAGAGTTTTATGAAAGTCTTCTAGGGTCTTGGATCCCTTCTTGATAGCAAGATATTTCTCGTCAATGAGATCGCTAATTTTCTGTCTTAATCTATCTATTTCTTTCTTTGAATCAAGATAAAAGCGCTTATATTTGTCAGTCAAACCTAAATTGAATATGTGTTCAATTTTTAAGAGATTAAGCTTGGATCTAAGTTCATCTATGGAAAGGGATTTAATCTTATCATCTGAGAAATTACTTAAAGAATTATTAAGACAGGCAAGAAGAGTATGATCATCTACATGTTCAGGGAAAGATTGAAAGAGTATAGCCTCGTCAGTAAGACCATAAATATCTACAAGTTAAAAGTGGTCGCTTGAATAAGCTGCGATAGAGTAAAAAGAATTAAGAGAGAAAGGAAATCAGTCATACCATATAGTTGTTGGTTAGCTCTATCAAGATCAAAGATCTTTTGCTTATCAACTGAAGCTTCAGCCTCCAGCTGTTTATTCTTCTTGCGAAGCTCAATAACTTCAGACTCTAATTTTTGTTTATCCTGGCGAAGTTTAGCAACTTTCTCTTCAGAGTTGGCACATGTTTTATCTAAATCAGAAGCAACAACAAAATAAGCTCTTCCAACCTGCTAAAGAAGAATACAAATTAAGATCTAGCAATGGAGAAAATATATAAACAAACTGAAGAAATGAAAACATACCAAGGCACCAAGAGAATTCAAGAGACTGGGAGTAAGCGATCTTGAGATTCCTTGGAGAGAATCATTATCCGCCAGAATAGGGGCATCGCAAACTTTAGCGAGATATTGGGATGTCTTTTCAATAACTTCATCCTCGTCATTAGAAGTTATGATGTGGGAAATATCGCTAAAAATTCTGGATAAATGAGTCATTGAAGAATCAGAAGAAGAAGAATTTTTTATTGAAGGAAAACCGCTAACATTAAAATCCTCTCCATTATTATCCTTATCAAGATCAACACTTGGATTTTCTGGAATTAATTGAGGAATTGAATAAGAAGAAGGTTGAGTTTTCCTTCTCTTTAGTGGAGGATCGCTAGATTCTTCATTACGAGGGGCATAAGACCTTCCCCTTGAAGGAGCAGTAGGTTTATCCTTTGAAGATTTCCCAGATTTCTCTTTTGAAGATTTCTCCTTGGTTTTTGTGGGTATTAATGGTTCTAACTCTTCGATTTCATGCGAGCACAGATGAAGATAAGAAATAGGGGCAACAATATATTCTTAAAATTTATGAAGAGATATTTCTTACTTCATCCGTGAAAGATTTCAGAGCCAAGAAAGTGCTAGGCTTCCTCAAAGTTTGGTAACTGAGCTTCATTCTTTCAATCTGAGAAAGATCAAAATAATTAGCGAGAATATAAAAACGCAAGGAAGATAATGAATAATAATATGAAAATTCAGAGAGATTAGTACCTCTTTAGTTCTCTCAAGCCAACTAAAGACCCAAGGTTGATATTCTGCAAGGTTCGCGGGAAGTTCGCGAGAACCATAAATATAAGGACCTTCGAGACACAACGGAAAAATAAACCACTTGTCATCGCTAGAATGGCGAGGACCTTGGTTGGTAGGTGTATGAAAATCAATATCCAGCATAAGAGCTTTGTCACCAGCGACCTTATCTTTTTTCAAACGAACACCCCAACAGGTGATATCCCTCTTCATAGGGACTATAATATAATTTACAAAGAAGTTGTCCACAGTATAATCCGCATAAACAATGGGGACATCTTTAAATAGAGGATTCTTTGGAGCTTCAGGGTAGCGAGTTCCTTTATTAGCACCGAGAGAAGCATATTCAAGCATCAATCTGATACAGTCTCCACCAAGTTGATATATCTCTCGCGAGAACCTTTCGTCAGAAATTATTTGATAGAATAATGGGAGTTCAGGGTCATAAAGAGGAATGGGAAGACCAACTTCAAGTTGTCCTAGCGATACTATGATTTTTTTGCGAGAACATTGATCATCAGTAAATAATTTAAGAGAAAGTTCAGATCTAGAATCCTGATCTGGAATTAAAGATAAGTTAAAACCTTTAATTTTGAGTTTCTCGCGCATCTCATTAAAGGCCTTCAAGTTTTTGGTACCAGCAGAAACCATTTTTGAGTATGGGAATGAAAGAAAATGTTGAAAAGAAGAAAGAAATCACAGTAGTAACAGAAGCGCAATTCGCGGAAGAACAGTAAAATTTGCAGAGAGGGTATGGAAAGAAAGAAGAAGAAAGTAAAAGAGAAAAAGGAAAGGAATGAGAAGAGTATTTATAGAAGAAGAAATTTCTCGAAGAAGATGAAGGCAATTAATGCAAAGAAAATACGTGGGTGGTCAGATCGCAGCGGTTAGAGGAGACGTGTCAAAAATTTATTGAAAGAAAGAATTCATGAAAACAGCTGGCGAAGGACATAGAAACGTGTCAGAACGGAGAAGTCTGGAAAGATAAGCAGTTATGGCATTTAAAAAAAAAGTTCTCATGATCTTCTCTTCATCGCATAAAAGACATGAGAAGAGGCAAGATGTAGGACCAGAATATCGCTACAACGCTATTCCTTCGATATTAACAACGCTTCTGCGAGCGCCACTACCAATTATTTAACAACGTTTCACGAGCATCACAAAATATCCAAAATAAACTGACGATGGAAGAAATAAAAGAAGAATATGTTGATCCTGCGATGGTCATCATTCTTGCAATAGAGAATATTGTAGCGATCGCGATGAGATCGCAGAATAGATCCGAAATAGGAGGAAAACTTAGTTGTCATCCATTATGTAAATCCCTATATAAAGGACTCGATAGATCCAGAAAAGGATGATGTATTTTTGAGAGTTGAAAGAGTTTTGAGGAGAGAGCAACTTCAAGAGAATATTTGTAATCTTGATTTCTTCCAATTCTGTAAACATTTCTAAAATTTGAATAGTAAAGTGTCGTTTAAATCTTGAAGTTTAATTAATTTCCAACATATTTCTATAGAATCTTAACAAGGGTGTAGTGTAGGAATTCCTGCAACTACACTATAGTTGAAGTACGAGTTTTAGAGTACCATGATTTGGTGATTGCTAAATCTTTCTCGGAGTCAAACGATGCCATTTGTTGTATGTGGGAGTAGGTTCTATACTAAGCAATCTATAGATGAATCTTATAAGGTTTAGAGTTTCATAAGTTTAGAGTCTCAAGGGTATAGTAAAGAACACACGAGTTTTGGTAAATTGGGTCCAAGTATTAGCTCTCTTTATATAGAGAAAAACCTCAACAAATAGTTTTTTTGAAATCCCTTGTGCCAGCATTGAAGTTAATATAAACGTAGATCCCGACACCAATTTTCGATATGGATTACCGTTAAACGTCCATGTCGATAATTAATTTTCTTATACAGACATTGGGACAAATATGCAAATAATACCGGCATAGTTTTGACAACAGCGTACAACGCCGGTACACACTACCGACAGCTATTGTTTTTCATCATCTATGCCATTATCTGTGAATTAAAAAAAATGACTACTTTTTTGAAAATATGACCGTTGGAGCTTCATTCTATATAAAATTCCCTCATTCCTTTGGAAAAATGTACACAAAGCACCCACCAAATAACAAAAATCCTTCTCTCAAGAAAGAAAGCCTAAAAAAATAGATCAAGCAAGCATGGCTCAAGCTTCACAAGCGATGGGATATTCATCGACAAGCTCCAGTTGCAAACCACCATCAAGCTCTATTTGAAAACCACCATCAAGATCTACCTGCAAAGTAAGTAGATTCAACATTACTAACGATGGATTGGACAGTTAAAATATTCTCTACTAGGACTTATCACTAATATAATCTTCTCTTATAGAGTCATCATTGCATCTGTCAAATTTGCAAGCCACCTTCTCATCTAGCCATGGAATGTCCTTTTATTTATTCAAAGTATAGAAACTGTGATGGGACATGCCGGTTTTGGATTGCAAAAACTGATGATGCTGATAATGGAAGAATATTTCTAAGGTGTTTGAATCACCCAAAGTGCGAAGAATTTCAATGGTTTGACAAATCTGTTGCACTAGAAGAAGCAAGAGAAAACCACAAGGGCCAATGCAAGCCTATTGATGGGTGTGATGGGTGTTAGATAAAGGGAAAGGAATATGTTGAAAGAGAAGATGAACCAATGAAGATGGTCCTTGATACCGAGATTCCAGATGACGTCTTCGAAGATATTAGCGAATGGCTCAAAGGTTCCGCAATTATTGAAAAGGGATGGAAATAGATTATGAGATCATCTTCAACCAAAATTACTCAATTCCATGATTTTTAGTATGTTTAAGTTGAATGGTTTTAAATCCAATGTAATAGATTACTCAGGAATGAAATAAAAGAGCATTCTGAACGGATTTATAATCAATGCCGACATTCTAGTTTAATCCAAATGCCGGTTTTCTGGAAAAACTAATCACCTATAAGAAAATCATAATTATGGCATAGATTTGTTTAATAAATCAATGTCGGTACTGTACAAATTCTATATAGGAACTTGGACCTTTTCATCCTCCGATTCCGGCATCGTTATAGAAAAACCATTCAATGCCGGTACAAGTGGCGGCATGGAATTATAATTACTTTTACATGCCGAAAACAGTCCCGACGCTGTATAACCTACACGTTTCAATGCCGACACCTATGGTGTAAAGAAAACTTACAAAGAAAAATATTTCACTATAAATCTAAACATGTTCAACATAAACCAAACAATTAGATTGTGCTTAAATGTTCTTAATCCAGGTATCATAAACCAAAAGTAAACCAAACAACTAAAGAGTTAGTCACGAGGTACAAACAAAAATAAGTTCGAAATTGTTCAAAACGTAACAACCACCATCTAAATGAAGAAACACAACTAAAGAGTTAATCAATTGGTCTTTTGCTTCTTGTGGACATCAACCTTCCTCGTTTCCCCAAACAAATCTTTTGCACTTGGGTCTTCAATTTTATCAATCTTTTCCATGACATCCTTCATTTCTTCAAGGGATAGCACCTCTCCTTGCTCATACATGGAACCAAACATCTTCTTCATCTTGCCAAGCCGACGCCGCTAGTTCCATACATCCAACACATAATTAGTATATATATGTTCTATATATGCTAATATAAGATTATGTATACATTAAACGACTAAGGAATTAACAATACTTACTAGCAATCCAAGAGTCTTATTAAGTTGGGCCATTGTAGGTGGTGCCTCTGTAGGAGTTGGAACCATAGGGTTTTTCTGGGGTGGAACTTGGACGTCATCTGGGCGCACGACAAAAGGATGTGACCATTCCAGGTAATTATCAATGTAGGAGGGATCGGCTTTATCACCGTTGTTCACAAGCTCTCAATTACTAATATCTACCAAATTACTTGGTTCCATATCCCTCCAATGTGTTGGTTCTGAAACTGGATCATAAACTATTCCAACTTTGAGGAAGTTGTAATGCACTCATCCAAGTCAAGAGCGTACCTTAAAGTAGAGGCTGTCATGAAACAAGGTAATTTCCTATATCCAAGTTTTCGCATCACACGTCGAGGATCAGCCGTAACGTATCCCTTTGGGTGGAACAACTGTCCATTGTAGAATGCAACGTTATTAAACCTCACAATTTGGTGGTTATCTCTAATCTCCTTGTAAGGGTCGAACACAACCTCTTTGGTAGTCATCGCGTCCATATCCAATCTTATATCTATCAGTCGACGATTGTTACCGGGCTTCAGAATATTGTTGAACTGGTATCTCTTAGATCTAGCCGCCTCGGGTTTGGGAAGGTCTATGATCTCCAAGAAGGGGTAGTCCTTGAACAATGTTGGGAAGTGTTCATAAGCCCACACCTATACCAATATGGAATAATACATATAAGAAGCAAATTTTTTTTTTTAAGTTCATAATAAGGGTACATGTGAATAATATACATAAGAACATAAGTTTAAAAACAAAATTCCCCGAAGCAAAGTGAAATTCCCAAAAAATTAGTTGGTAACATCCTTAGAGGCCCTTCTCATCTCCGACATCAAATGTGCCATTACCACGGTGCCCCAAGAATAGTGATAGACATCTTCCAACAGATCCAAGTATTGAAGGAGGCTTGCACTAACACTGTTGCCACTAGTGTTAGGGAATACCTTAGTTCCCAAGATGAATAACATGTACGCAATGACTGTATAATGAATTTGGGCAGGGTCCCATCCATCCTTCAAACTTATTTCCTGCATTTTTTCAAACTTCTCCTTAAGCAACGTCAGCTTGATTATCTTTATCCTACTAGCCTTAGACACATAAAGCTTTCCACAGAAGTTTTGTAGTCCCAACCCAACAACTTGTTAGTCAAGGCGTGCAACTTTGACCATTCTAAGTACGGACACTTACCTCCATCTGCAATTGATTTTTCGATAACATTCAAGCCTAGAATGTTCTGAGCATCATCAGGGAACAAGGTCATCTCCCCAAATGGGAAGTGCATGGCATCAGTTTCACCATGATACCTTTCGACGAAGCAATTGACTGTCACAGAATCACAATTCACATAATTTTCAACCAAAGCATATAGACCAGAATCTCTTACTAATGTTTGGACCACTTCACATTCCTTAGACAAATCCCAACGAGATGCGGCTTGGTTTCAGCAAACACGCACATCCTTCTTATGATCCTAAAATTAGGAGATAATTCTATTAAAAGATTTTACATAAATACAGAAGAATATATATGCACAAGATAAAAAATTATTACATAGGTTTGATAGATAGTACGAGCCCACGTGTCCTTATAGCCAAATAGAATTACCGTATTGGGAGCTTCACCCCAAATTCTACCAAGATCAAGGTCAGGTATCATTTCATCAACATGAGGAAGGTGCGAACCTTTAACTTTTACTTTTCCATTGCCTTTGGCTTTGCCTTGTGTCGGTTGTTAGCTTGGCCCACCAACTTCTCTTTGGCTTGATAATTGACTTGGATGAACCTCATTATCTTCCCCCTCACTTTTCTTTTCATCTTGATCATCGTTCTCAACTATTCCAGTAGGTTCACGGATTACAAGTTGACTACGGTCACCACCACTCTCCCAAATTATCCCTCTTGTATCAACCCCCAAATGCTTCTTGAGACCTTAATCTTTCACTCGAGGATGCAGAGTCTGAGGAGTATCAAGATCGTCCTTCCTACTTCTCTTAATGACAACATATTTAGTTTTTCCTTTGTTAGCTTCCTTGGCTCTAGCCCTATATCAAAAGACACACGAAATGAATATAAGACAACTCACCTTCATTCTTAATACCGGCACAGATTTACTAAAAACAAACCATGCCGGGATACGTAACATCATAGTAATTTGGAAAAAATTGAATGCCGGTACGCAATTCTGGCAGTGAACAATAACTATCGACAATGCCGGTAATTTCTAGGATGTTTCTGGATACCAAAATAGCAGTACCGGCACAGACAAAAAAAATTAAATTATATACCGTAACCGGGTACCGACACACAATGAAAACTAAATTATGCCGATACTGATAACAATTTCTAGGGGTTTCCTGGATTAGAAAAGAGTACTACCGGCAAACACGAAAAAATGTAAACCAATGTCGTAACCCTATACCGGCATAGTATTTAACTTAATTTCAATGCAGGTACAGAACATTCAGTCAGTTTCAATTGGCTCTGGGTTTGAATATCGGTACACGAAAAAATGTAAACCAATGCCGTAACCCTATAACGGCATTGTATTCATACAAAAATCAATGTCGTAACTCAATACCGGCATTGCTTTCATCCTATATTGAATGCCGTAACACAATACCGGCATTGTATTCATACAAAAATCAATACCGGTACTCACTGAAACTCAACTATTTAAGTTAGGGTTCGCGATTCTAACTATTCTAACCCAAACCCACTGCTGTAAATCGATTCAAACACTTATAAAACAGTTCAAAATCAATTACCTTCTTACAGAAGCCATGTTTACGAGAAATTGATTGTACGAGTTCGTTTCTTCTTCTTGCTCTTGAGCAATCAAAGCAAGCCTTTGTTCTAATTTTTGGTGATGAATCGATTTTGACTTCCATTGGGCATCTGATTTCTTTCTTAGAGGCATGGTTATGATTCAGATAGGTTAATCGACGATTAATCGTTGATGAAGAACTGATGAAGAATGATGAAGAAGATGGAAGATTTTTTTTCTTTTTCAAAAGCTAACCCTAGTGTCGGAAATGATTTGAGAGAATAGGGATAAATGATTTGGTTTTTGATTTTAAGTTTTAGTACAAAGGGTATTATAGTCTTTTCATAATGTTTGTTAATTAACCAAAGGGTATTTTAGTATTTTCATACCCAAAAGTCACCCCTTAGAAGACACTATGGGTTGGGGGAAGTAATTTATATCCCCCAATTAGTTTAAATATCCCCAATTGAGCGTTCGAAAAAAGATCTCTTGACATTTTCTCTTAACTAAACAAATCAATCGTAATTACAACTGTTAATATTTTTTCATATTAACGAAAATAGATGATTAATTGTCGATTACTAGCATTTTTCCTTGGAACCTACGAGTAGTTGTGTCTTCCACCTAACGAGCTATCATCTTGATTTATCAAAAGACGGAACAAAACTTGTAGGTATTTCTGTGGGAGACAGATCTATCTATTCCTGATTTTTCTGTGTGAGACAGATTGGTTTTTCAAGTTTTTGACTTTGGGTCGTATCAAATCTTAGTTGTGGGTGTGATTAGCTAAGGGAATCAAGTGCGTAGAGTACTGCTAGGATTCAGAGACGTAAGGAACGCGACTGTTCAGTTTGTGAATCCGACCTTTGGGTTGTTGATTAAATTGATTGACACTTGGATATTGGTTTTGGATACCGTCCAAGTTATTTCTTATATTCAATTGGGCTATCAAATTCTTATTTGTTTGATTGCAGATTGAATTGAGATTTAAGTCTTGGATATACTTTTCTTAAGATTGAGTCTGACTGTCTAGTTGATTCTCTTGAAAGTATATTGGAGTTAGTCCACACATATTGCTAAGCGAAATATTGGGTGTCGTTGTTAGACCCCCGTTTTTTCAACTGTACCTTAATTTTCTATAATGCGTATTTTGATAGAGATACTAATATTACTGGTATTGGTATATATATGACTACAGGTGGAGGCAACGTCAAGGGATGCAAATCTGTCAAATGCATAGCAAGCAATCCTGAAGAGGCGGAGTGTCTAGCTGTACTGGAAGCTTTTAGTTGTGGCCAAAGCAAGGAAATCACCTCCATAAGCCTTTACAGTGATGCTAAAAAAGTTATGGATTATTAGAAGAATAAAGATAACAACCTTTGTTGGTTTAGTTCAACAATCATGGATGATTGTCATTAATTATTTGTTAGACTCATTTTCTTTCATTAAAACTAGTCACCTAAAAAGAGATTTTAATTCATAACAACCTTTGTTGGTTTAGTTCAACAATCATGGATGATTGTCATTAATTATTTGTTAGACTCATTTTCTTTCATTAAAACTAGTCACCTAAAAAGAGATAAATTAGCAAAATATTGTAGAAGATTTGACATCTGTAATGAGTGGTGGGAAATCAACCCTGATTTCTTACCTCAACATTTGTAACTTTGTTATAGACCAAGTTTATTTACTAAGATGCCCTTCGTCTAAGATTAGGGTTAACACATCTTGGTCACCAAGTCATCTATCTATATAAATAGAGGCTTAAGCTTTGTATTTTTTGTACACATGAATAAGAAATCTCTCCCCTTTTTTCTCCCTATTTTATGTTTCCTTCTCCTTTTACAAGACGTTATCAGCAAGTTGCTCTACTGAAAGCTCGCTCTACATGAGTTACTCGGCCATCTCTGAAATTGACGATGAAAAGAAGTTTCGAACTTTTATTTTTATTTTCTCATAACCAACGTAACATGAAGCGTGAAATAAACAACTCTCAATCTCATGACTTATTTCATATTTTTTTTATTAATAAATGATAGATTGTGTATTATAACATTAACACTTGTTTTGTCTTTTGCATGTCTTGAGATAATCAAAACCAAACGGTGGTTTCCCATATTATGCGTCTCATATGGTTACCCATCTGTTGAACCATGTGGGGTACAAGCAACAAGGTTCTTTTTGATTTTTGATTTTTTCTTTTCTTTTCTTTTCTCAATTGTTTATGTTTTTATTGATTGATCTCGAGTCATTCGTGATGTTAGAAGAATTTTACCATTCTTCATGTGATATATTATATGGATGGATTTTTTTTCCTCTTCAAACCATGACGGTTATTTTTGAAGTTCTATCCGACATTATCACAAAAGAGGGTATTATGTCCATTATCAACGGTTGTATTCCAAGTATGGATTTTCATGGAAAGTTCAAGGCTATGTTAAATTTTGTCGATCTGAACTGTATAGATTTCTATCTCTCTAATGAAATCTTAAGCTTGGTAATTTATTTACCGGTCTTAAAAAAAAGACGCGACAATTGAAATTGACTTTACCATTACAAAGAAAATAAGATCCATTGAAAGATGGTTTACAGTTTCTATTCCTTTAATGAAACTGTAATCATAAAAAATAGTTATTACCGTAATCAAATTATTTTCACGGTAACCAATCATGTGCATGGTTGAAAAACCTCCGTCCAGTTAATATTGGTATCTTTGTCCATTAGACAATGATCATGTGATTCATATTTGGTTTCTATTTTATTTTATTTTACAAGAAACCCTTCCTCAGCGGTAAGATGGATTTTCCATATGCAATGACTATAAAACGATTGTTTCTTTATGTCGTCGATACAATTTTGGTATATAATTTAAATCAATTGGAATTGATTTTCTCAATCGATTCTTCGGGATGAGATGTAAATAAATTGGCATTATAAATTATTTTTAAGCCAATGGTTCTATTTCTTGCAAGGAGTATTGATTAATTTCTGTTCCCTACAAGAAACCATCATTAATCAACCACAAAGTAGATTTTTTTTCCAAAAAGAATAACGATAATGATTTCTTTATTTTCTTAAAAAGAATCATATAAGCCAATTGAAATTGGTTTTCTCTATTGCCTTTAGAATGAGATATCGTTATTATGGTATTCAAAATTGCAAACACCGATGAAACAAAGAATTGTTGCATTCCCTAGGGATATTGAGCAATCTTTATTTTATTTTTCATCTTAATATTCTCCAAAATTTGAAATAGTTCCACTTGTAGTTGGAATTGGACACTAAAGATCAAAGGGTGCACACCAGGCTTGTTAGCCAAAATCAGTAGTCCTGGTAGTGACTATATTGGTCTTGAAATTATTTTCTTTTGATGATATACAGTGTCCATAATTTTATTCTAAGGTGAATAATTATTTTTCCAGGCACGTAAGATCGCCATTTTATTTATTTGGAGAACTTTCATATTTTACATGCTATCGTACCGATTAATTTCAGGTTCCAAACGTATCCATGGTTGTAGATTATAGTATGTCAAGCAATAATTTTTTTCATGTCGATGGACATATTTGTATGTCTCGAATTGATCGGACAATACTTTTACGAAGTTTTCTTTCGTATATATGATGAAAATATTTCCGCCATAATCAGGGGGAGACTATACAACACTAAAAGTCAGTGTTTTTTAACTTAAAAGTTATACCAATTTCTCTCCCATCGGATCAAATCCAAAAAATGGCTGCCATTAACGAATAGGCGTGAAATTATCACATTGAGCTTTTCCATAAGCTAATGCCGTTTGAAAAGGCAAATCCAATCACTTCTAGCAAAAATATAGTGTTTTGCTACATATACAAATATCGCTCCGATAGAGTCTATCATAATATGATCCACATTCTAAAAATTAATATCTCCTCATTTGAAGAGGAGGAGGTAATAATGCCTGCGGGAACTGGTACCATTAGAATTTGATTTTTTTCAAAGTATTATACACCAGAGAATTGTGTTGGGTCATAATAAACTAATGATCGTCGAATACTCTTTTACAGTAGCTACTGAGATAATAAATGATGGTGGTTGTTAACCCCTCTGCAGAGAAGTTTCGACATATGTGATTGGTATGCACAAAATCCAAATTATGTTGGATTGAAATATCTTGAATAACGCGATTTACGGATCCAAGATTTAACACCTTAAACGTGCAAGACTGAATTCTTAAAGTCACAGGTTGGTATAGTCGTGATGCGATATTAAGAGAAATTAATCATTCTAAAAACGAATGAGGGTTTTATTTTTGCTTAAACCCTAGTATTGTTTCAATGAGTGTTCTCCTTATATGATATATATGTCGTGGTAGTCCTTGAAGGACTCATATGTGGTCAAAGAACAAAAGAGGATTTGTAATCCTTGAAGGATTCAAACTATATTCATGCAGCCACCTGAATCGACTATATCAGGTTTAGCAATCCTTTATGTGTTTTTTAGAAATTTGGTACAAAACCAAAAAATCCGGATAAATTAGTTGTTTATGTCAACTTCATAGGTCTCTTGAGGAGTCCATAAAAACACTAAAATCCACGTTTTAGCAGCATAAATTCTATTTTTTTTCTTTTTCTTAAATCTGCAGTAAGAATTATGCTACCTTAAACTCGTCTTTTGATATAGACTAGAGTTATTATTTTGATGCTTGGTTTAGCATCCATATTTACGTCAAAAGTTGTACTCTTTTTCCTTTCGTTTCAGGTTTTGTCCCATGTGGTTTTCCTGACAAGGTTTTACCGAGGCAACATCTCATTGACGTTTATTTTTCTTTCAAAATGTTGATATTTGTGCTCTTTTTCCTTCTTCCATATATTTTTTCCCATTGGGTTTTTAAAGGAAAGGTTTTTAGTGAGGCAATTAAATTCAACATGGTGGTCATCCAAGGGGGAGTTGTATCGATTTTGGTTATTTGGTGGATTACCACCATTAACTAGATAATTTTGTTAAACCACATCGACATAAACATCTCCTAGGAATTTGGATATCATTTTGATCCATATAAGGTATGATCACAAATTTTGTTCACCTTTGGTACTGTAACTACATATTGGCACCTTGTTGAAGAAACTACATCAACTACATATGCAAATCATCTCCGAAGATAGCAAACAAAGACACAAGTTCTCAATGCATTTGGAGAAGCTTGAAGATTCGAGTACACTACTATTAGAAGAATAACGCAAAAGAAGACTTCATCAGAACAAATATCTTCTACATTCAAGAAATTCGTTCACCGCAATTGGGAAGTCTCGACTCAAAGATTTGTAAGCCAAGAATTTACTAAAGTACTCATCAGGGGGAGCGTCATCATTAAATTAAGGTGCATTCATCGGACTTTATCAAGTTGTACTCTTTTTCCTTCGTCAAGGTTTTTGTCCCACTGGGTTTTCCTTGTCAAGGTTTTAACGAGGCAACATATGCGTGTCCAACACTGTCCGAGTCTTTACATGCTTACGCAATTTCAGTTTTTTCTCTTTTGAGTTTTCCTGATATGTTTTTAATGAATTAGCCACAGTGGTCATCAGGGGGAGTGTTATAAACCAAGTTTATTTACTAAGATGCCCTTCGTGTCTAGGATTAGGGTTCACACATCTTGGTCACCAAGTCATCTATTTATATAAATAAAGGCTTAAGCTTTGTATTTTATGTACACATGAATAAGAAATCTCTCCCATTTTTTCTCCCTATTTTCTGTTTCCTTCTCCTTTTACAAGAAACTTATTCTTTAATACAATGCATTTTCTTAGAAAAAAGAAAACAATAAAAATTAGAAGTAATTTTTTCACGGGAGGAACTTTCTCGGTTGAAGTACTTCTCGTTTCCCTCCCAAGCACGACCAAGTTAATTCAAAACATATCATTAAACCCAAATTCGCTTCATGAATGAGGTAGCTAAATTTTGTGATTGAAGGTTTAGGGAATCAATGCTGAATGGAGCAGATCCTTTATAGTGTTCGGGAGTCCATTTTCATATCAAATCCATCCATCATTGAATATTGTTTGCTAAGCAGAATTCAAAGTTACTTTAGGTTAACCATTAAAGCTCATGTTTCACAAGCTACACCATATATAATATACCCTGATGACATCAGTTGTTAGAGATTCTCAACCCTACCAACTCTACATTTTCAAAGATTCTATCCTGACCAGATCAAAGGAGAAAATGGAATTATGTTATAAGGTATCTCACCTAAACCAAATGAAACCATTATCTATTGGATGAAGAAAAAAGAGCTCTTGACATTTTCTCCTAACTAAACAAATCAGCCGTAATTACAACTGTTAACTTTTTTTTTTTCATATTAAGGAAAATGGATGATTAATTGTCAATTACTAGCATTTTTTCTTGGAACCTAAGCTATCATGTATTAAATCAGATTAATACCAATAATTAGATGATTCCGAGATCGTCATCATCGTCATCAACAACGACTAATTATTCGTATTAAATAGTAATTCAAAATTAATAATATTTTGCGGACGTCACACTTAGTTTTTTATTATTGGATCATTGTACTATATGCATTATTTTTTGTTGTTAGTGAAAATTTTCAGCTGATTGAATAAAATAAGTAGTTTATTAAACCCACGTCTTAACCCTATAGTTTAAATGTCACTTGATATGAAACAACTCGAATATAAAGATTCAATTTCTCTCTATTACCGTTCAAAGGTATGTTTCAGAAACAACTAACATATTCTCATGTACTTAAAGAAGTTGTTAAGTACGTTTAGTCAAATGTCAAATGATTCCCATGATCCCTAAAATATATTTTCGTCCTTCTGGTTCTTCTCCTGAGATTTATATCGAGCAATTACGCATGCCGCAGAAAAAATACGACATTGTTGATTCTTTTGGAAATAAATCAACCCTTCGCGTCGCAACCTTTTCTTTTTCTTCTTCACAAATTTATCAAAGTAAATTGTTGATTTAAAACCCAACAGGTACTCTAATAATTGAGCTAAAAAAATTATGAAAAAGCTCACACAATAATTAAGAATAGACATTACTTGAACTAATATAATGTCAATGGATGATTGCGTAATGTAACGCGGGGGACTGTTTATACAGTCACTGATATAGACGGATAAACACTAATCTAACCATCCGATCGTTCGTCGAATGATGGTGATAATGATAATTAACGTTAGTCGTATGCTTCTTTTTTGTTAAACAAGTACTATTAAAATGCTATCGATTACGCGTTTACAGTTTACTAGTGACAATGATAAAAAACATCTTCATCCTGAGGGGGCGGGGGAAGATTAACGGAGGACAATGTGCTGACAAGAATTAGAGTTGGCATAATTGAGACAAACCCAATTATATACGTAATTAAGGATTAAGCGACTTTCTTGATTGGCTTTTTCATTCTTTAAGCAAAATAATTTCTGCACAGTGGTATGCAATTTAGACGAATAAATGAAAGAGCAGTGATACACCTTCGGTGTGTATTTCGATTTGCACCGAAAAGAGATCTAAGGGCTGTTAGGGGCGCTCTGTGGGGGAGTTAGCAGGGGGTGGGCTAAAAGGTGGGGATCACAAATTTATTATGTCTCACATCAAAATCGCGGTGCATTTCACGGTGCACCTTTTCGGTGCATGTAACATTTTTCTAAATGAAATATGACTTTTTCTTTTCCTTCCATCCCATGTAATTTATATCATATGGGAGACCTAAATTTTAACTTACGGTTTTCTCAAAATAAAAACCCTGATAATTGTATGTTTTTTTTCCCCTATATAATGCTGATGATGAATTGTCCCTTTATAATGATACCAGTATGTAAATTATCTTTTTTTTTCCTGAAAAACTCCATTTATTAGAAAAAATTTACTACATACAAATTCAGGTAACTAGACAAAGAAATCTCAAAATTTTCACTAAGGTCTTTTTAAAGAAATTAAAATTACAATATACTAATTGAGAACATTATATTAAGTTCTTGTCAAAATTCCTCGGGGCATTTACATATTTGTTTGTCTTTTCCTACATGAATTTACTTGTCAGAATCTGGCTCATCTAGAAATGATTTATTATTATTATATATAAGATTAAAAATAAATAATAAAATTTAAAAGATATTCTTGTAAAGTATGGAGGCGATTTGAATGAGCTTCTGGGGGATTACAGATTTCTCTTATTTAATCCTGTTCTCCACAATCTCTTCTTCGTGCTTCTCCTTCCTTCTTGGTCTCCCATTCGCCAGCTTTCACTTGATACCCTATTCATCTATCTGCAATATCTTTTGACAGCCTTTACGATTTAGGGTTTTTATGCCATGCCTAGGGTTTCTGCCACGTCGAGATTGAGTATTGTTTCTTCTAGCTAGACCGTTGGGAGCGATTCACAGAGTGTTTATCAATGTGATATCATCTATCCCTTTCAAGGTTTCGATGGTTGCAACAAAAATAAAGGTTACGACAAACCTGGATTAATCACTCATCTTGGCAACAAACACTTCGATAAGGCTGGTAAGGACCTGGGTCGTGATCGAATCAACACTAGCGCTGAAGTTTTGTGCAAATGGGAAGTTGTTCTTATACAGATGCGAATGTGGTTGTGTGCTAAGTGTATGCACATACATGCATGGAGTCGATCTTGTAGATTGCATTCAGGGGATGTTACGAAGGCGCCTGATAATGGCGCTGGAGCTGACTTCCTTATTTCGGGACTCAGTATTCCAGATACAAGGGCGTATGACATTGCAGATTCAAGTTCTTCAGATTGCTCACTTCCTACACTTAGCCTAGAACTTTTGGATTCAGTTCTACAGAGACAGATTCGCACGGTATCCAGCATTCCAGTCAAGTGCAAGCTGCACTTCGCCAGAACCTTCAAGATGGTGTTGCAGAAAGTCGTTGCGAACCCTGATGACCTCTCTTCTTGGATCTGTTTGTTATTTTTTGATTTTGTACTCTCAACGCTTATCTGCCTGCTGAAGGAGTTGAAGAGAAAGCTAGTGTCCGGAAGAAGCATCAGATTGAAGCTATAAACGTTGCATTATCACAATGGTGTGAACCAAATGGATGTGAGATGCTTATCGATAGGGTCCTTGTGGAGGATGAGTCTTTTCAGAGACTTATGCGTGAGAGGAAGAAGAAAATTCGCGTGAACCAGGAAGTAACGAACCTGAAAATGTGTCGCAACAAACTGAGAAATGGGTTATACACAACAACAATTCTTACCCTTACTTCCAGTGGGGTTGCTCCATAGAATGCTGGCACCCTTGCTGAACTCAGAAGCAAGCATCCATATGCGGCTCCTCCACTCATTCCTTCCGAACCTGTTGGTCAGTGTGCTTTCGTAGATTCCAAATACCTTGTGTTTGGCAGACTTAAGAGGTTTCCGAAGGGAACTTCGTGCGGCCGCGATGGGTTGAGAGCACATCACTTGTTTGACTCGTTAAGTGGTGCAACAACTGTTGTTTCTGATGAACTGCTTACGGTGCTTACAGATGTGGTGAATTTATGGTTAGCCGGTAAATGCCCTCCTGCTTTAGGGATTTACGTGGCCAGTGCTCCTCTAACACCACTTATGAATCCAGGGGGAGGTCTGAGGCCTATAGCGGTCGACTCTATTTGGAGAAGATTAGTTTCCAAGGTTGCCGCTACACATATTGGTAAGGTCATGAACTCTTATCTTTATGATTACCAATTTGAGGTGGGTGTTTCTGGGGACAATGAAGCCATCTTACATGCTGTCAATCGCTTGGTTGATGCTAAAGGTGAACATAATTCCATGTCCATGATGTTGGTTGATTTTTCAAATGCTTTTAATCTTGTGAACCGTACGTCAATGCTTAAAGAGGTTAGGTCTCAGTGCCCTTCAATCTCTCGGTGGGTTGAGTTTTGTTATGCAGAACCAACTCGACTATACTACTCGGACAATGTTCTTTCATCGGCTCAAGTTATTCAGCAGGGAGATCCATTGGGGACACTCTTATTTGCGCTTACCTTACATCCCTTGGTCAAGAAAATAGCGGAACAATGTTCTTTGGAGCTGCAAGCTTGGTACCTATATGATGGAACTATTATTGGTGACACATTACAGGTTTCCAAGGCTTTTAAGATCATTCAAGAGGAAGGGGTGGGGCTTGGGATTCACTTGAACATCGGTAAGACCGAGCTTTATTGACCTTCTCATGACAGTAGGAGCCTTGAGTTGTTTCCTTCTCACATTAGTAGACCGTTTAACAGTGTTAAACTATTGGGAGGGCCAGTGAGCGCTAACTCAGACTACTGCATGGACATGGTCCAGGCTAGGGTTCAGAAAATTGTCAGCTTGATGGAGGCGGTAAGCAAGTTAGAGGACCCTCAATGCGAATTGTTGCTGCTTAGGAACTGCACTGGAGCCTCCAGATTGTACTTCACTTTAAGAACCACCGTGCCGGGTTATATGGATTCGGTATCAGAGATTTTTGATGCACATCTCTTTCAGTTATTACGACGCCTAATCACGGGTGATGGCCCTGGTTATGGTTTGCTTCAACATAGATTTGTTACTCCCCCCCTTAAGTATGGTGGTTTGGGCACTTACTCTATGTCTGACACACGCAATTACTGCTACCTTGCCTCCTGCCTTCAGACTTTTACCTTGCAGAGATCCATTTTGCGTCATTCAGGTATTGATCATGTTGGTTCTTGTTTTACTACTGCTTTACACGACTTCAACACAATATGTAGTGCCGTCGTACCTCTCCCAGGTTTAGAAGAAGTTGCACCTTTCCACTCTATGAGTTCCCTCGCAACTATTTACTTTGATACCGTGGCTATGTCGGTACCTACCATCTTCACCATGACTGAGGGTGATAAGGTTCTATGGCAGTGTAATCGGGTATAACATGCTCAAGACTACTTTCCGGCGGTCCCCATTGAAGGCTTGGGTCAGAAGATTGGTCCACGACACTTCAGTGCAATTCTCAAGTATAGGTTGGGAATTCCTTTTTTTTTTTTGAAGAGGATGGGATTTGTCCTAGTTGCTCTGCTGAGATGGACAAATTTGGAGACCATGCCGTGCATTGCAAAAGTGACCTTGGTCTGAAGTTCAAGCATGACCTCATTCGTGATAATTTTGCTGATATATGTTATCGAGTGGGTGTACCGGCGAGGAAAGAAGTAGACCTTGGTTTTCTCTCAGATAATGGCACCAGTCTAAAACCGACAGATGTTTTGGTTTTAAATTGGGATAATGGTCGTGATGTTTGTTTTGATGTCACAGTCGTTTCACCTTTCACAGGGAACGAAGTTCGTTCCTTTGTCCCGGGTCAAGCCATTGACAAAGCTGTCTCACACAAACGTAAGAAGTATATGGAAAAGTGTAATGCTCAAGGGTTCGGTTTTGGAACCTTAGCCTTTACCACTCTCGGTGGGCTTGGGGATGAAACCATCGACTTTCTTAAGAGATTTAATTTTTTGGCTAGTCATGATGCCAATGTTAGAGTTGGAAATTTTCTTTT
Source organism: Papaver bracteatum (assembly GCA_023529315.1). Taxonomy (NCBI): domain Eukaryota; kingdom Viridiplantae; phylum Streptophyta; class Magnoliopsida; order Ranunculales; family Papaveraceae; genus Papaver; species Papaver bracteatum. The sequence goes on along the minus strand of JAJJWX010000461.1, from coordinate 183,425 downwards.
CCATAGGATAGGGGTGGCGCTTCAGAGAGGGATTGGCACACAACTTGTTTCCCGTGTGCTAACTAATTTCTTGAAAGAGCCAGAATCAGATTTGTAACTTTAAAATATATTTGAACTTAGTCTTTTTTTGTTTTGGTAATTCAATTTTCATTAACCGGAATCATGATTACATAGATCTCAAGTACACCCAAATTAAATAAGTAACAAGAAACAATACGCTTATAGCGGTACATGATTGGAAATTCCGACAAGGAAAAGGGAAGGAATTCCAAACTGACCTAATACAAGAATACAAGAACCGATTGAATCGGAGAGAAGATGGTCTTCATAATATTTATGGGCCATTTGATAAATCGTCTTCCTGATGAAGTAATGCTCCAATGGTATAGGAGTAATCTGCAAATTTGTTGACCGGAGAATAGAGAGGAACATGAATCTAGCGACTCACTTGGACAAATATATAATAAAGATCAAGTAACCATTAAAGTAAAAGAGAATCACCGCGAAGGTGAAGGAAAGAATCACCATGAAGGTGAAGACAAAAATCACCATGAAGGTGAAGAAAAGAAGCCGAAGCCGACAAACAAAGCAAAATTAAAACCCTAATAGGAAAGAATCATGTTATTCTAAAACTAAAACACAAAAAAACTAAGATCCTTACTCAAATCTAGTCCAAAAATGGACTAGATCTGAACAAGAAGACGAAGTTTTTTTTTCTTTGGAAAAGTGGAGAGATAGGGAAGATGAAAAGTCCAGAATTGCAGAAAGTAATGATATCGAATGAAACCTTAGAGCAACTGCAGTCATACGAGCAAAACCAAAGACCAAAGACTATAAAAAACCAAAAAAATTGGTTTACTCCGTGCTGTGACACTACGGTGCAGGAGCAAAAATTTGGTCGGGTGCAATCAGGAAAGTTCGCCCCATCAGGCGTAGTTTAAAACTACGCCCCATATTTTTTTTTAATTTTTTTTTGTTATGGGGCGTAACTCAAAGTTACGCCCCAATTTTTTTTTTTAATACGGGCGTAACTCAAAGTGACGCCCCACCAGGCGTAATCTCCTCCTTGCGCCCGACTAAAGACCAGAGTAAAGACCAAATATGGTCTGGGATTTGGTCTTTGGTATGGTATTTGCTCTTTACTCGCTCCGTAGTGTCTGCGTTTTTTCCCAAATTTTGGTCGATGGTCCATGACTGTGGTTACTCTTAGCAGATGAAAAGTCCAGATATTTGAACTTGGTCAGATTGGCAATAATAACCTTAATTACCAAATAGTTTCGAGTCAGATATATAACTCGAACTAGAAAGCTGAGAAAACAAACAATGTGATTCGAACCGAGTCAGACGTCAAGGCGAGTCAGATTCACATCCCGAGTCTGATCCTAATTCCTACCAAACACTCATATCCACAGTCCGATCCAAACAAAGTGTTACTCTTATACAAAGGGTGAGAGCACGGGGACACCATGTTTATTCATGGTGCGGAATAAGATATGACTTTGCTTTATCCTTTTAACGATGTCGTATACGAACAACCATTTTTCTTCAAACATTTTCTTAATGCTTCTTTCTTGTTCCTTTTGATGGAAAATGCATTGATTATCATTTTTGTCAGCAGTCCCCACAATAGCATTGCGTTGTCGAGTCGTCACTGGCTCTTGGAGTGTACGAATGATATTTAATGGTTGAAAAAAGAAATCAAAGTGCCCCACAATTTAACTCTTTCGAGTCCTTTCTATTGAATGATGAATCCGTCCACCAGTACGCTCAAAACAACAGTTAAAAGAATTAAGTACTCTCAGGGCACTCTAGTTAAGCGGACTATCTTTTCTGTGGCAGTAACTTAATTCATGTCCCGAGAATCCCACACTCCCTTATCCTTGCACAAGCTTTCTCTACTCAACAGTCAATACAGGCAACATTATTTTTTTATTTTTTTTATTTTTTTGTACAACACAGTCAATACAGTCAGGGTTAAAGAGGAAGCAACGATTGAAGATAGGAAGGAAATCAATAGATAAGGCAAAGCATAAATCGGAAGATAAAGTTTTTTATATGCAAGTACATTTTAGGATCCCGTTGGAAGATAAACAAAATAATTTTGTTTCTGATTTCCGTGAATGATAATAAAGATTTGGCAACGAGATTAGTCATAAAGCGTTACAGATTTCACGAAAAGTATTGCTTATTTTTTTTTAACATTAATTCTCTTTCCAAATATATCTCACATTTCAACTAGTAGTGAGATAGTTTCGCTAAATGGTTCAGCGCAGAGAAAATCAAACATTTTGGTGAATGGTTCAGTGCAAATTGATTTATTGTTTACCCCGACGACTAAGATGATTACGATATTCCATTCAACACAAATGTTAGCACTGTCATAGGATTTAGGAAATTATCTTAACTACTAATCTAGATGCTAAATTAGAGGACCAAAGAACTCGGCCTTAGCATTCAAATATTTTCACTTTGGACATTTCAGGATTTTCAATTGATGGTAGGATCATATTGTGCAACTCAAAAGGAATTAATTAAATTTTAATCACATCATATAGGGACAAAATAATGGGGTAATTTAAGGGCATGGAATTGGGTGACATGGTGTCTGGGTTCCGTTATCTCTCTCCCTTTTCGAATCAGAAACTCAAAAAAAATATGTAAGCCTAGTTTCTACGTCACGTGACTTACTCTGACATACGCAGCGAGTAGGGTTAGATACTCCCCCTATGGGACACAAAACCTGATTCTCCATCTTAGCCGTACTCTCAGTCAAGCCGAGCTGAGAGCTAGGAAAACTAACACTCTATGGTGTTCTTGTTGGCATCGTCTGTTAATATGGAAGGAGGGAGGGAGGGACCATTTTCTTGTTTCTGTCTTGGAACAACCCACTAATCTCACCGTCTTCATCACTAAGTTAGTAACGTGAATAAGTCTCAACTTGTCTCCAGAGAATCGTCTTTGTTTTATGCTTTCATTTAGACTTAAGATTCTGAATGTAATTGGCCTAATCCCACCGAATTGCAGCTAAGACAATATAATGTCATTGTTTTACATGTCGTCACATACTTTTTTACAGACCGCCAATAATTAAGATGGCGAAGAATTTCGAATTATTTTCGATATTATTACTGTCTGAATTTTCGGATTTTTCGAATTTGTTCAGATAAATTTTGGGCATTAGCAGTTTTTTTTTTTTTTTTGGCAATGCAAATGCGGGCCTAATATTTCAAAAAAAAAAGAAAAAGAAAGATAACGTTGGTGAATCTAGCATAGATTCGAAGCTAGCTTGTAAAGTTGACTGGAGAAGGATTACAAGATGATCCTCAAATTCAGGTGTAGATTCAATGTGTTCAGAAAACAAACACCAATTATATGCGTAAGCTTTTGCTGTTTCAGCGTTTTGGTAGGTCTTTGGAGGGACCTGACATTGCGAACTTATCTCGATGATCCAACCTAAAATAGTGCAGTAGCTCACGTCACTATATATTTTTTAAATAATTTCTAGGTAAATTAATTAACTGATTACTCAGCAATCTAGAATATTCAACGACGGAAATAACAAAGTTTACGTCATCTCACCGTTTGAGATGCGAGATTTCCTTTTGGGGGATGTTATCAAGTGACCTTCCTCTGGTTAAAGGGTTTGACAAACTACGTTCTAAATAAATTAATAATCTTAAATTGGAGTATATTGATTTGTTACATCATTTGATCATTAGCTACCGGTAGAATTCGAGATACATACGGCAACCCAGCTAATATTCTTCAAGAGTTGATAAAAAGATTTACTCACCAAGTCCCTACATTGAATGTCAGACCAAATAAAATCGCCACCTTTTGGCTGCAAATAATGGATCCCTTAGCCCAATAACTGGTGTTCCTAATAATGCCAAGCAACCAGTCCTTTTCTTCAAAAAGGTAGTGGGGAATACTCGGGGTCCTCTTTGATGGACAATCAAATAACTGCTAGCCACACTTCCACGTATAAACAAACTATTTCCACACACAAAACAGTGACAGATATAATATCATTGGTGCTCATGTGGTCCTTCCTACAATGAAGCTGTCGTTACGTAATCATTTCTTGAGTAATTAGTACTACTAAAAGATTTTTAGTTGCCTGGAAAGTTGATTGGAAATTAGGTAGGGTTGTTAAGGGATGGCTAAATATCCAAAGGATGTGAAACAATTTTTGCAAATTGTAAGCTTTAGACGAATGTTTTATGAATCCAAATTTATTCACACTCCTCTAAGGAATGTATATTTTATATGTATTTCTGATTGATTGTTACATCTAATTTATGGCCTCATTACCCTTCATATTTAGAATCATGACCCTCGGTAGATAACTACCTAAATTAAATCAAGGGTAAAGATTGAAATATTACGTGCACACTCGTTATGGAGTGTGCACAAATTCGGACTCATGTTTTATTTTAGATTGACACCATTGATGACGGATTAGGATATTCAGGCCTATTAGAGCACCAGACTAATCTCGGATCAAATTAAGACTATAAAACTCCCAATTCGGTTCAGGTTAAAATATTTACTGTGAGAGTGACTATCGAGAAAAACCGAAATATAACTCGAGGTGAGTGTCAAACTACTAGGCCGTTTTTCTGATGGCTTTATGACGCCTTATTTGCGTAGTCTATGTGTTCATTGGTTTGCTTTTCTTTTACGACATAGATTGATTACCGGGGTTTAAATTTCTTAAATTTCTCGGGTGGCCACAAAGTCAATAATGTGTTTATACGTCAGCAGCGTAGACTGTTGGACACTTGCGGTTCTTGTTGTTTTAGTTTTGGCAATGTTTTGATAGACTTGTAGTTGATTAACGGCCATAATATTCAAATCGAAAACGATTATTAAGAAAAAAGAGATGTTTGTGTCAGCCAATCACGATTTAAGCTATAGACACACGTAATGTGGAAAGAAAATTAGCATTTTGGTGCTATTCGGATGTTAACTGCGTGGGGGCTGGTTCGTACATTTCTGAAGAAGTAGATGGGCGCCATTGATATTTCTACACTTTATTGGTGAAACAGAAGAAACAGATTTGACAAGATGTAAGTAAGAATTCCAGCCGTGATTTGTAAGGACGAGACGAGACGCATCGTTTCAGGTGGGAAGATAATGAAAATGCAAAACCAGAATATGATTGTTTTTGTACCATAAAACGATATATATAAACATATCAAGACCTAAAAACGAGCAGACAATATCCATCTATGGGACTTATAGTTTCAGATCTTCCGGATAGTATCGTAAGACAGTACATGGTACTGTGGAGTACATGCGGCTATCATGCTCCACACATCCTGGGAAATCTTTAACTCTTAACGAAGCCTCCGAAAAACATGCTAGGTGCGTGCACACACACACCTTTGGCGTAGTGAACGAATTAAAAACCTGAAAATCTTTTATGCTTCACAAGAATCAAAACCTCACATGGGAATTGCAGTTATAGATGTTCAAAGTCGATATCATTTTGTAAATGAAATCTCTAGAAAAGTTAGCGTAACTTTATAAACCCTATTATTCAATTACTTGAGCCTTTCGTAAAGTTCGATAAACCTTTGACACAGTGACACCTAGTAGAGATCGACCTATATTTTAATGACCTTCTAACCCTAATAGAAAGCCAAAACAAAGTGTACTATAAACAAAAATGAACTTCTTTTATCAGTTTATATGCTTTACGCAAAACTCTCCCACTTTCAAGTTGTAGAGAGAGCCTTTTTCGCTTTTGATTCTGCACCATGAAGAAGGATAGTTGCACATGTACATACAGTTTAAGAATATATCACTTTGGGACCTCCTAGCTCCATCCATCCAACGTATATGGACAATGGCAATGCATGATGCATCTATTCTTGTATAGTCTTTTGGATGATTAAAAGAAGAAAAGAAACAACCCAAGGGCAGACGCAATGTCATAGTCATGGATGGTTAATTTAGTTGGTGATATTTCTCAAGTTAAAATGAGACCCACAGCGAGTGGAAGACAATGAATTGGGGCCTCAAAAACATCTTCTTATTCAACAAAACGCTGAAACAAACAACAGAAAGTTTAGCTTTCCATTAAAGAGAAAAATTGAAGCTGATGAAAAGAAAGAAAAGTAAATTTGAATTTCAAGTCTGGGTGTCACAATCGTAGAAAAAGTTGATCTTACAGCGACGTAACTAGAGTAGGACACCACTGGAAGATGAGTTATCAATGTAAGCAATTAACACAAAGAAAAATGGTTGGCTACCACCAAAACTGAGATTTTTTAGGTTTTCACACTAACTCCCAGTTCTCCCACGGTTCTGCATTTGATGCACCACCTATTTATTCCTCCATTCCTTTCATTGTGACGTTAAATTCTCGAAGACTCTTCTAAAATCGCAATAATACCGTGTGAAAGGCCTAAATGATATCAAGGTGTAGCAGTCTGTGCATAAAACTGCATTTAGATATATTGCCCCATTAGGGCGTTCATCTTTTTGGCGAAAATGATAGCATAATGCAGCATTTATACGTGAGCACATCAATAAACTTAGTTTTCCATAATAATAGAAGAGGGATATTAGGGTTATAACTTAGAATCCTAAATACTATCAAAGTAGCTTGACTTTTGCTTATCTTCCACTATTTGAGATTGTTATAGACGTGTAGTTTGCCGATCAAGCGATGATAATCGTTTTCGATTACAGAACTGTTCGTGACGAAGCCTACGACGAAGTTTTAATTTCTTTTGATTATAGAACTGTGATGACTGATGACAAAGCAAAAGCCTATCAGAGTATAGCGTAGACTGATTCCATTGAATTCGACATTTTCGGATGACAGGGAAAAAAAGATAAAATAAAATAGAATCTATGAGTACCCTTTGCATCTTCTGTAAGGGTGTTGAACATTATTCAGTGGAATCAGATTAATACATTTTAATTCATTCATTTTCAGGGTTTTATTAAATGCAATGCTGAAGTTGCTTACATATGTAGAGTGGTCCGTCCAATTGCAGATTTTTTTTTTCTTTCAAGTATTTGAATATTTTGTGTTGCGCATGATTCTGAAATACACGACAGCAAACTCATACACTGATTAGATCAAAAAAACAAAAAAAAAGTAGAAGAAGAAAGAAAATCATACATTGACTGTACATCTACTCGAACTTTTATCGAAAAATTATTTTTTGGTTTGACAAAATATATTTGTCACCAAAAATCTTACTCTAGCAACAACAATTGGCATTACTATACCAAAGTCTCGGGAAGAAATCAAACAAGAAAATAGAAAAAGGCAACAATATTGGATTTCTTCCTGAGAACTTCCCAGGTTTTCTCTCTTAAATTACTACATTGGCTCATGGCTCCAATATCTGCATTTGCTTAAACGTGCACCGTATGAAACAGAACAATCCTCATCGATAGATCAACCAGATTGGAAATTCCATAGAATTTGATAACTTTCGTAGCATAAGATCAAAACTGTGTATATTAAGTTTTTATGAATGAAATTTCTGATAAAACGAAAAAAAAGAGCAAAAAAAGGAAGAAAAAGATAACTTTCGTAGCAGTATCATTTAACCTGGCGAATTTAGGGGCCATGAAAAAGGATTTAGGGGACAGACTAAAAGACAAAAAAGGTCACCCGAACGTAAAAATGGGTCATCCCTTAACCGATTAAGCCGTATTGGTGAAACTATCCTTACACATTCGGAAGTTAAGGGCCAAAATTATCTTCCAAATGTAGTGGTTCTGGAGCATATTGCTGCCATTGTCCTGGGTTCGGGGGGCGTAGCCCTCTCGTTGCGATTTTTTTGATCTTCAAAACCTATTTGTTTTTGTTCTAATCAGTCCACTTCTGGCAGAGTAACCGAATTTTCGAGCACGTTCAAAACATCATCGTTTCTTAAGAACATCATCCATAATCGGTAGATAAAGTAGATAGTTTTCTACCGATTATGTTTCTGCTAGTGTAAATCCAAGAACATCTTCCATAATCGGTAGATAATATAGATTTTTATCTACCGATTATGGTAGTACCAAAGTTCGAAAATTTTAGGATTATGAAATATCGTCCGATTATTGCACGTTCAAAACCAGAAAAATCTTCATTTTTCCCAAATTCTAATTTTGGGGCCATCGTGTATTCGGAGGTTTATGCAAATGACTTATCCTCCGAATATGATAGGTTCAAAACCAACCACGACATGGCTCTAGGCGGTTCCAAGGGTCATTGTAGAGGGTTAGCCAACACACATTCGGAGGTATAGGTTTATGAAATATCGTCCGATTATTGCACGTTCAAAACGAGAAAAATCTTCATTTTTCCAAAATTCGGATTTTTGGGCCAGCGTATATTCGGAGGTTTATGCAAATGACTTATCCTCCGAATATGACAGGTTCAAAACCAACCACGCCATGGCTCTAGGCGGTTCCAAGGGTCATTGTAGAGGGTTAACCAACATATATTCGGAGGTCTAGGTTTATGAAATATCTTCCGATTGTTGCACGTTCAAAACGAGAAAAATCTTCATTTTTCCCAAATTCGGATTTTTGGGCCATCTTATATTCGGAGGTTTATGCAAATGACATATCCTCCGAATATGACAGGCTCAAAACCAACCACGCCATGGCTCTAGGCGGTTCCAAGGGCCATTGTAGAAGGTTAGCCAACACACATTCGGAAGATAAGTAAAAGCTTTTACTTATCTTCCTTATCTTAACAATTACAAAATCTCCAAAGATTAGTATTTTTCGAAATTCAGAATTTTGGGCCAATCGGAAGATAAGTAAAAACTCTTACTCCCGAATGTAAAGTGGCCCAAAATTCTGATTTTCAAAAAAACTCATAATTTGTATTTTTTTGAATTTTTACATTCGAAAGATAAGTTAAGGATATAACCTCTGAATGTAAAGTGGCCAAAAACTCCAAACCATATGCACTGACCACCATGGAACCATCATCGAGCCTTGGCACGTCGAGGATTGAACCACTACATTCGGTAGATAATTTTGGCCCTTAACTTCCGAATGTATAAGGGTAATTTCGCCAATACGGCTTAATCGGTTAAGGGATGACCCCTTTTTACGTTTGGGTGACCTTTTTGTCTTTTAGTGTTGGCCCCTAAATCTGTTTGGTTGGCCCAGGGCCGTACCGACCTATTTAGGGGCCCTAGGCAGAAACCAAAAATGGGGGCCTAAAAAATAAATTTGCCGATCGTTTAAAACAAAATTATAATACCGTAAAATTTGCAAAAGAAAAAAACTACTTAAAAATATCTAATCTACTAAGAATTAACCTTCCTCGCCTCCTCGATGCAAACTCATCAATTATGGCATCGTAATCAATGTTTTTCACCGCATCGGCCTCGATAGATAACATTACTAAGTCATTCAATCTTTCTTCTTGTGATACTGTCGAGCGAAGATAAGTTTTGATCAACTTTAACTTTGAAAAACTTCTTTCGGCAGAGGTAGCTGTAACTTGAATTGTCAATAAAGTCATATATGTGATTTGTGCATTTGGGTAGCAACCTTCCATATCTTTCAAGAAATTCAACAATTCAATGGCCCTTTCAGTTTCTTGCGGCAAATAACTTTTTAGAACTATACAAATCATGCCAATCAATATCATAACTCATGGCATGCTTTAGATAATTTTGAATTTTGATACAATATGCCTTTAAAGTAATGGCCTAATTGTGATTTAGTCGAATAGGGCTTTTCTTCGTTGGGAACTATACAAAATTGTAGTGTGTCCATCATATTTTTTTGTTCCTAATTCTTTTTTTTTTACTCAACCGGCGGTACACAGTAGCTTATATATATCCTAGAAGAAGAAAAATTGGGGGCTCCTTTAATTTGGGGGCCCTAGGCGGCTTCCTATACCGCCTAACAGTTTGGTACGGCCCTGTTGGCCCCTAAATTCGCCAGGTCATTTAAGCTGAATATGGTTGTTATCTCTTTATTGTGTTTTTGGTTGTTGCATGCGCATTTGCATTTACCTCTAACCAACCGCTACAGTCCCACAACAAATAGTCAGGCTAGTTATTTCGTCGCACAATATTTTTCTTCTGTAGTCCAAGCATGGACCTGTACGACTGTTGGATCGACACTGTGAAGCGTGCGAATTCAGATGACTGACCTGCAAACACCTAAACCAGCATGCCAAACAAGACAAGTGAGTCTTGCTGAATTTTTCAGTATAGTAAAAACACCACGAAATTTGGTCGGCAAGTGTTCGAAACCTGAAACTTTTATACAGTTTCCCTTGTCGGAAGTTTAACATCCGGTCGGAAACAAAAAAACGCCTAGGGATAGTTAAAACGAGAACCTGTCAAGCACGCGCACAATACGGTCCCACGTCCAAACGGCTCAGCGCGTCACAGAAAACCAGACGAAGCCGTGTACATTAAATGATTAAAAAAAAAAACAAGACGGCGTTAGCTAATGTCAGCAAAACTAATTTTTACCAAAATTATATTCCGTACCCTCGATATTTACATTAATTATATCTGAAGCCCTTATTCATTTAATGTCCTTTTATATATAGTTTCTTCCTCTCTACCATTTTCTATTTTTAATCCTTCTTCTCCCCTTTTCATTTCTCTCTACTCTGTCCGTCTTTCTGCATCATTCATTCCACTGATTCGATTTCTTTCCTTTTTCGTAACTCCTGCTGATTCTTTAAGCTTCTTACAAAGTTGCTTTAAATGGCGACGCAATTCAGTTTTTTCAGGTACGCGGTTGGTTAGAGTTTTGTTGTTGTGTTTCATTAATGGAAGAGATTTAAGGCTTTTGTAATTTTTTAGGGTTCATTTTTTTGTTTTCTTCATGTTATATTCTCTTTTATTATGATGCTTTTATGCTTTGTGAATATGTTCTTTTATTCTCTCATTCTTTGATTTTATGATTTTATTAGTTATATTGTTCATTGATTTGATTTTGTGTTTCTTGTTTGATTCTTCTGAAATTGTATTGTTTCTTTAGTTCTTAGATTATGTTAGTTCAGTTATCAAAATCTCTATTAGAGATTTTAATGGTTCCTCTGAAATTGTATTGTTATTGGTGAAGACAAATTTTAATGGTTTTACTTTAATTGATTTGTTAGAGATAAAAGTGTGATTAAATTACAGATCTGAAAAATGAGTGTTTCTCAGAAGGTTATTTTTGGAAACAAGGTTAAACTACAGTAAGTGGCTCAAATACTCAAAAGGGATCTATCTTATCAAAGAAGGAGAGAAAGGTTTGGTTTATAACAGAATTTGAATTTATGGGGTTTGGAGAGGTCTAATGAAAGTTGTATCTAGCTTTTGTTTCAGGTTTTTCGTTGAATTCATTTTAGTGTATGATGCTTTAAAGTTGGCTTTATTGGATGTTCTTTTTCAAATTGTAAGGTTTTCTTATATTTTTTTTTATGATGATATGTTTGATGAAGTGTATTACTCAAAAGCTTGAGCTCATGTTGATTTGAGAAATGGATATGTCCATGATTTTTATCTACTGAGGTGGATATTGATGTTTTCAGCTGAAAATAACTTTTATGTTGAATCTGTTTTTCTTTTTGAAGATTTAGATTTGTAGGTTTCTGAAGGAAACACAAATTAGAGTAGTAGTTGCTACGAAAGGAAAACCGTAAAAGAAAAAAGTTGGTTACTGATTTTTGATACAAAATTTCATTTAATTCTTTGGAAGGATAAGTGGGTTGAGTTTGGTGTTGTAGTTATTGGCACTGTAAGTACATGCTCCATTTATTATGTGGTTAGAAACACCGTGTATGTATCTAGTATCTAAGAGGTGTGGAAACGTTGTTTTGCGTCCATGGTTACTTTTCAATGGATGGTCTAATTGTTAGACTTTGTATTGAGTGGTAGAATCCGTGGATTACTGGGTGTATGATGATTCTATAGTTGTGTGCCTCGTAGGTCTGCCGTGCATCTTTGAATTAATATGACATGTTTATGGATCTATCACTAGTTTTATTCATTTAATGGATTGAATTACCTAACTAGAGCATAAACGCTAAAACTGTCAGGTTGTAGGTCCGGTTCACTAGTCAATAAGTTGTAGCAACCTTCTTGTATAGGACTTTTTTGATTGTGTGGGAATCACCTGTCAGTAGTCGGATAAATGTTGATTTTAATGTTTGGGATAATTGTGTCTTTGATAATCTAGCTGTAACACTAACTGTTGCAAGAAGCTGACATGATTCTGGACAGTAATAGTTTTACAGATTGGTCGATAACATTATCGAATTAGCATTAGCTTGACAGCTTGTATCCCTCGAGTTATTAGATAAATATGTTTTTATTTCGATTCTCAATATTGTTTAGCATAAACAGCTAATATTATGTCAGTTGAGTTGATTTTATTCTAAGTTCTTATTGATTGTTCTCTTTCTGTTAGGTTTAATGAAGCTTAGGGATTGTATGGCTAGTGGATTCTCTGCGTGTCAAAGTGTATGCTTCTAATAAACGTCTATTCGAGGAATGTTGTCAGATATTTTAGGAACTAAAGTGCACTGGTAACAGATTCTCATCCTACCTGAACTGGATTCAGTAACAATGGACAGATCAGACACATCTGGTTTCGTAAGCAGTGGCTCTGACATGTCATCTTTTGTTAGATTTTTCCCAGTATTCTCAATTTCCAGTTCCACTATATTTCTGCTAGAATCTTCTCTTCTTCTTCTCATCCGGTGTTAGTTTGCTAGCACTCTCAAATCAAACTGCATCTAGTTTTTCACCGCATATACATATTCTATACAAAATGCAACACAGCATGTCAGGTCTTTTCATTCCTAGCAATCGTGAACTTGGCCAGAGTGACCACTGTGGTGATACTGCTCTGCGCTTGGATTGTCTTGGCTATAGCACAAGCAAGATGAGTAGGTCTTCAAACTCTTGCGCTAATAATGATGCTCTCTGTGTCCAAGTCCCCGATGACACTTGTAGGTTAGTTCTTGGACTAGGTCCAACAGCGAGTTCATATTCTGGTGATTATTTTTCTATGGGGGTTAACAAAAGCAAGGAATCTTCCATTATATTTAGTGAAGGGTTGGCTTCTAATGGTGATCCTGGACTTTTGAAACTTGGCTTGTCTAGAGAGAGTGGAGATGTTTCCAGCGTGCATGGAAATCCAGTTTCAGCATGGAATGATCTGAACACGCCCTTTGTGAGCCCAATATCTTTTGGCGAGAACAGAACTTCTATTCCGATCGTTGACGAGGGTTCCACTTCGGCCAAGAAATCAGGTGGTTATATGCCATCTCTTCTCCTTGCTCCAAGGCTAGATAACAATAGAAGTTTGATGGAGACTGAGAAATTTTTGGATCTTAGCCCTGTAACCAAGAAACGTCCTCATCATTGTCTAGCTCAAGTCAGCCCCGAGCGCTCGGGTACAACAGATTACTCTATGGGTACAATATCCGAGTCCGCAACTACCAGAACATCTTCGGACCAGCGCAACCATCCGAAGAAATGTAAGTACAATGGGTGTTCAAAGGGTGCACGTGGTGCTTCTGGTCTCTGTATTGCACATGGAGGAGGTCAGAGATGTCAGAAACCAGGATGTAACAAAGGTGCTGAAAGCCGAACTGCATACTGCAAAGCCCACGGGGGAGGAAGGAGGTGCCAAACTTTGGGTTGCACCAAAAGTGCTGAAGGAAAGACAGATTACTGCATAGCCCATGGAGGTGGGAGACGATGTGGACATTCAGGTTGCACCAAAGCAGCAAGGGGAAAGTCAGGTCTGTGCATCAGGCATGGTGGAGGCAAGAGATGCAAAGTGGAAGGATGTACACGCAGTGCTGAGGGTCAGGCTGGATTGTGCATCTCTCATGGTGGCGGCCGCCGCTGCCAGCATCCCGGATGCACCAAAGGAGCTCAAGGTAGCACTATGCACTGTAAGGCTCATGGTGGTGGAAAGAGGTGTGTATTTGCAGGGTGCACAAAAGGTGCTGAAGGGAGCACACCACTCTGCAAAGGGCACGGTGGAGGAAAACGCTGCCTTTATGATGGTGGTGGTATCTGCCCGAAGAGTGTTCACGGGGGAACTGATTACTGTGTTGCCCATGGTGGAGGAAAACGTTGTGCTGTTGCGGGCTGTACAAAGAGTGCACGTGGCCGCACTGATTGCTGTGTTAAACACGGCGGTGGAAAACGTTGCCGGTTCGATAACTGCGGTAAAAGTGCTCAAGGGAGTACAGATTACTGCAAGGCTCACGGTGGAGGGAAAAGGTGCATGTGGGGACAAGGAGCTTGCGAGAAGTTTGCAAGAGGGAAAAGTGGGCTTTGTGCAGCACACGGCAGTTTGGTACAGGATAAGGATTCGGGAAAGAGTGGCATGATTGGTCCAGGACTCTTTCGTGGTCTTGTATCTGTTTCTACATTTGGTAGCAGCTCTTCTTCAGGTGTGAGTGCTGTTTCTGATTGTGTTGATACAGCAGAAAAGCCAGCAAAAAGACAACAGCAGCTTTTAATCCCGCCGCAGGTTTTGGTTCCTTTGTCAATGAAGTCGTCATTATCCTCTCCAGGTCTCTTGGGTGGTGCTGCAGGAGGCAATGGAGCTGGAGTGAACAACAAGAACCTTAGCAATCTAAGGATTACAGAAGGGAGGGTCCATGGTGGCGGGCTCATGTCTTTTCTCGGCGGGAATGTTAACAATGTTCTGAACCTATGAAGAAAGTTCTCTCTGGTATGTAAATTTTTATCTGCATATTTGTGTGATTCCCAATTTTAAGATATCATTTCAAAGGAAAGGTATTATTAGTTAGCCTGGTGGAAGTCTATTTTGGATGTTCAAGACAGACCCACATTAGTGTTCTGTGTAACTTGTATCATGTATGCCATTGTAAGGGGTTCATTTGTAGAATATCTAGTGTTGGGTTATTTATGTTGTTGCAATTTCATCATTATTGAGAGAAGCTGAAAAAACACGAATACTACTCTGTTCTAAGCATTGTATTAGCAGTAGCTTTTCTATTTTTGGATTTCTCATTGTAATTGGGTTTATTCTGATTCCTCCTCAATGTTTTAACTGTACATATCTTCTGTAAATAAAAAAGAGTTGCTCCAACTGCAACTCGATTTCATGTTAATTGCCTTTTGCTGCTTTTTCTTGCTGTTTAAATATCTGGTGATACATAATCTATGGTCAATAGCTTTTGTCCTTGTAAACTCTTTCATTTTATTTTTTGAGAAAAAATTTCAGGTGGTCTCTGCTATTATCACCAAGTAAGGCTCCATGTAAACTCATGCTTTGCATTTCAGGTGCAGCAGTAGTTGATTTGAAATTTGCAATTGATGACAAATTTCAGGTTCCTCCGCTGGTGGAGGAGGGTATTCGCAGCTGTTTCCAGCTATGTTCCCCTCCCAAGGGTTCGTTCTTACGAGTTACTACTCACCTGTCAGCCACTAAAAATTCCCATCCAATTTATCCAAAAACAATGAATGCATTTACAATCTGAACTTTGCAACAGTCATCTAGTGTTTGATTCGACCTGATGATGGGGATGTGAACCTGTCACCCGGTGACAGTATGAGCATGAACCTGCAAGATACACTGTTTTTTTTTATATTCGGCGTTAGGCATACATTTTGTGTCCGATTTTTTGAACACTCGAAAACAGTTATATTTTTTAGCCCCATAGGACTTGAACTTAAATAAAGCCATACTCGCATTGGCAATTTGGCAGCAAGGTCAACTGCTCAACTTACAAGCAGTGTGTTGTCAATAGAGTGTTAGCTTAAATAGTGGAAGTGTAGCAAAGGTGATGCGTGTACAATTTAAGATCAAACACCCATTTGTGGTTCTTATCTGGCTCTGACTAACTAGTGGAAAATCAGGAGATTCACCTCTGAAATCTCATGGATGCTAACAGGGGCCAACACTTTGCTTGGGGTTGTTCAATTCTAAAGGTAAAAGATGTTTTTTTTTTCCTATAAAAATTGGTATACCCCCAAATAAAATTAGTACCCCTATTAGCAATCTTGTAAAATCTGAACAAAATACAGTACAGAGATGTAGAGTCATAGACCACTACTATGTTCAAAATATTCAGAGACAGCTAGAAAAGCAGCAACAAAACAAAAAATGAGACCATTTTTCCGATTCTACCCTTTCTCTTACACAACAACAGAAATAAACTGCCCCAAACCCTAAACATTACAAAAAAAAATCAGAAACATTCATTTCCAAAAGTAAATCCCATTTTTTTTTTCTTTCCATAAATGACATCTTAAAATCAACACCATTTTGACTGATCTAAAGGGGTTTACCTTTTTCTGCTCTGGGGTTTTTTCAGAATTCAAAGTTACAAATGAAGCAATTGAGATCTACATCTGCAGTACAGTGGTGTAGACTTTTGTACCGATTTTGAAAGCAAAAAAAAAAGGTATCATTTTTATGGTTGTTTGATTGAATTTGGATTTACTGCAAGATGGTATTTTGGGAAGATTATTTGAGTGATGAAGTAATGGGTACATTTGCACCAATAGTATTGTATTGGATATATGCTGGGATTTATCAGTTATTACCACCATTAGATCAATATCGTTTACATACAAGAAAAGAGACTGATGAGAAGAATTGTGTTGCACTTTCTACTGTGATTAAAGGTGTTTTATTACAACAGCTTGCTCAAGCTACTGTTGCCCATGTACTCTTCTTGGTTAGTATTTCTATTTCCAAACCTAATTTTACTCTAATTTTGATTTTTATTGCATATATTGATGAGATTTTGATACACCAAGTTTATACTGATACTAGGTTGACTCCATAGTTTGAGCTTTGGTTAAATTTCTAAGGTTGTCAAGAAGGGTAGATGAATTTGTGGTTGTAGAGGTCACGCTAGGATATCCTTGTTATCTTGTTGTCACAATTATCAATTGCAAGTACTGTATGTTATGTGATTTCTTGGTGACCATTGCTGCTAGTTATGTCTTCTTAGATTGTATGCGGAATTGCTGTTGGGGTTTGATGATTGGTTGTCAGCATAAATTCATCTCTGATCATTGCACTAGCATCACTCTCTTTGCCCAATCCTTTATTATTTTCCTTAGCGGATCTTAGCGGATATGTTTTCCTTTTGCAGTAGGCTAGTATGAATGACTGACCCATTTGCAAAAAGAGACTTGCAAATGTACCTAAAATGCAGTGGCTAGTATGAATGACCGACCCATTTGCAAAAATGCAGTAGCTATTATGAACGAAAACCTAGAAGCCGATATGGCTGTGGCTTGCTTTGAATTTCATGTGTTTTTAATATCTGTATGAAGATTAAATTGTGCAAATTACGTAAACTGCAGCCGTGTTAGGGTGAGATTGCTTGTGTCTTTCAGTTAAGGTGAACCATCGTGAAATGTGAGTAGGAAATATGTAATAACAATTTGGTTCGATTCTCTATCAGGCAATCAGTTCTGCCTATTTGATTAAACAGTAGTATGTTGCAGTACTTATTATTCAAAAAAATAAATTAACCATGATATCAGAACTAGTGATTTGCTAACAAAAATATCAGGCAATCAGTTCTTGCAATCTGATAGCACCACTGACTTATTAGTTGAGGTGATCTGGTTATTATGATCTTGTCAAATCCAAACCCAAATGGTAACAATCTTATTAGGAAAAGGTCCCTGTCACCTCAGCATATATAGATCCGTGACAGGGAGATGCATACTTCCATTGTACAAGGTCTTATTGGTGTGTTTCTTCTCCTATCCAGAGGACATAGGTTCTTGTTCGATATGTTGAATTTATTTCAGCAAGATCCCAGTTCCAATTATTAACTGAAGTCATCTAATATCTCATGGAGTTCAAATGTGAAAAGTGGACTGTTGTGATGGAAGCTCTATATTTGAGTTCGAATTGATCCTACATCTGCTTCAAAAAAGCTGTAAATTAAACTGTTAGGTATCAGGAAAATGTCCAATCTTGCAGAGGTCCACTTGAAAATTTCACTTAGAAAATGTGTCTATGATGTAAAAATTTGATTGTGGTACCTCATACTTTCCCCGTTCTGATAGTAATCCTTCATTGAATTGGCTCTTTTTATACAGATAACCTCTATGTTGAGCTCCTCTGAAGTTGTGGTTCAGCCCTCTCTTCCTATTCAGCTTTTGCAGATTTTTGTGGCCATGTTGGTCATGGATACATGGCAGTACTTTGTACACCGCTACATGCACCAAAACAAGTTCCTCTATCGACACGTTCACTCTCAACATCACAGATTGGTCGTTCCCTATGCAATTGGTGCTCTTTATAACCACCCTCTAGAGGGGCTTTTGCTCGACACATTTGGTGGGGTCTTCTCATTCTTGATTTCAGGAATGACTGCACGGACAGCTGTGATCTTCTTCTGCCTTGCTGTGGTGAAAACTGTCGATGATCATTGTGGTCTCTGGCTTCCTGGTAACATCTTCCATCTTTTATTCCAGAACAACACTGCTTACCATGATATCCATCATCAATTACAGGGAACAAAATTTAATTATTCACAACCATTTTTCCCAATTTGGGATAAACTACTTGGGACCCACATGCCTTACAATCTTGTGAAGCGACCTGAAGGAGGCTTCGAGGCAAGGCCAATCAAAGATTACAAAGATTAGTGATCTTTACCATTGGTTTGTGAATGTTTTTAGAGTCAGTCATTGTATCATCAACAAAAAAAAAGGCATACTGCTCAATAGAAGATCCAGTAATCTTCATCGACATGACCCGAATCGGATATGCCGAGCTATGTTAGAATATTTATTTGGCCATCGACTTCCCAAAGATCCAAAACTTTTAAGAATTGTTTCTTTCTGGCAGTTGAGGTTTGGCAATTGATGTTGAACAATTAATTTATTCACCTGACAACATTGTTTCGTTCCTGGTTTCTCCCGTGTAAGTTGCCTATTGTATTTCATCAACCACCAAGGAATTGTGTATCTTCGTTACATCTGATCCATGTTTCATGTATGTAGAATCGTTTCTTTTCATGGTTTTGATAATGTGTAATTTTTGAAGACTTCAACGGACATTTTCAGAATACGTATTCATGGTAGGTGCTTTACTGTTGCTTTCAAGATTTTTCTGGCAGTTTTCTTTTTTCTTTTTAATAAGCCAGATTTTTTGGTTCCACAAGTCTTCCATAGATTATGCAGTCTGTTCTCTTCCCCCAACTTATGGTCCTAGTTTCTTGAAGTGTACTAATGAAGTCCTGTTATGCAGCATTATGTTGTATTAGGCAAGCCAAGCCCTTTGCCTCACCTCGCCTAGGCGCGATTGAGGCGCCCAGGATTTTTTTTTTTTTTTTTTGCTCACACTTTTGCGCATTGGGCGTTTTATCGTCCAGGCGCCCCTTGCACAACTCGTGCGCCTTGGGATGGACCCTTTCACAACATTAATGCAGCAAGACGTCCTCAACTTTACACCCGTAATTTGTCCTACACCCACAAGTAGCCTCTTCCCATTCATTTTGAAGCAGTAATGGCTTTGGAAAGCTATTTGTCGTGTCTTTGTCCACTACTTCTAACGTATTTCCCACATTTCTCAAGTGTCGCACCGACACAAAAGCCCCTTCCTCCTTTGCTGAGTAAATCAGCCACATAATTCAGTTGAGTTATTTATCCAAATATTTTTAAAACATTGTTCAAATGGACAATAAAAAAAAATTATGGGTGAAATGGACAAAAAAAAATAGCAAAACTATTCATCTTGTAAACTTAAAAATTAGCAAGGATGAAATTGGATTTATCAAAATTAAAAATAAAAAAGTATTTGAAAATGGGTAGAATGAAATTAGATTCCCGACTATTTTTATATTTTTGTCAATTTAAACAAGATCAAAATCTAGATGTCTTTTTCACCCATGAATTGTTAATTTTAGTCTTTTTAACCAATTTTGTGATAATTCAATTGGATTTGTCAACATCCGCAATAATGCGCAAATTTCTTGCATAACATGGCATATCCCATAACAGTTCCGATTAAAACTTGCAACACGCAATAGTCGTGGCCATTTCTAAATTATGGTCAATTGTACCTTGATCTGACATATCCCTGTGATCGTGCAAGTCGTGTCCCCAAGTGCTTTTAATTTAATAGCCATTTTCATCCAGCTATGAGCAATTTATCTATATACACTTGAAACGGATAGTTGCAAACAGTTCAAGAAAAAGCTAGAGAGAAATCATCAAAATATTATCATGGGTGTTATGAAGTATTTCTCATTTGTTCTTCTTGTTGTGATGGTTTTATCCGTTACTCATGCACAAGCTAGTAAGAAAAAGAATTGGTGTAGTGAAACTGTTCCATACAAAATGGGTATGGAAAAGATGACAAAGTTACATTTTTACTTCCACGACAACATCACCGGCGACTATCCGACCACTTTCAAGATCGCTGAAGCACCCGGAGTATCAAACACTTCATCGACGTTTTTCGGGGAATTGTACATGGCGGATGATCCATTAACGGTAGGACCTGATCCGAATTCCAGACTTGTCGGTCGAGCTCAAGGTTTTTTTGGATTTTCTGCAAGGAAGGATTTGTCTTTGATTATGGGAATAAGTCTTGTTTTCACTGGGAACAAGAAGTTTAATGGTTCTACCATCAGTATTTTTACTCGCAATCCGATCGCTAACACAGACCGTGAATTTCCGATCGTTGGTGGAACTGGGTATTTTAAATTGGCTCGTGGGTTCGTAACTGGTAAGACATACTGGGCTAGTGGTAAAAATGCTATTGTTGAATATACTTGTAATATTATTCACTATTGATTTACAAAGCTGTTATAGGAGGTTACCAAATCCATGTAAAATAAAATAATCCTTACGATTAGATGCACTGGATTAGTCCTCTATAAATTCATATCATTAGATCCAATGGATTCATATCATATCACTGTTACCCAAGGTTACCATATTTATGTAAAATAAAATAATCCTTATCATTAGATCCAATGGATCTCTATAAATTCATATGTTGGATAATAAGTCGGAAAATATTTATTTGGTCGAAGATCACAAATTTTCATGAGTTGTTTCTTCCAAGCAGTTGGTGTTGCACACTTAAATTTATTCACCGGACATTGTTGATTTTTTTTTTTTTTTTTTTTTGTGTTAGTTGCAATGTTTTGTGTAATTTCGTATGACATTGTATTTATGCAGCTTGGCTAGTTCTTCTGGTTACCTTTAATTTATTCATTGTCGTGCAATCATGCCTCTGAAAGTGTATATTGCCGAATGCGCTGGTAGGCGCTTCAGCATGTCAGTGCTATCCTTTATGAGTTTGGACTAAGGTTTGAGAACGGATGAGCTGGATTTTCTTTTTCTAATTTTTCTTTTGCAAACTTGGGAGCTCAAATTACCTGTGTGTTACTGTTGTCAATACAATGTAAGCATTTAACAAAATGATGATTATGGCTCAAAACGGCTTTGAGATCAATGTGGTCATAGCTAGATGCATTATCACACCTTGTTCGTGGGTCTAAGTTCACATCAAGTATGGTCATGGAATTTGTTGCATCTTTGCCTACTATGCTTAAAAAATATCCTCCAACTTTCAAATGTTGTATCAACATGAAAGCCCCTGATAGACTGTGATATGGAGACACCTCATTCCATGAGTAAATCAATCCATTTGTGTAGGGGCGAAGTATCGCATAAAGCATGGTTCAACTTCCCCCTAATAAGACAGCCCTAAACACAGAGCCACTACGATAATCAAAGATCAAGGCGAAGAACAGAAGCACGATGATAAAAAAAAGAAGGCGAAGAAACAATTACACGATAAGGACAAATGGAGATCATTCCAAAAGGAGCTACGCGAAAGACATGGGAAGTAGCGCGAAGGACAACGACCTCTTCCCAAAGCCTGGCGAATAAGACAAACTGAAATAAGATCAGCCAACATAGATCTTGCATGTGATCCTCAGTTGTCTTCTACTAGTCATATTGACCTATATAAGGGTTCGAGAGAGAGAGAGAGAGAGAGAGATCGAGAGAGAGAGAGAGAGAGAGAGAGAGAGAGAGACCACATAGAGAACAATGAGATCATCTCTTAGAATTTGATATTCATCTTACATTCCTCCATTATTGTATTTAAGTTCATATTAAAATCTGTGTAAGAAGATCCATATGTCAAATACAAAGTGTTTGTGAGGATCATTCTAGTTTCAAAATAGTGAATAATATCATAAATGTTTGAGTTGATCCTTATGACTTAAGCTTTGTGTTATTATCATTATAAACGAAAGTAGTTGTGTTATTTTACGCAACTAAAAGTTGGATCCAATTAGACCAGAATATATTATAGGATCAAATTAGCCGCATACTATGGCAATAGCATATTCCCGGAAAGTTCTAATTAAAAAATTCTAACACGCCTCTCTCGTGGCCAATTCTAAATTGCGGACAATTCCTTAGCCTGAGTGAAAAAGTGAGGGTCTAACAACCACACCAAATATTTCGATTAGAAATCTGTATGGACAACTCCGACTTACTTTCTAGAGAATCAACTAGACAGTTAGACTCAATCAATAGAAAATATCTCAAGGAGTTATTATCTCAATCTCTCAATTTGATTTACTCAAGCAAATATAATATGCGAGTCTTAATCAAAGAGAGATAACTTGGATGGTACCAAAAACCAATATCCAAGTGTCAATCAATTTAAATCAACAACCAATGAGGTCGGATATTCTAATTGATTGAACTACGCACAACCTGTATTATTTCAATTATATAACAAAATATAATGCGGAAAAGAAATGACACAGACACCCGAATTTTGTTAACGAGGAAACCGCAAATCCAGAAAAACCCCGGGACCTAGTCTAGATTGAATATACACTGTGTTAAGCCGCTACAGACACTAGCCTACTCCAAATTAACTTCGGTCTGGACTATAGTTGAACGCAAACCAAGCTCACACTGATCAAAGGTACAGTTATGATCCTGCGCCTCTGATCCAAGCAGGATACTGCACACTTGATTCCCTTAGTTGATCTCACCCAAAACCAAGAGTTGCTACGACCCAAAGTCGAAGACTTTAATAAACAAATCTGTATCACACAGAAAAGTCTACAAGATAGATAAATTCGTCTCCCATGAATAAACCTATGAGTTTTGTTCCGTATTTTGATAAATCAAGGTGAACATGAACCAATCAATAAAACCAGACTTATATTCCCAAAGAACAACTCAGTTTTATCAATCACCTCACAATAGTCTTAATCGACGCAGCGAAAAAATATATTGTGGAATCACAAACGATGAGACAAAAATGTTTGTGACTACTTTCATATCTTGCCTATCGGAGATAGAAATCTCAAGCCAAGTATTACAATTGTACTCATATGATAGAAATATCAAGATCATATCACACAACTACAAGAAAAGTAGTATCGGCCTGGATTCACAATCCCTGATGAAGTCTTTAAGTCGTTAACCTGATTTTCGAAGAAGAAAACCAAAGGTTAAAGGAGAATCGACTCTAGTTTAGCACAACTAGTATCACACAGAATATGTGGGGATTAGGTTTCCCAGTTGCTAGAGTTCTCCCTTATATAGTCTTCAAATCAGGGTTCGCAATCAATGTTAGTTTGGTAACAAAGCATTCAATATTCACCGTTAGATGAAAACCTGATTAGATACAAGCTAATATTTATCAACCGTTAGATCGAAAACTTAGCTTGTCATACACACATGTACTAGACAATTTTAGGTTCGTGTAACCGTTCCCAAACTTGTTCATTAGTTGGTTCAACACTAGTTAACCAAATGGTTAGCCAAATGATAACTTCCATATCAACCATATTATTCTTCACCATAACTAGTACAAATGACTTAAATGAACTAGTTAGAGAGTTGTTCAATTGCAAGAAAATCTTATGTACTACACAAGACACAATCGAAACAAAAACGATGTGATTCACTCGAATCGATTCATGAACTATAAAGCCACGGTTTGCAATAACATTCCTTAGTTTATTAAGATAAGTTCACAAACATCGTTTTTAGACATAACCTACTCAAGTTCGCGGATTGGGTTCGTGGACTTAAGTTCCCGGATGGAGTTTGCAAACTCCAGCAGAAATTATCAGGTTCGAGAACTACGCCAATTCGCAGAATGGGTTCGCGGACTGAGCTCACGCACTACTCCGGTTTCACTTGATCAACAAAGTTCGCAAACTTCTGTTCAAGCAATAAGTACTTATACATATATGTGTTACCACAACAATGCTTATATCCTCCAATGGTTATATTGTCTAAACTCTCATTCCAATCATTGAAACATTCTCAGAGGGCGTTATATAGTTGTTATTCATAAACTATTTTTCGTCAGAACGATTTCCAAAATGATTGAAACATAACATGACTTTCGTCACTAGGTAAAGATGAACTTGGCTAAAGTGAAAGCTTAACCAACACATATTTCGATAAATAGATAAGCGAGATATACTCATCTCGAAATATCACATGTGTATATTCTTAGTCTATATAGTAATACTACTTTTGTCTCAAGATATGAGATAGAGTAGATAGACTTTTGAGTGATAGATAAGTTCAGGTCTCCACATACCTTTAGTAGATGAAGGTCCACTGGTTTCTTGAATAGTCCTTCATCTTGTATGATGATTTCCATGGAGTTCTTGAGCTCAACTACATTTTCTATCCTAGTCCGAGACCTTAGCTATAGTAGACTAGAAATCAAGACTTTATAGTTTTGATCACTAACATTGAAAAACATGCTTGAGATAGCAACGCATGCGAGTTCAACCGAGCAATGATCTAACAATCTCCCCCTTTGTCAATTTTAGTGGCAAAACTATTAATACATATGGAATACAAAAAATATATAAATAAACTTTGTAGCTCCTATTCCACATGTCTAATCTTCAACATTACTCGCAATCTTCGTCACTTCCAAGTAGTCCGATGATCTCAAAGGTTGTAAGTTTAGCATCATCGTTGTTGAAAATCCATAGCTATAACAATGAGAAAAGCAGTGATTCTCAATCATTGTTATACAATGTTATAGTATTATTACACAGCGTCAAAGTTCAATTGCATCACAACTTCAACAACAATACTATGGTGATACTTCACTCCCCTTTAATCAATACTCCATCTCACATGGAAACCACTCTCCCTTACATAATGATCCGAAAACCATATGTATTTGTAGTATGAACTACATATTAATTCTCCCCCTTTTTGTCAATAAAATTAGCAAAGGTACAAGAACGGGATCCTAATGAAATTTCCGTAAGATACATTTCATGACCAAAGGTAAATGTATATCATCTTGTTTAGATGCAATCATAAAGACGAAGCTAAATGCATTCATCAAGGAGTTTACAAAGATAC
Source organism: Papaver bracteatum (assembly GCA_023529315.1). Taxonomy (NCBI): domain Eukaryota; kingdom Viridiplantae; phylum Streptophyta; class Magnoliopsida; order Ranunculales; family Papaveraceae; genus Papaver; species Papaver bracteatum. The sequence goes on along the minus strand of JAJJWX010000461.1, from coordinate 158,073 downwards.
AAGATAACCCATCTAATATTCCACAACCGCAATCCCCATATAGATTTGGCAATTAAGCACGAGTTCAAAAGAACTCTCACCCATAAAATGTCATTCCCAAGGGAACAAAAAGAGCGACCTTAATTTCAAAAAAGAAAAGAAGGATTTCTTTAGACTCAACAAATTACATACAAGTATGAATTTAGAATCCAACAAGAAATATTCAATCAAATTAACCTAAGCGAACCAAGATTAATTTGACTAAATATGCTCAACACAAGTAAACTTATGGAGACTTAATAACTCGATTAGATTAGTCATAAGAGAACTCATAGTTAACCTAACTGGAATACACAATTAAACTAATCACAAAAGTAATCAATTCGTTTATACTCACATATAAAAATCTATGGAGCGATGACTAAGTTAATCACATAAATAACCAACCCCAGTCAATCATGCTCAACATGAGAAAAACTTACGGAGTCATAACTAAATAATCACACAAGATGTTTGATTTAGTTCAATATACTCGGCGTAAATTACCTTACTGAACACAACTAAGATAATCACGAAAATAATCAACTTGGTTGTCTAGTGCTCAACATAAGACACAATACAGAGTCTCACAGTAATACACAAAAAATAGATCAGGGAAGATCAATTACTGTGGAATACACAAGGATTCATTCTATGTTTCCATCACCATTTGCACAATGACACACAATAGACATAATCCTTGAATCACAAAAGATTTTAACCTATCTTACATTAATAATTGACAATATAGGCTTTACTTTTGTGTTTGTAAAAAGTCTATTCATTCTTTTATCAATATTTGCATATCAATTCACGAAGGACTTTACTTTTGACAAAATATGGGACAATAAAGTTGACGGACGTAAACACACATATCCCATAAAAATATTGCAATATATGAAACCATAAAGATTAATACTGCAACCATCATCTTCCAAACAAGTTTAGAATTTATCACAATAAATCTAAAAACAAGAAGATGAAAATTTTGTACATAGCTATGTGTAATCACAATAATGGCTATTCCAAAACACTAATTATCCTTCTAAACAAAAGAGAAAAATAGAAGATTTACTAGGCAATAAGATCTTTGAAGAATTCTTTATCGTCCCCGAACTCCTTGTCGTCAACAACCATTGGAACATAAGGTTCATTAAGGTAGGAGTTTATATCAATAAACCTTATTAGTTGCTGTTGTCGAACCAGGGCCTACTGAATATCATGAGTCTTATACATAAAGGCCTTTATTTGCCGAGTCTCCTTGCGCAGCTCCTTCAATACTTCAAGAACATCAGAAAACTTCTGAGAATTTGAAGGAACAACTCTTGGCTTCTTCATATTCCTTATTTTTCTTTTCAAGGTTGGAGGCAGTGGAGATTTTTATTTTTCCTTCATGATTGATGGCTTAACAATCGCATTAACTTCTTTTTTATCAGATGATATCATTCTTGGAGTTTCCATGAATGTATGGGTTTGTGAGAGGAAATCACAATTAACTCAACAAGTAGTCTTGAGATAATAAGAGGTTTTAGAGAAGGAAAAGGAATATAGGGTTCGAAACCTTTAAGCAGGTTCGTAAACGACCAACTCTTATCCCTCTAAAGAGTATAATCGTCGATAATACCCTTTTCTTTTGTTTGATAGAGAAAAAAACAAGGACAAACCTTAGAAAAGAAGAAAAAAAAACTTTTCCTGAAGCCTGAGAGGTACAAAATCATTGTCTCTTTTGATCAGGCACATTAGACAATATTTTAAAAAATAACACAATCAAGTTACGTTGTGGTGAACAACAATTTGTCCACCAATTTCCTCTTGTAGGAAATACACAGACTTTTGTCTATCAAAACAGTTTGACCATACTTTCTTTTCAAATGGTCTTGGTTTTCCCTTACAAACTAACTTCTTAGATGAAGATAAAATCTTACATACCTCAGTGGTATTCTGTGTAAGTTTAAGCTTTCTTGCTAAATGATTTGCTCTTCGTTGAAGTTTGTTGACGTGCCTTTGTTTGTGTTTGAACTTGTAACACTTCGAGAATTCATGACCTTTTAATGAACAATATGAGCACGTCATACTTGGATAATAATCAAGCTTCGGAGATGTGCAAGTAGCTAGGCACATAGTGGATCCTGAAACATTATAAACAGAGTTTCCAAGGAAAGGGTCAACGTTTTCTTCCAGAATGGTTGGATTATCTCCTGAAAGAATACTGAAATTGATGTGTGTATTACCACAATTATCAAAATCAATATTTTCACCAAGAAGTGCAACACTTGATTTCTCGTCTTCATTTGAATCATAACTGTCAGACATTTCATCAAGAGTTGCAGCAAGACCTTTGTTCCCAGTGTATTTTCTCCGATTTGGACACTCGTTTGCAAAATGACCAAATCCATTACACTTAAAGCACTAAGGCATATCCTCGTCATCAGTTTCATCAATATCCCTATTTTGAGGAGGAACACGATTATGAGGTTTGACTGATGCCTTAGGATTATCTCTGGATAACCGTTTACTTCTCTTCAACAGAAGATCCCTAAACTTTCTTGTGATCATCGAGACTGATTTGTCAATCTCAGAGTGATCATCTTCAGAGATATACACTTTTTTACATTTATCAAATAATTTAGTGTCCTTTAGTGCTTTGAACGCAACATCCTTAGATTTGGATGAATGTTCATGATCAAAGATCTTTAGGTTTCTAACTAGCGTATTTCGGGAGAGAGTATCAAGGTTATTACTCTCAATGATGGCATGCTTCTTAGCATCGTATTGATCTGACATTTTTCATCACAATGTCCTTTTCAGGAATAGTCTTACCCAATGAAAAAGATGCATTAACAATTTCAGACACTTTGTGATTAAACTCATCAAATGTTTCTTCATCTGCCATACGCAGGTTTTCCCAATCGGAATTATGGTTTTGAAGCCTAGCTTCCTTTTTACTGGTATTACCTTTAAATACGGTTACTAAGATATCCCAATCTTCTTGCGACTTAGTGCAATTAGACACATGGTGCAGAAGATTTGGGGTAATGGCATGTATGATCGCATTCAAACCGTGTGAATTTTTCTTTGCAGCAAGAATTTCGGAAGGGGTGTATTCACTAATATTTTTTTGAACGTTTACGTTTCCAACTGCCACTACGGGAGGATCATAGCCATTAACAACATATACTCATGATTGAAAATCACGTGCTTGAAGAAAAGCTTGCATATCAATTTTTCACATAAGTAATTAGAGCCATCGAATATTGGTGGTACATTTATTGAGATAAGACCTCCGTCCAGAGAGTCAGATTGCTACAAACACAGACTTGCGAGGTCTTGAACGTGTTTTCCTGCTCTGATACCAATTGAAAAAGAGGGGGTCTAACAACCACATCCAATCTTTCGATTAGCAATCTGTATGTACAACTCCGAGTTACTTTCTAGAGAATCAACTAGACAGTTAGACTCAATCAATAGAAAATATCTCAAGGAGTTATTATCTCAATCTCTCAATTTGATTTACTCAAGAAAATATAATATGCGAGTCTTAATCAAAGAGAGATAACTTGGATGGTACCAAAAACCAATATCCAAGTGTCAATCAATTTAAATCAACAACCAATAAGGTCGGATATTCTAATTGATTGAACTACACACAACCTATATTATTTCAATTATATAACAAAATATAATGTGGAAAAGAAATAACACAGACACCAGAATTTTGTTAACGAGGAAACCGCAAATGCAAAAAAACCTCGGGACCTAGTCCAGATTGAACATACACTGTATTAAGCCGCTACAGACACTAGCCTACTCCAAATTAACTTCGGTTGGGACTGTAGTTGAAACCCAACCACTCTCACACTGATCCAAGGTATAATTATGCTTCTACGCCTCTGATCCAAGCAGGGTGCTGCGCACTTGATTCCCTTAGTTGATCTCACCCACAACCAAGAGTTGCTACGGCCCAAAGTCGAAGACTTTAATAAACAAATCTGTATCACACAGAAAAGTCTACAAGATAGATAAATTCGTCTCCCACGAATAAACCTATGAGTTTTGTTCCGTCTTTTGATAAATCAAGGTGAACAGGAACAAATCAATAAAACCATACTTATATTCCCGAAGAACAACTCAGTTTTATCAATCACCTCACAATAGTCTTAATCGACGCAGCGAAAAAAGATATTGTGGAATCACAAACGATGAGACGAAGATGTTTTTGACTACTTTTATATCTTGCCTATCGAAGATAGAAATCTCAAGCCAAATATTACAATTGTACTCATATGATAGAAATATCAAGATCATATCACACAACTACAAGAAAAGTAGTATCGGCCTGTCTTCACAATCACTGATGAAGTCTTTAAGTCGTTAACCTGATTTTCGAAGAAGAAAACCAAAGTTTAAAGGAGATCACCTTAGTTTAGCACAACTAGTATCACACAGAATGTGTGGGGATTAGGTTTCCCAGTTTCTAGAGTTATCCCTTATATAGTCTTCAAATCAGGGTTTGCAATCAATGTTAGCTTGGTAACAAAGCATTCAATGTTCACCGTTAGATGAAAACTTGATTAGATACAAGCTAATATTTATCAACCGCTAGATCGAAAACTTAACTTGTCATACACACATGTACTAGACAATTTTAGGTTCGTGTAACCGTTCCCAAACTTGTTCATTAGTTGGTTCAACACTAGTTAACTAAATGGTTAGCCAAATGATAACTTCCATATCAACCATATTATTCTTCACCATAACTAGTACAAATGACTCAAATGAACTAGTTAGAGAGTTGTTCAATTGCAAGGAAATCTCATGTACTACACAAAAAACAATCGAAACAAAAACGATGTGATTCACTCGAATCGATTCATGAACTATAAAGCCACGGTTTGCAATAACATTCCTTAGTTTATTAAGATAAGTTCACAAACATCGTTTTTAGACATAGCCTACTCAATTTTGCGGACTGGGTTCGTGGACTTAAGTTCCCGGAAGGAGTTCACAAACTCCAGCAGAAATTCTCAGGTTCGAGAACTATGCCAATTTGTGGACTGGTTTCGCGGACTGAGCTCACGCACTACTCCGGTTTCACTTGATCAACAAAGTTCGCAAAATTCTGTTCAAGCAATAAGGACTTATACATATATGTGTTACCACAACAATGCTTATATCATCCAATGGTTATATTGTTTAAACTCTCATTTCAATCATTGAAACATTCTCAGAGGGCGTTATATAGTTGTTATTCATAAACTATTTTTCGTCAGAACGATTTCCAAAATGATTGAAACATAACATGACTTTCGTCACTAGGTAAACATGAACTTGGATAAAGTGAAAGCTTAACCAACACATATTTCGAGAAATAGATAAGCGAGATATACTCAACTCGAAATATCACATGTGTATATTCTTAGTCTATATAGTAATACTACTTTTGTTTCAAGATATGAGATAGAGTAGATAGACTTTTGTGTGATAGATAAGTTCAAGTCTCCACATACCTTTAGTCGATGAAGATCCACGGGTTCCTTGAGTAGTACTTCATCTTGTATGATGATTTCCATTGAGTTCTTGATCTCAACTACACTTTCTATCCTAGTCCGAGACCTTAGCTATAGTAGACTAGAAATCAAGACTCTATAGTTTTGATCACTAACATTGACAAACATGCTTGAGATAGCAACGCATGCGAGTTCAACCGATCAATGCTCTAACAATCCCCCCCTTTGTAAATTTTAGTGGCAAAACTATTAATACATATGGAATACAAAAAATATATAAATAAACTTTGTAGCTCTTATTCCACATGTCTAATCTTCAACATTACTCGCAATCTTCGTCACTTCCAAGTAGTCCAATGATCCCAAAGGTTGTAAGTTTAGCATCATCGTTGTTGAAAATCCATAGCTATAAGAATGAGAAAAGAAGTGATTCTCAATCATTGTTATACAGTGTTATAGTATTATTACACAGCGTCAAAGTTCAATTTCATCACAACTTCAACAACAATACTATGGTGATACTTCACTCCCCTTTAGTCAATACTCCATCTCACATGGAAACCACTCCCCCTTACATAATGATCCTAAAACCATATGTATTTGCAGTATAAACTACATATTAATTCTCCCCCTTTTTTGTCAATAAAAATGGAAAAGGTACAAGAACGGGATCCTAATGAAATTTCCGTAAGAGACATTTCATGACCAAAGGTAAATTTATATCATCTTGTTTAGATGAAATCATAATGACGAAGCTAAATGCATTCATCAAGGAGTTTATAAAGATACAAGATAACCCCTCTAATATTCCACAGCTGCACTCCCCACAAAGATTTGGCAATTAAGCACGAGTTCAAAAGAACTCTCACCCATAAAATGTCATTCCCAAGGGAACAACAAGAGCGACCTTAATTTCAAAAAAGAAAAGAAAGATTTCTTTAGACTCAACAAGTTACATACAAGTATGAATTTAGAATCCAACAAGAAATATTCAATCAAATTAACCTAAGCGAACCAAGATTAATTTGACTAAATATGCTCAACACAAGTAAACTTATGGAGACTTAATAACTCGATTAGATTAGTCACAAGAGAACTCATAGTTAACCTAACTGGAATACACAATTAAACTAATCACAAAAGTAATCAATTCTTACTCACATAAGAAAATCTATGGAACGATGACTAAGTTAATCACATAAATAACCAACTCCAGTCAATCATGCTCAACATGAGAAAAACTTACGGAGTCATAACTAAATAATCACACAAGATGTTTGATTTAGTTCAATATACTCGGCGTAAATTACCTTACTGAACACAAATAAGATAATCACGAAAATAATCAACTTGGTTGTCTAATGCTCAACATAAGACACAATACAGAGCCTCATAGTAATACAAAAAAAATGGATCAGGGAAGAATAATTACTGTGGAATACACAAGGATTCATTCTATGTTTCCATCACCATTTGCACAATGACACACAATAGACATAATCCTTGAATCACAAAAGATTTTAACCTATCTTACATCAATAATTGACAATATAGGCTTAACTTTTGTGTTTGGAAAAAGTCTATTCATTATTTTATCAATATTTGCATATCAATTCACGAAGGACTTAATTTTGACAAAATATGGGACAATAAAGTTGACGGACGTAAACACACATATCCCATAAAAATATTACAATATATGAAACCATAAAGATTAATACCGCAACCATCATCTTCCAAACAAGATTACAAAATCATTGTCTCTTTTGATCAGGCACATTAGACAAGATTTTAAAAAATAACACAATCAAGTTACGTTGTGGTGAACAACAATTTGTCCACCTATTTCCTCTTGTGGGAAATCCACAGACTTTTGTCTATCAAAACAGTTTGACCATACTTTCTTTTCAAATGGTCTTGGTTTTCCCTTACAAACTAACTTCTTAGATGAAGATAAAATCTTACATACCTCAGCGGTATTCTGAGCAAGTTTAAGCTTTCTTGCTAAATGATTTTCTCTTCGTTGAAGTTTGTTGACGTGCCTTTGTTTGTGTTTGAACTTGTAACACTTCGAGAATTCATGACCTTTTAATGAACAATATGAGCACGTCATACTTGGATAATAATCAGGCTTCGGAGATGTGCAAGTAGCTAGGCACATAGTGGATCCTGAAACATTATAAACAGAGTTTCCAAGGAAAGGGTCAACGTTTTCTTCCAGAATGGTTGGATTATCTCCTGAAAGAATACTGAAATTGATGTGTGTATTACTACAATTATCAAAATCAATATTTTCACCAAGAAGTGCAACACTTGATTTCTCGTCTTCATTTGAATCATAACTGTCAGACATTTCATCAAGAGTTGCAGCAAGACCTTTGTTCCCAGTGTATTCTCTCCGATTTGGACACTCGTTTGCAAAATGACCAAATCCATTACACTTAAAGCACTAAGGCATATCCTCGTCATCAGTTTCATCAATATCCCTATTTTGAGGAGGAACATGATTATGAGGTTTGACGGATGCCTTAGGATTATCTCTGGATAACCGTTTACTTCTCTTTAACAGAAGATCCCTAAACTGTCTTGTGATCATCGAGACTGATTTGTCAAGATCTTCATCTGATGAATCAATCTCAGAGTGATCATCTTCAGAGATATACAATTTTTTACATTTATCAAATAATTTAGTATCCTTTAGTGCTTTGAACACAACATCCTTAGATTTGGATGAATGTTCATGATCAAAGATCTTTAGCTTTCTAACTAGCGTATTTCGGGAGAGAGTATTAAGGTTATTTGTCTCAATGATGGCATGCTTCTTAGCATCGTATAGATCTGACATTTTCATCACAATGTCCTTTTCAGGAATAGTCTTACCCAATGCAAAAGATGCATTAACAATTTCAGACACTTTGTGATTAAACTCATCAAATGTTTCTTCATCTGCCATACGCAGGTTTTCCCAATCGGAATTATGGTTTTGAAGCCTATCTTCCTTTTTACTGGTATTACCTTTAAATACGGTTACTAAGATATCCCAAGCTTCTTGCGACTTAGTGCAATTAGACACATGGTGCAGAAGATTTGGGGTAATGGCATGTATGATCGCATTCAAACCGTGTGAATTTTTCTTTGCAGCAAGAATTTCGGAAGGGGTGTATTCACCAATATTTTTTGGAACGTTTACGTTTCCAACTGCCACTACGGGAGGATCATAGCCATTAACAACATATTCCCATGATTGAAAATCACGTGCTTGAAGAAAATCTTGCATATCAATTTTTCACATAAGTAATTAGAGCCATCGAATATTGGTGGTACATTTATTGAGATAACACCTCCGTCCAGAGATTCAGATTGCTACAAACACAGACTTGCGAGGTCTTGAACGTGTTTGCCTGCTCTGATACCAATTGAAAAAGCGGGGGTCTAACAACCACATCCAATGTTTCGATTAGCAATCTGTATGTACAACTCCGAGTTACTTTCTAGAGAATCAACTAGACAGTTAGACTCAATCAATAGAAAATATCTCAAGGAGTTATTGTCTCAATCTCTCAATTTGATTTACTCAAGAAAATATAATCTGTGAGTCTTAATCAAAGAGAGATAACTTGGATGGTACCAAAAACCAATATCCAAGTGTCAATCAATTTAAATCAACAACAAGTAAGGTCGGATATTCTAATTGATTGAACTACGCACAACCTATATTATTTCAATTATATAACAAAATATAATGCGGAAAAGAAATAACACATACACCAGAATTTTTTTAACGAGGAAACCGCAAATGCAAAAAAACCCCGGGACCTAGTCCAGATTGAACATACAATGTATTAATCCGCTACAGACACTAGCCTACTCCAAATTAATTTCTGTCTGGACTGTAGTTGAACCCCAACCACTCTCACACTGATCCAAGGTATAATTATGCTTCTACGCCCTGATCCAAGCAGGATACTGCGCACTTGATTCCCTTAGTTGATCTCACCCACAACTAATAGGTGTAGAATACACCGTATTTATTATCTAGAGTTTATGCTTTCTTTTCTATTATTTCTTGTAAATTATGTATTTTACGCATGTTTTTGAGTTTTTAGGTACTCTGGAGTCATACAGAGGAAAATAAGAAGAAATCACCAAATTTGAGCACAAAAGGGAAAAATTGTCATTCCATGAACGAATACTATCTGGAGTCAAGTCAAGGTTAAGGGGAAACTCTTTTTGGGAGGAATATTAAATACAACCAGCTCTGGTTAAGGGGTATCCAGCCTTGTATTAGAAGAGAAATGTTAAAAAACCCAATCTGGGTGGCTCTTATGAGTGGAGTGTCATTACCTAGCCCTACCTCTTTACCCTTGATCGAGAGAAATCAATAATTCTCTCAATCATTTGCATCTGAAAAAAATACAGAGAGAAAGGGGAGAATCTTCAGCCGCACCCGTTAATGGCAGAAATAGAGATCGAGAAGAAGTGAGGGTGTTGGTGTTCCAGAGAGATTCAATGGAGATGAAGGTGGTTCTGTTTTTGTTTTGAGGAGAAGGAACTTAGGGTTTGCTGGAAATCAAAAAGGGGATCCGAGAGATGTTGGTGGTGCTGTTAATTGGTTTGAATCAAGAATGGGTATGTGATTGATGTGGAGATGCTGCTGTTGAGATCGAGAACAGATTGAATCTGAGAAGATAATAGGGATTTTGAGTTCTAGCGGCCTAAGATAGAATGGGTTTGAGAAGATTTGAAAAGGAGTAGTGATTCTGATTGATTTCGAGATCTCAGAAGATGGGTTTTGTGGCTGGAGAATTACTGTGAGATTTGGGTCTCGATTGAGATTGAATTGCTGCTGATGGATTGGAGTTTGAGAGTTTCTACGATGAAGATTTGGTTCTCCTGCCGTTAATTGAAGATAACATTGAACTCAGGGGATGCTGTTGATTGTGCGTCTATAAAGAATTGAGTTCATTGTGCTGTTATGAGATACAGTGGTGGAGATGATGCCGCAGTGAACCAAGAACTGAGTAGCAGATGGGTGTGTGACTGTGTGATTGGGTTGAGCTGAACAAGAAGGATGTTGGTGCTGCAATAAATCTTGGAGTTCTGTTTTTGTGTAAAAACTGCAGGAGAGCTCAACTGTGTTAATGAAATTGAATGTGTTAGATGTATGTGTTAGGCTTGTTACATGGGAGTGAAGAATAACCTGAAATACAGTCGGAAATGCTGTGAAAACAGAGGAAACTCCATTTGAATCACCCCTCTGATGAGTCGACTCAATGACTCGGTGAACCTAACTCGGTGAGTCAGTCGAAATCGTGATGGAATATTATTTTGATGGCAACATAACTCAGGTAATCGGCGGTGCCTGATTACGGCCAATTTACCGCGAAAAACCCAGTTTTCCGGCGAACGTTTTTTGGACATAATTTTACACGGGTTTTCTCACACATGGGCTTGGTGGACCACTTGGAGATGGGTTTTGAGAAGACCTAATATTGGAAGGAGTATCCTTTATGGAAATTGAGAAACATATAAAAGATAAGACTTTTCTCTAATCTTAATATCTTTTTCTTCTACTTTTATTCTAAGGTTTACAATATGATAGGTTTTCTCTTCCTCCTTGTTATGAACTCCATGAATATGAGTACCTAGTTTTTATTATTGGTTATGGAATAATTGGATTTCACATAATATGCTTTTTGATATGATAAATTAGTTTTGTATCCATATTATCGATTATGATTCACTATTTATATTGTTACATGATTTGAATGCTTGTTTGTTCGAGTCGCGAATCGGTTGAGTTTGTTTTCATCTCTATTGCTAGATTAGGGTTTGTAATGCGCAAAAATGATAGATTCCTGATTACAAGTAGCATGATTATGGTTATAGCTTGTAGTGATGCATCCATATGATCATATGTGAACCATAACCTTTGTTAAATTGAATTAGTGCGCTTTCCACGTTCGATTGCTTTGATTGTCCTGATTTTATAGAACTTAATGCATCTAGGGAATTAAACTTGATTAGTGCTTTTACACGTTAGGTTGTTCTCTTAGATAGACCTCATACTCGCATCTTTTAATGTGTTTGTTGATGACAAGAGGAAATTAGCGGGATATACTTGTGATCAAGGTATTCTAGGGCCTTTGATAAAAGTTGAGATTAAATATCAATTCTACTTATTTTTAAAAAGCATGTTTGTGAATGAAGATGAATCCTTAACCAATATATCTTCTACTTGATTTATTTGTTATTTGCTTTTATATTAGTTTAGTTATATAAAAATCAGAAAATCCCCCGTTGTTTTACATAAGAAACCGAAACATATTGACAACCTAGTCCTCTCTGTGGGAACAATCATTTCTTTCCCTTGCTTCATTATATATTTTGAGTAATAAGAAAGTGTAATTTATTTTTGACGCCTACGACAGCGATCAACAACCAAGAGTTGCTACGACCCAAAGTCGAAGACATTAATAAACAAATCTGTATCATACAGAAAAGTCTACAAGATAGATAAATTTGTGTACCACGAATAAACCTATGAGTTTTGTTCCGTCTTTTGATAAATCAAGGTGAACAGGAACCAATCAATAAAACCAGACTTATATTCCAGAAGAACATCTCAGTTTTATCAATCACCTCACAATAATTTTAATCGACGCAGCGAAAAAATATATTGTGGAATCACAAACTATGAAACGAAGATGTTTGTGACTACTTTAATATCTTACCTATCAGAGATAGAAATCTCAAGCCAATTATTATAATTGTACTCGTACGATAGAAATAGCAAGATCAGATCACACAACTACAAGAAAAGTAGTATCGACCCGGCTTCACAATCCCAGTGACGTCTTTAATTAGTTAACCTGGTTTTAGAAGAAGAAAACCAAAGGTTAAAGGAGAATCGACACCATATTAGCACAACTAGTATCACACAGAATGTGTGGGGATTAGGTTTCCCAGTTGCTAGAGTTCTCCCTTATATATTCTTCAAATCAGGGTTTGCAATCAATGTTATCTTGGTAACAAAGCATTCAATATTCACCATTAGATGAAAACTTGATTAGATACAATCTAATATTTATCAACCGATAGATCAAAAACTTAGCTTGTCATACACACATGCATTAGACAATTTTAGGTTCGTGTAACCGTTCCTAAACTTGTTCATTAGTTGGTTCAACACTAGTTAACCAAATGGTTAGCCAAATGATAACTTCCATATCAACCATATTCTTCTTCACCATAAATAGTACAAATGACTCAAATGAACTAGTTAGAGAGTTGTTCAATTGCAAGGAAATCTCATGTACTACACAAGACACAATCGAAACAAAAACGATGTGATTCACTCGAATCAATTCATGAACTATAAATCCACGGTTTGCAATAGCATTCCTTAGTTTATTAAGATAAGTTCACAAATATCGTTTTTAGACATAACCTACTCAAGTTCGCGGACTGGGTTCGCGGACTGGGTTCGCGGACTTAAGTTCCCGGACGGAGTTCACAAACTCCAGCAGAAATTCTCAGGTTCGAGAACTACGCCAATTCGCGGACTGAGCTTGTATGCTGAGTTCGCGGACTGAGTTCATGCATAACTCCGGTTTCGCTTGATCAACAAAGTTCGCAAACTTCGGTTCAAGCAATAAGGAATTATACATATATGTGTTACCACGATAATGCTTATATCCTCCAATGGTTATATTGTATAAACTCTCATTTCAATCATTGAAACATTTTCAGAGGGCGTTATATAGTTGTTATTCACAAACTATTTTTCGTCAGAGCGATTTCCAAAATGATTGAAACATAACAGGACTTTCGTCACTAGGTAAAGATGAACTTGGCTAAAGCGAAAGCTTTACCAACACATATTTCGAGAAATAGATAAGCGAGATATACTCATCTCGAAATATCACATATGTATATTCTTAGTCTATATAGTAATATGACTTTTGTCTCAAGATAGGAGATAGAGTAGATAGACTTTTGAGTGATATATAAGTTCAAGTCTCCACTTACCTTTGGTCGATGAAGATCCACTAGTTCCTTGAGTAGTCATTCGTCTTCTATGATGATTGCCATGGACTTCTTGAGCTCAACTACACTTTCTATCCTAGTCCGAGACCTTATCTATAGTAGACTAGAAATTAAGACTTTATAGTTTTGATCCCTAACATTGACAAACATGCTTGAGATAGCAACGCATGCGAGTTCGACCGAGCAATGCTCTAACACTGAGTCCCTGATGATAACATATCAATGGATATTAAGAATACTAGTTTTACTACTGAGAGAAGATAAAAGCCATTACATTAGCTGTCTGTAAAAAAAAAAAACTATTTAAACATAATTAACCGACACAAGCACATGTGACACATATGTGGGAAGAAAGTGGGAAAAGCAGATTTAAAACTTAACCTACACCGCTGCCTATCTGATGTAACACCCCGTATTTTTATCATGACACATGCTCAAAGATGAGCCATGGAATGAGATAAAACTTAATCTCAAGATTCTGTTGCTTTAAGAGGAACATTGGCCTAGAGCCAATATAGCGCCACATATTGCGCATTTCGAAGGCATATTAGCCAAGGGACAATGTTGCATCATCATGATCCATTAGGCTAGTTGGGTATATGGCTTTGGGAATTGAAAATAAATCATTGCTAGTAAGAAAAAGAATTTGTGTAGTGAAACTGTTCCATACAAAATGGGTATGGAAAAGATGATGGAGTTACATTTTTACTTTCAGACAACATCACCAGCGACTATCCAACCACTTTCAAGATCGCCGAAGCACCCGGAGTATGAAACACTTCATCGACGTTTTTCGGGGAACTGTACATGGCGGATGATCCATTAACGGTAGGACCTGATCCGAATTCCAGACTTGTCGGTCGAGCTCAAGGTTTTTTTGGATTTTCCGCAAAGAAATATTTGTCTTTGATTATGGGAATAAGTCTTGTTTTCACCGGAAACAAGAAGTTTAATGGTTCTAACATCAGTATTTTTACTCGCAATCAGATCACTGACACAGACCGTGAATTTGCAATTGTTGGTGGAACTGGGTATTTTAAATTGACTCGTGGGTTCGTAACTGCTAAGATATACTGGGCTAGTGGTAAAAATGCTATTGTTTAATATACTTGTAATATTGTTCACTATTAGTTTACAAGGCTGTTATAGGAGGTTACTAAATCTATGTAAAATAAAATAATCCTTATCATTAGATCCACTGGATCTCTATAAATTCATATGTTGGATAATAAGTCGGAAAATATATATTTGGCAGAAGATCACAAACTTTCATGAGTTGTTTCTTCCTAGCAGGTGATGTTGCACACTTAAATTTATTCACCAGACATTGTTGTTTTTCATTGTTTTTTCTTGTGCTAGTTGCAATGTTTTGTGTAATTTCGTATGACATTGTATTTATTCAGCTTGGCTAGTTCTTATGGTTACCTATAATTTTGTCATTGTCGTGCAATCATGCCTCCGAAAGTAAGTCCCAATTTGAGGGGAATAATAACCGAGGTGAGCTCACCATATATCCCTTTAAGGTGTATATGGTGAATGCGCTGGTAGGCGCTTCAGCATGTCAGTGCCATCCTTTATGAGTTTGGACTAAGGTTTGAGAACGGATGAGCTGGATCTTCTTTTTCTAATTTTTCTTTTGCAAACTAGGGATATCAAATTTCCTGTGCATTCCTGTTGTCAATACTTAACAAAATGATGATTATGTCTCAAAACGGCTTTGAGATCAATGGGGTCATAGCTAGATTCATTATCACCTTGTTCGTGGGTATAAGTTCACATCAAGTATGGTCATGGAATTTGTTGCATCTTTGCCTACTATGCTTAACATATTTCCTCCAACTCTCAAATGTCACATCAACATGAAATCCCCCGATAGATTGTGATATGGAAACACCTCATTCCCTGAGTAAATCAATCCAGTTGTTTTGGGGAAAAATATCGCGTAAGGCATGATTCAACTCCCCCCCAGATAAGACATCCCTAATCACAGAGCCACTATGATAATCAAAGATCAAGGCGAAGAACAGAAGCGTGGTGATAAAGAAAGAAGGTGAAGAAAAAATTACACGATAAGGACAAAATGGAGATCAGTCCAAAAGGAGATACGCGAAAGACATGGTAATTAGCGTGAAGGACAACGACCTCTTCCGAAATCCTGGCGAATAATACAAACTAAAATCAGATCAGCCAACAAATATCTTGCATGTGATCCTCAGTTGTCTTTTACTAGTCATATTGGCCTATATAAGGGTTCAAAAGTGATAGAGAGAGAGAGAGAGGGGAAAAAAGGGAGAAGAACCAAGAAACCACTTAGAGAACAGTGAGATCATCTATTATAATTTGATATTCGTCTTACATTCCTCCATTGTTGTATTTAAGTTCATATTGAAATCATTGTAAGAAGATCCATATGTCCAATACAAAGTGTTTGTGAAGATCATTCTAGTGTCAAAATAGTGAATAATATCATAAATGTTTGAGTTGATCCATATGACTTAAGCTTTGTGTTATTATCATTATAAATGGGTGTAGTTGTGTGATTTTACGCAACTACAAGTTGGATCCAATTAGACCAGAATGTATTATAGGATCAAATTACTCTCATACTATGGCAATGGCATATTCCAGGAAAGTTCTAATTAAAAAAATTCTAACATGCCTCTCTCGTGGCCAATTCTAAATTGCGGTCAATTCCTTAGCCTGAGTCCCTGATGATAACATATCAATGGATATCAAGAACACTAGTTTTTCTACAGAGAGAAGATAAAAGTCATTACATTAGCTGTCTGTAAAAAGAAAAACAAATATTTAAACAAGATTAACCGACACAACCACATGTGACACACACGTGGGAAGAAAGTGGGATCTTTTTAAAAAAAAACTTAACATATATCACAGCCTATCTGATGTAACACCCCGTATTTTTAGCATGACACATGCTCAAATATACGCCATGGCATGAGATAAAGCTTAATCTCAAGCTTCTGTTGCTTTAAGAGGAACATTGGCCTAGAGCCAATATAGCGCCACATATTGCGCATTTCGAAGGCATATTATCCAAGGGCCAATGTTGCATCATCATGATCCATTAGTCTAGTTGGGAAGATGGCCTTGGGAATTGCAAAGAAATCATTGCGCATTATGCAGGTTATTGGCCTATAGCCATTATCGCACAAAAATTGTGCATCAGGCGAGATCGGGCTGGCTGAGAGAATATTGCGCAATCATTATGCAATACGCCGAGAGAATGTTGGGAAATCATTGTGCAATACGCCAGAGTAAATATTGCGAAATTATTGAGCAATACTAAAGTAAACTCATCAATCATTGCCGGTTATTCAGAAATACATAGCAACGGCCATGAATGGTGAAGCAAGAACCTCAAAAATGGTACTTGGTGAATGCCAATGCTCTCCCCTTTCCTAAGTTTTAGAAATGTCAAGTAAACATATATAGGGAGGGGTAGTTAGTTGAAGGTGCATATGCAGACTAAGTGCCAAGTAAGCATCATATATTATCCGGAACAGTGTAAATGATGCTTAGGCCTCATTTATAGCTGCGTAGCCTTTCCAATGTGGCATATGATGCAAAGGCATCACTATGCCATGCTGCAGACCTGATAATGCATAACCTTTGTACATTTTGACAAAACCAACTATACATACTATGGCATTACCATTATTGTTAGGCCATAACATTGCAATATAAGTTGCATTAAGTTGCGGTGCCTTCGAGGATGAACTACGGTCTTCGCTTGATCCGTTCATAGTATGGAAGGCTACGTGGGTTATTAATATTATGAAAAGGTATAAATCAGTGTGTTTGTAACAGATATAATTTTTATAGCACTCCATAGAACGCTCTGTTATATAGAAATACTAACAAGAATAATTGTTGTAAATTGTTACAGTTTGAAAGAAAATGTGACGGTTCTATGTTCTTCTTCTTCTCGACTTCAACTCAACTGTTCTCTCTGTGATTTTTTCTTTTCTCTGTTATGCTTCAAAGCTTCCCCCAAAGTGTACGTGATATTTCCTGTGACAACAACCAACATATATATAGCCAACAGACCTCCAAATCTCTCGTAGAAATCTTGTTTACCTCCTAAAAAAGTTACAGACTTTCTCTTCTTATCTTAACCTTCTCACGCGTCCTCCAATCCAAATCGAACGTATCAGATTCAATTTAGGATACTATCGAATCAAATATCAAGCCTTCTTCCCTTATCTCTATCCGATAGTTTATATTCAACCAAAATCCCGTGAAAAACTTCACCTCCCTGTTTTAAGAATTATTCCTTTTTTACATAAGAAATCCATCTATCCATCCTGTTTAGTCGTACACATCCCATATCATTCCATATCCATGAAGAACTATGAGATAAACTCACTAATCACGCCTGAAAATCTCAATGGTAAACTCAATAAAACCTGAGACTCTCTTTCTTCAAATATCCAATGATCTAGCCCAAGTTAGTTGAAACGAACACCTATACATGCCCTGTTTTGTCCATTCAAGCCTATCCCAATAGAATAAAGCAATTGAATCTTTTCAAAATCGTTCAGAAACCAAACCCTAAATTATGTACGTGATGAACACATTTTCCCGCCTTTTCTGAAATTTGAATTTAGGAAGAAGGTGCCCCTTATCCTGCTGCTGGGGTGTCGATAGTGATTTGGGTGCCCCTTAGTAATTTGGGTTCCCCTTATCCAAAGTGAGACTCCGAATAGAAGTGTCATACGGGTGCCTCTATCAACTTTTCGAGAAGTTTTTTCCAAAAATATTTATTGCCAAAAATACCTACACACATATAAAACACCATAATAAGTAGAAAAATGAGAACTATCAATATATAGAATCGAGACAAATCAGACACAAAAATGTGTCTATAAGTGGGCAGCCGCAATGAGTTGCCGCATTGCGGGTTCATCACTTTGTTTCTCATATCATCTAATTGCGAGATGATTGCGGCATTCCGGCCTTTTATATCGTCTAGCTCGGTATTGCAATGCAGGAATGATTGTGGCCAATCAAGTTATATGGAGTTGGCATATACATCAATTACGAATTGGGGATGGCCAAAAAAGTAAGCTACATCAATATGCAAGATAGCAAAGCTTGCATAAGAGTACGACATGAGCCCGATTGATGCACCCATGGCACGAGCAAGACAAGTGCATGCATTCAGCAATGCCTAAGCTAAGTAAATAGGAGGAACTAGGACGTTATACCTTATGCGTAAGTTCAATGAATGCTCTATGCCTAGAAAGGACTCGAGCCACTGATGCATGAAATAATATATCAGACATAGCCTCAATGGCTTTAAACCCTTCGTAGAAAAAAGGTAAGTTGGAACGGTGTGAAAGCTAAGTTAGCCGTATCATGCTCCACGAGCATGTTTGTAAGGGAAAATAAACGTGCATTTTCTTAGTTTTATGGACAGTAGCAGCAACAGAGTGGCGCATCGAGGGATTTATGACAATGCGCGTCCATGCGCGCTAGGCGTAATTTTCCGTTCTGTCACAATTTAGGTACAAGCATAACATCGCTAAATATGAATGAGTGATCATTAACATGCTTATCGGAGTTACCAAAATGTGAAATAGCCATACCTTCTCCATTTATAGTTTGAATTATCTCAGAACCATCATAAGGAGTTGCATCTTATAAATTTGTTGTGTCTGTTGTAATATGATGTGTAGCACCACTGTCTGCATACCAAGGCTCCTCATAAAAAATGTCCACAACTATAACCACTGCACTTAAATTTGTAGGCGGTGCTATTCCTTGCTAGGAGAAATTAAGTCACTGATTGCAAGTAGTGGCCAAATGTCCTGGTATCCTGCATATTTTACGAACTTGCTTCTCTGTAGAAGTAAAACGTCTACCAATAGAACTCCTAGAGAAGATATGTGGATTGGAAAATATACCAGTACCTCGACCACGATAAGCACCTCTATTAGTATTATAAGATATAGAGTTGTAATTTCCTTAACTAGCATTAGCAACAAATGCTTTATCTTTAGTATTAATTTCAGATGTAGAAACTGAGATCTCTTCACTCATTAACAAATTATATAAGTAACTGGTAGAGTACGCATACGAATTAAAGTTGCAAAAGATTCATAGTAAGATGTAAGACCATTAAGATACAACCCACTAATTTATTGTCAAATACTGGTACTCCTGATGCAGCAAGCTAATCTTTTTTTTTTTTACTTCAACAAGAAAGTAGGTAACCGATCCTATCATTTTGAGATTCTGTAGTCGAGTTATCAACTGAATAACATGTGTTGAAGATGTTCTTGCAAATATTGACTCAATAGCAATCCATAGGCCATGAGAGGTGTTAGCTCCAACAACATAACATATTACTGTATCATATATTGATGATTGAATCCAAAGAAGTAGAGTATAATCTTTAGTTATCCAAGAAGAATAATCTGGATTAACAATACTATTATTTACATGATTTCAAGGTGTGTATTTTTCAGGAGAAGAAAAAGATCCATCAACATACTTTAGAACTTGAAATTTCTTTAATAATGGAAGAAGTAATGCTTTCTAGGTGATGAAATTATCCTCATTGAGTTTGGGATAAATAATATTTCCTATAGTATTGAACGAAAGAGTTGAAATAAGAGTAGGCTCCATTAAAATAAAAAATCAGATCTAGATTTGAAAATGAAGAAACTAGATCGAAAGGAAAGATTGATCAAAAAATGATCAAGAAGTGAAATTGAACACAAATTGATGATGAATAACAAGAGACTAGATCAAGAAAGTTCAAAGAACACCACATGAAGTAGATCGAATTCAAGAAGAGAGAAAAAATATCAAAGTGTGATAATAAATCAGATCAAATTATAGAGTAAGCAGAATCTGAGTCTCAGATGTTGATTATCTTCTTGAATCTAAAAGGATCAATACCAAATACAGTGATCAGTTATTACCACAATTAGATCAATATCGTTTACATGCAAGAAAAGAGACTGATGAGAATAATTGTGTTGAACTTTCTACTGTGATTAAAGGTGTTTTGTTACAACAACTTGCTCAAGCTACTGTTTCCCATGTACTCTTCTTGGTTAGTATTTCTATTTCCAAACCTAATTTTACTCTAATTTTGATTTTTATTGCATATATTGATGAGATTTTGATACACCAAGTTTATATTGATACTAGGTTGACTCCATAGTTTGAGCTTTGGTTAAATTTCTAAGGTTTTCAAGAAGGGTAGATGATGATGGATTTGTGGTTGTAGAGGTCATGCTAGGATATCCTTATTATCTTGTTGTCACAATTATCTATTGCAAGTACCGTATGTTATGTGAGTTCTTGGTGACCATTGATGCTAGTTATGTCTTCTTAGATTGTATGCGGAATTTCTGTTGGGGTTTGATGATTGGTTGTCAACATAAATTCATCTCTGATCATTGCACTAGCATCACTTTCTTTGCCCAATCCTTAATTATTTTCCTTAGCGGATCTTAGCGGATATGTTTTCCTTTGTAGTAGGCTAGTATGAATGACTGACCCATTTGCAAAAAGAGACTTGCAAATGTACCTAAAATGCAGTGGTTAGTATGAATAACCGACCCATTTTCAAAAATGCAGTAGCTATTATGAACGAAAACCTAGAAGCCGATATGGATGTGGCTTGCTTCAAATTTCATGTGTTTTTAATATCTGTATGAAGATTAAATTGTGCAAATTACATAAACTGCAGCCGTGTTAGGGTGAGATTGCTTGTGTCTTTCAGTTAAGGTAAACCATCGTCAAATCTGAGCAGGAAATATGTAATAACAATTTGGTTCGATTCTCTATCAGGCAATCAGTTCTGCCTATTTGATTAAACCGTAGTATGTTTCTGTTAAGGATCGAGCAAGAGAGAGGAGAGCATAAACGCGAAAACGTAAAAGACCACATTAATAATAATCTTGGTGTGTCTTTCTCATTCATTCTTCAAGATATTTATACAATCACAAGAATTAATTCTCAAGACAATTCCTAACATAACTCTCACAACTTAAAGTGCATATCACACAAATATAGACTCTCATATATTATTTCCTATTACCCTCCCTCAAGATGGAGCATGTAGAACACGAATGCCCATCTTGGACAAAGAAAATTTAAACTAAGGTTTCCCTAATACTTTTTGGTCCTCCGTAGTTTCAGGACATTTCGGTCCCATCTTCGTAGTTTAGGGACATTACGGTCCCATCTTCATAGTTTAAGGACGTTCCGGCCCCTTCATAGTTTTTGGACATTGCGGTCCCATCTTCATAGTTTCAGGACGTTTCGGTCCTCTTCGTAGTTTAAGGACGTTACGGTCCCCTTCGCAGTTGTTGGACATTGCGGTCCCATCTTCGTAGTTTTTGGACATTTCGGTCCCCTTCGTAGTTTTAGGACATCTCGGTCCCATCTTCATAGTTTTTGTACATATCGGTCCCCATCGTAGGTTTAGGACATCTCGGTCCCCTTCGGAAGTTTAAGGACATTACGGTCCCCTTCATAGTTTAAGGACATTTCGGTCCCATTTGTAGTTTTAGAACATACAAGTTCCATTATCATAGTTTAGGGACATTTCGGTCCTCTTCGTAGTTTAAGGACATTTTGGTCCCCTTTGTA
Organism: Papaver bracteatum; assembly: GCA_023529315.1. Classification (NCBI taxonomy): domain Eukaryota; kingdom Viridiplantae; phylum Streptophyta; class Magnoliopsida; order Ranunculales; family Papaveraceae; genus Papaver; species Papaver bracteatum. Next base: position 135,865 of record JAJJWX010000461.1, on the reverse strand, counting down.
GTTTTAGAACATACAGGTTCCATTATTGTAGTTTAGGGATATTTCGGTCCTCTTCGTATTTTAAGGACATTTCAGTCCCCTTCATAGTTTTTGGACATTGCAGTCCCGAGCATGAGTACCTTCTTAACCATCGCAGAACTTCTAAAAATATTTCCACTAGCCACCGTTCATCAGTAGAACCAACAATTCTAAGTCAACTATCTTTGCAATAAACTACCCAAGATCAGTTTTGAACTGATTTTTTTTTCCTTCTCGTCAAAAGCCACTGATCGATCTTCACCAGTAACCATCACGACATCAAGTTTAAGCAACTGATCCCTGTTTACTCTTGATTTCGCCATAATCAAGAGTTCTGATCACAACCTCACCAAAATCTCTTGTTCTATATTTAAACTAACACTATTGGTTTTAGTTTTGGAGAAATATAATGAGTACATCGACGAAAGTATCAGTTCAGTTACACATTGCAGTTTTTTACATAGAAGGCAAGCGAGAAACAAGCTGCGCCGCAAGCCCTTTTTGGATAGCAAAAACTATCCTTTTAGAAACAAACTCCATCGAACGGGGAGTCATGACATTACTGTGCATGACTTTTTGAACTCTCTTGAGAAGTCCAACCGCCTCTGGAGACAAATAACCGAAAGTGTCAATAGCAAAGGGGATAAAAGCATGTCCATTATCAATACACGCTTTCTCATGCTTTGATATCTTACCTGAGGCAACTCTCAGCGCTTCCTGGCCAACTATAAAAGCACCATGCCCAATACCAACTAATGGAGAAACACCTGTGAAGTCAACACACGCATGTTTACCATTAGCCCATCCAAAAATAAGAACATCAGCTGGCCTAAGTGTAGATCTCCCTTCAAGTGGGTTAGTCAAGAAGTTGACTTGCGCCTATTTCTTTGCTGAAATACTAGCTCTCCACAATATGTCATACAACGTATCCCTCACATGATCATGTTTATACTTTAACCCAGGATCTACCTTGTAGTGGACTACATGTTCCCCGAACGAGTCCAAACATCCAGTAATGCAAGCAGGACACTATGTATCAGAGGGGTACATAGGGATCATTAACATGTATTTAAAGATGGACCGATACTCCACAGGTGACATCTTCTGCCCAAGGCCCTCAATCGGAATAGCAAGAAGAAAATCCTGAGCATGCGTTGCTTGAAGGCAACCAAAGACCGCTTTCTGTCTATCTGAAAGCTCATAAACACTATCAATGTCAGAACACTCGCCAGGTTGCTTTATGCTTTTGGGGGTGGGGTGGGGCGGTATCCTTACTAGTAAAGCTGCTAAAGGCATAGTCAGGAAGAGTTACTTTTAGTGCTTGCAAAGCCTTATAGAAATTGTCATCCATGCCTTCAACCCCGCTGTCCCTTAAAATGTGATCTTATAGTCCCCAGGATTGCACACGTGATGCTAGGAAAGCATATTGCGACACCTCCTTAGCAGTGTATAACCCAAGGCCTCCATATCTAATAGGCAGGGTTGATAACCTCCATTGGAGCTCCCCAAAAAAAGGACCCCCACTCACCACAATACCCTCCACAACCTCTCTCAAGCCTCTATCAAAGATATCTACCGCAGCTGTAGTATATTTCGGGTAGCAAATACGAAGTCCAAAGAGCAGCTTGGAGATGCCTATACAAGCACGTAATAGTAGCAATTCACATTGAGGATCACAGAGACTAGATAAAACCTTCATTAAATCCACTGCCTTTTCTGCCCTACGGATAGCAAGTTCTTGCACAAACCCAATATCGAGGTTGACCGCACCACCCAATAACTTGATCCCTTTATCCGACCTTGAAATTCCAGTAGGGAGCAACCCATCTCTCCGGTCATCACAAGAGGGCCAGAAATTTTTTATTTTCCGAATATTCAATATAAGTCCCAACTCCGGCCCAGTAAGAATGGTTTCCAAAGAAACCTAGTTTTACAAGTGCGCTGTTTATGTGGTGAAAACGAACACCTTAAACCCACAGCCACACCAAATTTCTTCACGGTAACAATCTTTCTTCTTCTTCTTCTTCTTCTTCTTCTTCTTCTTCTTCTTCTTCTTCTTCTTCTTCTTCTTCTTCTTCTTTTACTCTGATACCATGTTAAGGATCGAGCAAGAGAGAGGAGAGCATAAACGCGGAAACGTAAAAGACTACATTGATAATAATCTTGGTGTGTCTTTCTCATTAATTCTTCAAGATATTTATACAATCACAAGAATCACAAGACTTAATTCTCAAGACAATTCCTAATATAACTCTCACAACTTAAAGTGCATATCTCTTAAATACAGACTCTTATATATTATTTCCTATTAGTTGCAGTACTTATTAATCAAAAAAATAAATTAACTCTGATATCAGAACTAATGATTTGCTAACAAAAATGTCAAATGCACAATACTTTCTTGCAATCTGATAGCACCACTGACTTATTAGTTGAGGTGATCTGGTTATTATGATCTTGTCAAATCCAAACCCAAATGGTAACAATCTTATTAGGGAAAGGTCCCTGTCACCTCAGCATATATAGATCCGTGACAGGGAGATGCATACTTCCATTGTACAAGGTCTTATTGGTGTGTTTCTTCTCCTATCTAGAGGACATAGGTTCTTGTTCGATATGTTGAATTTATTCCCCGCTCTGATAGTAATCCTTCATTGAATTGGCTCTTTTTATACAGATAACCTCTATGTTGAGCTCCTCTGAAGTTGTGGTTCAGCCCTCTCTTCCTATTCAGCTTTTGCAGATTTTTGTGGCCATGTTGGTCATGGATACATGGCAGTACTTTGTACACCGCTACATGCACCAAAACAAGTTCCTCTATCGACACGTTCACTCTCAACATCACAGATTGGTCGTTCCCTATGCAATTGGTGCTCTTTATAACCACCCTCTAGAGGGGCTTTTGCTCGACACATTTGGTGGGGTCTTCTCATTCTTGATTTCAGGAATGACTGCACGGACAGCTGTGATCTTCTTCTGCCTTGCTGTGGTGAAAACTGTCGATGATCATTGTGGTCTCTGGCTGCCTGGTAACATCTTCCATCTTTTATTCCAGAACAACACTGCTTACCATGATATCCATCATCAATTACAGGGAACAAAATTTAATTATTCACAACCATTTTTCCCAATTTGGGATAAACTACTTGGGACCCACATGCCTTACAATCTTGTGAAGCGACCTGAAGGAGGCTTCGAGGCAAGGCCAATCAAAGATTACAAAGATTAGTGATCTTTACCATTGGTTTGTGAATGTTTTTAGAGTCAGTCATTGTATCATCAACAAAAAAAAAGGCATACTGCTCAATAGAAGATCCAGTAATCTTCATCGACATGACCCGAATCGGATATGCCGAGCTATGTTAGAATATTTATTTGGCCATCGACTTCCCAAAGATCCAAAACTTTTAAGAATTGTTTCTTTCTGGCAGTTGAGGTTTGGCAATTGATGTTGAACAATTAATTTATTCACCTGACAACATTGTTTCGTTCCTGGTTTCTCCCGTGTAAGTTGCCTATTGTATTTCATCAACCACCAAGGAATTGTGTATCTTCGTTACATCTGATCCATGTTTCATGTATGTAGAATCGTTTCTTTTCATGGTTTTGATAATGTGTAATTTTTGAAGACTTCAACGGACATTTTCAGAATACGTATTCATGGTAGGTGCTTTACTGTTGCTTTCAAGATTTTTCTGGCAGTTTTCTTTTTTCTTTTTAATAAGCCAGATTTTTTGGTTCCACAAGTCTTCCATAGATTATGCAGTCTGTTCTCTTCCCCCAACTTATGGTCCTAGTTTCTTGAAGTGTACTAATGAAGTCCTGTTATGCAGCATTATGTTGTATTAGGCGCTAGGCGAGGCGCCAAGCCCTTTGCCTCACCTCGCCTAGGCGCGATTGAGGCGCCCAGGATTTTTTTTTTTTTTTTTTTGCTCACACTTTTGCGCATTGGGCGTTTTATCGTCCAGGCGCCCCTTGCACAACTCGTGCGCCTTGGGATGGACCCTTTCACAACATTAATGCAGCAAGATGTCCTCAACTTCAATCTGGTATTTTGTCCTACACCCACAAGTAGCCTCTTCCCATTCATTTTGAAGCAGTAATGGCTTTGGAAAGCTATTTGTCGTGTCTTTGTCCACTACTTCTAACGTATTTCCCACATTTCTCAAGTGTCGCACCGACACAAAAGCCCCTTCCTCCTTTGCTGAGTAAATCAGCCACATAATTCAGCGGAAAATGAGTTATTTATCCAAATATTTTTAAAACATTGTTCAAATGGACAATAAAAAAAAATTATGGGTGAAATGGACAAAAAAATAGCAAGGATGAAACTGGATTCATCTTGGCTTAAACTTAAAAATTAGCAAGGATGAAATTGGATTTATCCTGATGTAAATTAAAAATAAAAAAAAGTATTTGAAAATGGGTAGAATGAAATTCGTTACATCCTGACTATTTTTATATTTTTGTCAATTTAAACAGTATCAAAATCTAGATGTCTTTTTCACCCATGAATTGTTAATTTTAGTCTTTTTAACCAATTTTGTGATAATTCAATTGGATTTGTCAACATCCGCAATAATGCGCAAATTTCTTGCATAACATGGCATATCCCATAACAGTTCCGATTAAAACTTGCAACACGCAATAGTCGTGGCCATTTCTAAATTATGGTCAATTGTACCTTGATCTGACATATCCCTGTGATCGTGCAAGTCGTGTCCCCAAGTGCTTTTAATTTAATAGCCATTTTCATCCAGCTATGAGCAATTACTCTTCTGTTCATCCAGCTATGAGCAATTTATGTATATAAACTTGAAACAGATAGTTGCAAACAGTTCAAGAAAAAGCTAGAGAGAAATCATCAAAATATTATCATGGGTGTTATCAAGTATTTCTCATTTGTTCTTCTTGTTGTGATGGTTTTATCCGTTACGCATGCACAGGCTAGTAAGAAAAAGAATTGGTGTAGTGAAACTGTTCCATACAAAATGGGAATGGAAAAGATGACCAAGTTACATTTTTACTTTCACGACAACATCACCGGCGACTATCCGACCACTTTCAAGATCGCCGAAGCACCCGGAGTATCAAACACTTCATCGACGTTTTTCGGGGAATTGTACATGGCGGATGATCCATTAACGGTAGGACCTGATCCGAATTCCAGACTTGTCGGTCGAGCTCAAGGTTTTTTTGGATTTTCTGCAAGGAAGGATTTGTCTTTGATTATGGGAATAAGTCTTGTTTTCACTGGGAACAAGAAGTTTAATGGTTCTACCATCAGTATTTTTACTCGCAATCCGATCGCTAACACAGACCGTGAATTTCCGATCGTTGGTGGAACTGGGTATTTTAAATTGGCTCGTGGGTTCGTAACTGGTAAGACATACTGGGCTAGTGGTAAAAATGCTATTGTTGAATATACTTGTAATATTATTCACTATTGATTTACAAAGCTGTTATAGGAGGTTACCAAATTCATGTAAAATAAAATAATCCTTACGATTAGATGCACTGGATTAGTCCTCTATAAATTCATATCATTAGATCCAATGGATCCAATGGATTCATATCATATCACTGTTACCCAAGGTTACCATATTTATGTAAAATAAAATAATCCTTATCATTAGATCCAATGGATCTCTATAAATTCATATGTTGGATAATAAGTCGGAAAATATTTATTTGGCCGAAGATCACAAATTTTCATGAGTTGTTTCTTCCAAGCAGTTGGTGTTGCACACTTAAATTTATTCACCGGACATTGTTGATTTTTTTTTTTTTTTTTTTTGTGTTAGTTGCAATGTTTTGTGTAATTTCGTATGACATTGTATTTATTCAGCTTGGCTAGTTCTTCTGGTTACCTTTAATTTATTCATTGTCGTGCAATCATGCCTCTGAAAGTGTATATTGCCGAATGCGCTGGTAGGCGCTTCAGCATGTCAGTACTATCCTTTATGAGTTTGGACTAAGGTTTGAGAACGGATGAGCTGGATCTTCTTTTTCTAATTTTTCTTTTGCAAACTTGGGAGCTCAAATTACCTGTGCGTTACTGTTGTCAATACAATGTAAGCATTTAAAAAAATGATGATTATGGCTCAAAACGGCTTTGAGATCAATGCGGTCATAGCTAGATGCATTATCACACCTTGTTCGTGGGTGTAAGTTCACATCAAGTATGGTCATGGAATTTGTTGCATCTTTGCCTATTATGCTTAACAAATATCCCCCAACTCTCAAATGTCGCATCAACATGGAAGCCCCTGATAGACTGTGATATGGAAACACATCATTCCCTGAGTAAATCAATCCAATTGTGTAGGGGCGAAATATCGCATAAGGCATGATTCAACTTCCCCCCCAGATAAGACAGACCTAAACACAGAGCCACTACGATAATCAAAGATCAAGGCGAAGAACAGAAGCACGATGATAAAGAAAGAAGGCGAAGAAACAATTACACGATAAGGACAAATGGAGATCATTCCAAAAGGAGCTATGCGAAAGACATGGTAAGTAGCGCGAAGGACAACGACCTCTTCCCAAAGCCTGGCGAATAAGACAAAATGAAATCAGATCAGCCAACATAGATCTTGCATGTGATCCTCAGTTGTCTTCTACTAGTCATATTGGCCTATATAAGGGTTCGAGAGAGTTCGAGAGAGAGACCACTTAGAGAAAAATGAGATCATCTCTTAGAATTTGATATTTATCTTACATTCCTCTATTGTTATATTTATGTTCATATTGAAATAAGTGTAAGAAGATCCATATGTCCAATACAAAGTGTTTGTGAGGATCATATATTCTAGTGTCAAAATAGTGAATAATATCATAAATGTTTGAGTTGATCCTTATGACTTAAGATTTGTATTATTATCATTATAAACGAAAGTAGTTGTGTGATTTTACGCAACTACAAGTTGGATCCAATTAGACCAGAATATATTATAGGATTAAATTAGTCGCATACTATGGCAAAAGCATATTCCAGGAAAGTTCTAATTAAAAAATTCAAACACGCCTCTCTCGTGGCCAATTCTAAATTGCGGTCAATTCCTTAGCCTGAGCGAAAAAGCGGGGGTCTAACAACCACACCTAATATTTCGATTATCAATCTGTATGGACAACTCTGAGTTACTTTCTAGAGAATCAACTAGACAGTTAGACTCAATCAATAGAAAATATCTCAAGGAGTTATTATCTCAATCTCTCAATTTAATTTACTCAAGAAAATATAAACTGCGAGTCTTAATCAAAGAGAGATAACTTGGATGGTACCAAAAACCATTATCCAAGTGTCAATCAATTTAAACCAACAACCAATAAGGCCGGATATTCTAATTGATTGAACTACGCACAACCTGTATTATTTCAATTATATAAAAAAATATAATGCATAAAAGAAATAACACAGACACCAGAATTTTGTTAACGAGGAAACCGCAAATGCAGAAAAACCTCGTGACCTAGTCTAGATTGAACATACACTGTATTAAGCCGCTACAGAAACTAGCCTACTCCAAATTAACTTCGGCCTGGACTGTAGTTGAACCTCAACCAATCTCACACTGATCCAAGGTACAATTATGCTCCTACGCCTCTGATCCCAGCAAGATACTGCACACTTGATTCCCTTAGTTGATCTCACCCACAACCAAGAGTTGCTACGACCCAAAGTCGAAGACTTTAATAAACAAATCTGTATCACACAAAAAAGTCTACAAGATAGATAAATTCGTCTCCCACGAATAAACCTATGAGTTTTGTTCCGTATTTCGATAAATCAACATGAACATGAACCAATCAATAAAACCATACTTATATTCCCGAAGAACAACTCAGTTTTATCAGTCACCTCACAATAGTCTTAATCGACGCAGCGAAAAAATATATTGTGGAATCACAAACGATGAGACGAAGATGTTTGTGACTACTTTTATATCTTGCCTATCGGAGATAGAAATCTCAAGCCAATTATTACAATTATACTCGTACGATAGAAATAGCAAGATCAGATCACACAACCATAAGAAAAGTAGTATCGGCCTGGCTTCACAATCCCAATGAAGTCTTTAAGTCGTTAACCTAGTTTTAGAAGAAGAAAACCAAAGGTTAAAGGAGAATCGACTCTAGCTTAGCAAAACTAGTATCACACAGAATGTGTGGGGATTAGGTTTCCCAGTTGCTAGAGTTCTCCCTTATATAGTCTTCAAATCAGGGTTTGCAATCAATGTTAGCTTGGTAACAAAGCATTCAATATTCACCGTTAGATGAAAACCTGATTAGATACAAGCTAATATTTATCAACCGTTAGATCGAAAACTTAGCTTGTAATACACACATGTATTAGACAATTTTAGGTCCGTGTAACCGTTACCAAACTTGTTCATTAGTTGGTTTAACACTAGTTAACCAAATGATAACTTCCATATTAACCATATTCTTCTTCTTCACCATAACTAGTCCAAATGACTCAAATGAACTAGTTAGGGAGTTGTTCAATTGCAAGGAAATCTCATGTACTACACAAGACACAATCTATTCATGAACTATAAATCCACGGTTTGCAATAGCATTCCTTAGTGTATTAAGATAAGTTCACAAACATCGTTTTTCGACATAACCTACTCAAGTTCGCAGACTAGGTTCGCGGACGGAGTTCACAAACTCCAGAAGAAATTCTCGGGTTTAAGAACTACGCCAATTCGCGGACTGGGTTCGTGGACTGAGCTCACGCACTACTCCGATTTCACTTGATTAACAAAGTTCGCAAACTTTGGTTCAAGCAGTAAGGACTTATACATATATATGTATTACCACAACAATGCTTATATCCTCCAATGGTTATATTGTCTAAACTCTCATTTCAATCATTGAAACATTCTCAGAGGGCGTTATATAGTTGTTATTCACAAACTATTTTTTGTCATAGCGATTTCCAAAATGATTGAAACATAACATGACTTTCGTCACTAGGTAAAGATGAACTTGGCTAAAGCGAAAGCTTAACCAACACATATTTCGAGAAATAGATAAGCGAGATATAATCAGCTCGAAATATCACATATGTATATTCTTAGTCTATATAGTAATACGACTTTTTTCTCAAGATATGAGATAGAGTAGATAGACTTTTGAGTGATAGATAAGTTCAAGTCTCCACATACCTTTTAGTCTATGAAGATCCACTGGTTCCTTGAGTAGTCCTTCGTCTTGTATGATGATTTCCATGGAGTTCTTGAGCTCAACTACACTTTCTATCCTAGTCCGAGACCTTAGCTATAGTAGACTAGAAATCAAGACTTTATAGTTTTGATCACTAACATTGACAAACATGCTTGAGATAGAAACACATGCGAGTTCGACCGAGCAATGCTCTAACAATCTCCCCGTTTGTCAATTTTAGTGGAAAAACTATTACACATATGGAATACAAAAAATATATAAATAAACTTTGTAGCTCCTATTCCACATGTATAATCTTCAACATTACTCGAAATCTTCGTCACTTCCAAGTAGTCCAATGATCTCAAAGGTTGTAAGTTTAGCATCATCGTTGTTGAAAATCCATAGCTATAACAATGAGAAAAGCAGTGGTTCTCAATCATTGTTATACAGTGTCATAGTATTATTACACAGTGTCAAAGTTCAATTGCATCACAACTTCAACAAAACTACTATGGTGATACTTCACTTCCCCTTAGTCAATACTCCATCTCACATGGAAACCACTCCCCCTTACATAATGATCCGAAAACCATATGTATTTGTAGTATGAACTACATATTAATTCTCCTCTTTTTTGTCAATAAAATTGGCAAAGGTACAAGAACGGGATCCTAATGAAATTTTTGTAAGAGACATTTCATGACCAAAGGTAAATGTATATCATCTTGTTTAGATGCAATCATAAAGCCGAAGCTAAATTCATTCATCAAGGAGTTTAGAAAGATACAAGATAACCCCTCTAATATTCCATAGCCGCACTCCCCACAAAGATTTTTCAATTATGCACAAGTTCAAAAGAACTCTCCCCCATAAAATGTCATTCCCAAGGGAACAACAAGAGCGACCTTAATTTCAAAAAAGAAAAGAAGGATTTCTTTAGACTCAACAAATTACATACAAGTATGAATTTGGAATCCAACAAGAAATATTCAATCTAATTAACCAAAGCGAACCAAGATTAATTTGACTAAATATGCTTAACACAAGTAAACTTATGGAGAGTTAATAACTCGATTTGATTATTCACAAGAGAACTCATAGTTAACCTAACCAGATGATAAGCACGTAAGTGCACCATTTTATACCCATATTTATATTATCTAGGTTTCAATTTTATCACTAATAAACTTGTTTGTAGGTGTTTTTTTGGGAAATAAACGATTTTGGAAGAATCAGCTCAAAAAGTTGTTTAAGGCACCCAGAGGACACATGTTATTCGGACTCACAGTTTTGTATATGGGGTAACCTATTACTATGGGGAACTCCACTGGCTAAGGGGCACACTAGCTGCTATTAGCACCCCAAGACATCCACCTGCTATTCGCACCCCATAACAGGATAGGGGCACTCCATCCTCATCTTCGTTTGAAAGGTTTTTGGCGGGAAAAATCAACTCTCGTCTGCTTGATTTCTGGATTGAACTTCAACGAGATTTTTGGGCATTTTGTGTCGGAAACAGGATGGGTTTATCCTTTTACGTAATAACAGGATGGTAACTCACTTGGAATCGAAAAAAAAGGAGTTTGTTGCACAGTCAAGGCGTGAATGGATCTCGGGTGTTTGCTGCATTTTTGGAAATAGCGCGTGGATGGCAGAAGTTAGACTTCTTCTGAGGACCAGCAGAGTCGTGTTGGATGGGTTTGACGCAAGCATACGCGTAATAGAAAAGGGAATCGAACAACAGATTATCCGAACTTTATGTCAAAGAAAGAAACGAATATTCGAAGTTAATTCAAAGATTTGTTGGAGGAGATAATATCCTGGGAGTTTACTCTGCATTGGTTGAAAGATTTTTTGACAGCATGTGTTGGTGTATCGGATGAGGAAACGAGAATAAAAATCTTTGTGGTTTGCAGTAAAAAAAGGAAAGAAGATAATGGGAATTAACTCGCCTGATTTTATATCCTGTGGTGTATAAATATGATGCTGAGGGAGTTGAGAGGGACATCGAGAGTCGGGGGCGAGAATAGAAGGTTGCAGGTCAACTTCTCTGCTGCTGCAGGGCAACTTCTCTGCTGATGCAGAGAAGAAGAAGAAGAAGAAATTCGACGTCCACTGACTGTTGCAGAGAACTGTTGTTTATCAACAGTACTCGTAACAGTCAGTTTGGAACGTTTATTTCAAATTTGCAACATCTTTTGTAACAGTGAATTTTGTAACGCCGGTTCGGCGTTGCATATTTATTGTATTATTAATTTTCTTGAATAAAAACACCATTTGAGCTATAAAAAAAATATTTTGAGTGTGTATTTATCATGAGAAGCTAAACCCCTATACTGGGTCGACGGAGGAAACCGAACTACACACATGGGTGAATTAATTCTATTTTCTATTTGGCTTTTGCACTTATTTTGAATTGATTTATGATTCGATAAAATTAGTTGTGATTCAATTAGATAGGTTATGCTTTGTTTAGATAATCTATGCTTAGGGGATACAATTAATGTTTTGAGGATCTACTTTGGCAAATCAAGAGTCGATGTTTTATTTATTTACTGAGCGATAATTGTTGAGAATAAATAATTAAACCTCGTGTTGTGAATTCGGTGGAATCTTAGACCTAGTGAATCTCTCTTCTTTTATTATTTTCATCAACCTTTAAATTTAATCTTCGCAAATCTGAGAGAACGAATCTTAATTACTACTACGAAAACTCAGAAAAATCTGAAATCATTTTGGCGTCGTTACGACGTGGATTTGTTTTTAGATTAATTTTTAGGTTTATTTTTATTTTTATTTTGTACAATATTTTTTTTTTCCTTTTTAAGCGTTTCTTTTTTCTTTTCTTTTCAGGGACTTTTTGAGGATGATGACTTCTTCTGAGGAGACGTCACCTACAATGACGCTGGCGGAATATATGCGTAGAAAGTCAAATTATCAGGAAACCTCATCTGAGATGACGCTTGCTGAATATAAGCGTAGGCAATGGTATGAAGTTTCTACTCCACATGAGGTAAGTGAAGAATCTCCGTTAGAGATATATGAGAAGTATTACAAACACAGACCACCTAGTTTGGAACAAAGATTGAGAATTCTAGAATACCAAAGATTATATGTTGATGATGATGATGATGAATCATGTAGTGACTCTTTGTCCCAGACTGAACATATATATGACCATGTGGATGATTGTGTGGAGGATTCTCCTAATTCCATAGATGAATCTACCTCACAAGATCATTCACCCGACTTAGCGGTTGTTTCTAGACCCTTAGACTTCCAAAAGTTTCCAAATTTAGGGTTAGAATTGTGTGATTCTAAAGTGTTGTTGGATTACTTTGCATCTAAGTACCCGGAAGACTTGCCTATTCCTGATATCGTGCATGAATCAATTGATATTTCCCCAATATCAATAGAATCCCCATACTTTGTTCTTTACACACTTCCATGTGTAGTAAAAACCTGGTTTAGGGGTAAATTTTGTTTTCTGACAGTTTCAGTGTCCAATTTTTTCCATAAAATAATTGTGAAGCTGTCATTTGTAAATATTGTATTTTGGGTCGATCCCCAAGTTTTCAGGTTATTAGTTTACGGGGATCTTTTATGTACATTCCATTAGGTATAATTATTTGTTTATTTATTTTTGTTTATTTTTATTTTTATTTCCCATCTTAATTTTTACGTTGGATGACTCAATTACATTGAGGACAATGTAATATTTTAGTGTGGGGGAGTGGTTAACGTTTTATTTTTCTGTTTCAGGAATTTTCTTGCTTATTATGACCAGCTGTGTAGCGGGTCCAATTTTTTTATTATAATTGTTAGGCTTATGACCAGCTGTGTAGCGGGTCTACTTTCATGTATTTCCTTTTTATGACCAGCTGTGTAGCTGGTCTTTTATTTTCTTGCATGTTAAGACCAGCTGTGTAGTGGGTCTTTTATTTTCTTGCATGTTAAGACCAGCTGTGTAGCGGGTCTCTAATTTTTTTTTTATTATGTGTATGTGGCGTTTGTCATGACCAGCTGTGTAGCGGGTCAATTTTCTTGTTTTGCTCGGGACTAACAAAATATAAGTGTGGGGGTGTTGATAAGCACGTAAGTGCACCATTTTATACCCATATTTATATTAGCTAGGTCTCAATTTTATCACTAATAAACTTGTTTGTAGGTGTTTTTTTTTTTGGGAAATAAACGTTTTTGGAAGAATCAGCTCGAAAAGTTGTTTAAGGCACCCAGATGACACATGTTATTCGGACTCGCAGTTTTGGATATGGGGTAACCTATTACTATGGGGCACTCCACTGGCTAAGGGGCACACTAGATACTATTAGCACCTCAAGACATCCACCTGCTATTCGCACCCCATAACAGGATAGGGGCACTCCATCCTCATCTTCGTTTGAAAGGTTTTTGGCGGGAAAAATCAACTCTCGTCTGCTTGATTTCTGGATTGAACTTCAGCGAGATTTTTGGGCATTTTGTGTCGGAAACAGGTTGGGTTTATCCTTTTACATCATAACAGGGATGGTAACTCACTTGGAATCGAAAAAAAAAGGAGTTTGTTGCACAGTCAAGGCGTGAATGGATCTCGGGTGTTTGCTGCATTTTTGGAAATAGCGCGTGGATGGCAGAAGTTAGACTTCTTCTGAGGACCAGCAGAGTCGTGTTGGATGGGTTTTACGCAAGCATACGCGTAAGAGAAAATGGAATCGAACAACAAATTATCCGAATTTTATGTCAAAGAAAGAAACGAATATTCGAAGTTAATTCAAAGATTTGTTGGAGGAGATAATATCCTGGGAGTTTACTCTGCATTGGTTGAAATATTTTTTGACAGCATGTGTTCGTGCATCGGATAAGGAAACGAGAATAAAAATCTTCGTGGTTTGCAGTAAAAAAAGGAAAGAAGATAATGGGAATTATATCGCCTGATTTTATATCTTGTGGTGTATAAATGTGATGCTGATGGAGTTGAGAGGGACATCGAGAGTTGGGGGCGAGAATAGAAGGTTGCAGGGAAACTTCTCTGCTGCTGCAGAGAAGAAGAAGAAGAAGAAGAAATTCGACGTCCACTGACTGTCGCAGAGAACTGTTGTTTATCAACAGTACTCGTAACAGTCAGTTTGGCACGTTTATTTCAAATTTGCAACATCTTTTGTAACAGTGAATTTTGTAACGCCGGTTCAGCGTTGCATATTTATTGTATTATTAGTTTTATTCAATAAAAACACCATTTGAGCTATAAAAAATATTTTGAGTGTGTATTTATCATGAGAAGCTAAACCCCTATACTGGGTCGACGAAGGAAACCGAACTACACACATTGGTGAATTAATTCTATTTTCTATTTGACTTTTGCACTTATTTTGAATTGATTTATGATTCGATAAAATTAGTTGTGATTCAATTAGATAGGTTATGCTTTGTTTAGATAATCTATGCTTAGGGGATACAATTAATGTTTTGAGGATCTACTTTGACAAATCAAGAGTCGATGTTTTATTTATTTACTGAGCGATAATTGTTGAGAATAAATAATTAAACCTCGTGTTGTGAATTCGGTGGAATCTTAGACCTTGTGAGTCTCTCTTCTTTTATTATTTTCATCAACCTTTAAATTTAATCTTCGAAAATCTAAGAGAACGAAAACTTTGAAAAATATTAAATCACCAGAATACACAATTAAACTAATCACAAAAGTAATCAGTTCGTTTATAGTGCTCAACATAAGACACACTACGGAGTCTCACAGTAATACAAAAAAAATGGATTAGGAAAGATCAATTACTGTGGAATACACAAGGATTCATTCTATGTTTCCATCACCATTTGCACAATAATACACAATAGACATAATTCTTGAATCACAAAACATTTTAACCTATCTTACATCAATAATTCATTCTATGGCTTAACTTTTGTGTTTGTCAAAAGTCTATTCATTCTTTTATCAATATTTGCATATCAATTCACGAACGACTTTACTTTTGAAAAAATATGGGACAATCAAGTTCACGGACATAAACACACATATCCCATAAAAATATTGCAATATATGAAACCATAAAGATTAATATTGCAACCATCATCTTCCAAACAAGTTTATAATTTGTCACAATAAATCTAAAAACAAGAAGATGAAAACTTTGGACATAGATATGTGTAATCATAGTAATGGCTATTCCAAAACACTAGTTATTCTTCTAAACAAAAGATAAAAATAGAAGATTTACTAGGCAATAAGACCTTTGAATAATTCTTTATCGTCCCCGAACTCCTTGTCGTCAAAACCATTGGAACATAAGGTTCATTAAGGTAGGAGTTTACATCAATAAACCTTGTTGGTTGCTGTTTTCGAACCAGGGACTTCTCAATCTCATGAGTCTTAAGCCTCAGAGGTACAAAATCATTATCTCTTTTGATCAGGCACATGAGACAATATTTTAAAAAATAACACAATCAAGTTGCGTTGTGGTGAACAACAATTTGTCCACCAATTTCCTCTTGTGGGAAATCCACAGACATTTGTCTATCAAAACAGTTTGACCATACTTTTTTTTCTTTAAATGATCTTGGTTTTTCCTTAGAAACTAACTTCTTAGAAGAAGATAAAATCTTACATACCTCATCGGTATTCTGTGCAAGTTTAAGCTTTCTTGCTAAATGATTTGCTCTTCGTTGAAGTTTGTTGATGTGCCTTTGTTTGTGTTTGAACTTGTAACACTTTGAGAGTTCATGACCTTTTTAATGAACAATATGAGCACGTCATACTTGGATAATAATCAAGTTTCGGAGATGTGCAAGTAGCTAGGCACATAGTGGATCCTGAAACATTATAAATAGAGTTTCCAAGGAAAGGGTTAACTTTTTCTTCCAGAATGGTTGGATTATCTCCTAAAAGAATACTGAAATGGATGTGTGTATTACTACGATTATCAAAATTAATATTTTCACTAAGAAGTGCAACACTTAATTTCTCGTCTTCATTTGAATCATAACTGTCAGACATTTCATCAATAGTTGCAGCAAGACCTTTGTTCACAGTGTATTTTCTTCGATTTGGACACTCGTTTGCAAAATAACCAAATACTTTACACTGAAAGCACTGAGGCATATCCTTGTCATCAGTTTCATTAATATCCCTATTTTTAGGAGGAACACGATTATGAGGTTTGACTGATGCCTTAGGCATATCTCTGGAGAACCGTTTACTTATCTTCAATAGAGGATCCCTAAACTGTCTTGTGATCATCGAAACTGATTTGTCAAGATCTTCATATGATGAATCTGTCTCAGAGTGATCATCTTCAGAGATATACAATTTTTTACTTTTATCAAATAATTTAGTGTCCTTTAGTTCTTTGATCGCAACATCCTTAGATTTGGATGAATGCTCATGATCAACGATCTTAAGCTTTCCAACCGGCGTATTTCAGGAGAGAGTATCAAGGTTATTTCTCTCAACAATGGCATGCTTCTTAGCATCGTATCTAGATGGCAGAGATCTGACAATTTTCATCACAATTTCCTTTTCAGAAATAGTCTTACCCAATGCAAAAGATGCATTAACAATTTCAGACACTTTGTGATTAAACTCATCAAATGTTTCTTCATCTGCCATACGAAGGCTTTCCCAATCAGAATTAAGGTTTTGAAGCCTAGATTCCTTTTCACTGTTGTTACCTTTAAATACGGTTGCTAAGATATCCCAAGCTTCTTGCGACTTAGTGCAATTAGACACATGGTGCTGAATATTTGGGGTAATGGCATGTATAATCACATTCAAACCGTCTGAATTTTTCTTTGCAGCAAGAATTTTAGCAGGGGTGTATTCACCAATATTTTTTGGAATGTTTACGTTTCCAACTGACATTACAGGAGGATCATATCCATTAAAAACATATACCCATGATTGAAAATCACGTGCTTGAAGAAAAGCTCGCGTAGAAATTTTCCACCATAAGTAATTAGAGCCATCGAAGACTAGTGGTACATTTATTGAGATATCACACAGACTTGTGAGGTCTTGAACTTGTTTTCCTTCTCTGATACCAATTGAAAAATCGGTGGTCTAACAACCACATCCAATATTTCTATTAGCAATCTGTATGGACAACTCCGAGTTACTTTCTAGAGAATCAACTAGACAATTAGACTCAATCAATAGTAAATATCTCAAGGAGTTATTATCTCAATCTCTCAATTTTATTTACTCAAGCAAATATAATCTGTGAGTCTTAATCAAAGAGAGATAACTTGGATGGTACCAAAAACCAATATCCAAGTGTCAATCAATTTAAATCAACAACTAATAAGGTCAGATATTCTAATTGATTGAAGTACGCACAACCTGTATTATTTCAATTATATAACAAAATACAATGCAGAAAAGAAATAACACAGACACCAGAATTTTGTTAATGAGGAAACCGCAAATGCAAATAAAAAAACCCGGGACCTAGTCCAGATTGAACATACACTGTATTAAGCCGCTACATACACTAGCTTACTTCAAATTAACTTCGGTCTGGACTGTAGTTGAATCCCTACCACTCTCACACTGATCCAAGGTACAGTTATGATCCTACGCCTCTGATCCTAGTAGGATATTGCGCACTTGATTTCCTTAGTTGATTTCACCCACAACCAAGAGTTTCTACGACCCAAAGTCGAAGACTTTAATAAACAAATCTGTATCACACAGAAAATTCTACAAGATAGATAAATTCGTCTCCCATGAATAAACCTATAAGTTTTGTTATTTCTTTTGATAAATCAAGGTGAACATGAACCAATCAATAAAACCAAACTTATATTCCCGAAGAACAACTCAGCTTTATCAATCACCTCACAATAGTCTTAATCGACGGAGCGAAAAAAGATATCGTGGAATCACAAACGATGAGACGAAGATGTTTGTGACTACATTTATGTCTTGCCTATCGGAGATAGAAATCTCAAGCCAATTATTAAAATTGTACTCATAAGATAGAAATAGCAAAATCAGATCACACAACTACAAGAAAAGTAGTATCGGCCTGGCTTCACAATCCCAATGAAGTCTTTAAGTCGTTAACCTGGTTTTAGAAGAAGAAAACCAAAGATTAAAGGAGCCATGACATGAGATAAAGATGATACATGGCATGAGATAACCTACACCACTGCCTATCTAATGTAACACCCCGTATTTTTATCATGACATATGCTCAAAGATGAGCCATGGCATGAGATAAAGCTTAATCTCAAGCTTATGTTACTTTAAGAGGAACATTGGCCTAGATCCAATATAGCGCCATGTATTGCACATTTTGAAGGAATATTAGCCAAGGGCCAATGTTGCATCATTATGATATATTAGGCTAGTTGGGTATATGGCTTTGGGCATTGCAAAGGAATCATTGCTAGTAAGAAAAAGAATTGGTGTAGTGAAACTGTTCTATACAAAATAGGTATGGAAAAGATGACGAAGTTACATTTTTACTTTCAGACGACATCACCGGCGACTATCCGACCACTTTCAAGATCTCCGAAGCAACCGGAGTATCAAACACTTCATCGACGTTTTTCGGGGAACTGTACAAGGTGGATGATATATTAACGGAAGGACCTGATCAGAATTTCAGACTTGTCGGTCGAGCTCAAGGTTTTTTTGGATTTTCTGCACAGAAAGATTTGTCTTTGATTATGGGAATAAATCTTGTTTTCACCGGAAACAAGAAGTTTAATGGTTCTACCATCAGTAGTTTTACTCGCAATCCGATCGCTAACACAGACCGTAAATTTGCGATTTTCGGTGGAACTGGGTATTTTAAATTGACTCATGGGTTTGTAACTGCTAAGGTATACTGGGCTAGTGGTAAAAATGATATTATTGAATATACTTGTTGTTTAAGGAGAAAATATAGAGAAGAAATAGATCTTATTCATTAGATATCAATGTAGTATTACATAGGAATAAGCCTCTATTTATAGGCTAGAGTGTAAACCCTGGTTACATATAGATGGGTCGCACACATGGGACAAATGCCCTACAACACTCCCTCTTGTGCGGTCCAATAGTAGTGCTTCATATGTAGTGCTTCACATGTAATGCTTCCGATGTAACACTTCAAATATAACTCTTCAGATCTAGTTTCTCTCGTAGATGACCACTGTATCTAAGTTTATTTCCTCATTAAAACCTCGCCAGGAAAACCCAGAGAGACAAAACCTGAATTAAGCAAAAAGAGTACAATATTAAGAAAACATAGAACAAAGTTAGACTCGCATATGTTGCCTCATTAAAACCTTGACAAAGGAAAACCCAGTGGGATAAAACCTTGACGAAGGGCAAAGAGTACAACGCGATTAAGTACGGAAGTATGCCTTTGCTGGATACTCATACATAACATCTTATCTATGAACACCTAGTACTGATAAGAAATAATATTATCAATACTACTAGTTGACTTGTGCCTAAAAATGTTGCCATGTAATCCTTGCTTTATTGTGCTGATTCCAGCATTGTTTTCACTTGATAAACTATCGAGGTTCATTTCTTTGATCTTGATATTTTTCAGCAAGCAATCTGCAGTTCTTAGACATTTATCATGTAGTTGGTGTAGTTATGGTTGCCTCGCTAAAAACCTTGCCGAGTAACAAAAACCCTGTGGAAAAAAAACTAATCTCGATCGAAGCGAAAAAGAGTACAACACAGCTTCACATCTCAGAGTCAAATATGTCGACATCATATCCTTGGATTCTCCCCCTGATGTCGGTATCTCCCCCTGATTCCATTCAGAGGAGTTTCTAGACAGTTACTCTAGTCATATATTTTACAAAAGTAAATATAGAAAATAAGTCATGTCCCCCCATGATTACTTTCATGGGAGAAGAGATTATTATTCCTTTATAATCAAAAACTTTTGGATTGCACTTCCATTAGCAGTCCTATTTATGTATTTGTAGGGATAAAACAGACTCATATCAATGGTTTCTTTTTAAAACAAACTCATGTCAATGATTATTCAAAAGACGATGCGTTGGCGCTGAGCTGTATCTAGCTAACAAGTTCACTGAGGATGAAATATTTGGTCGAGTATATTATACTAAGTACAACAATGTGTTTATTGCACTTAATATGGGAATTTCATCTCCCAACACATCTTCGCCATATTTATTTAGAAGAAATGGTCATTTACTTACATTTGAACCTCGACTAATCATGGGAGTGCTAGAAGTATGCATGTCCTTGTTAACCTTCCTGACAACTTTGGACATATGCAAACTATTGGAATAATATACCACAAGCTTGGTGTTCGATCGAGCTTTCCCAGATTTTCATTTCAAATTCGAATTTCAAGTAGTTTATAAAATCTTTTATTTCATTAAGAGTACATACCATGTCCATATCATCGGCATTGATAACTATAATTCCAATTCAGAAACTTTCTTTGTGAGTACGCAGAGAAAATATCTTAATTATTTTCCCTTCCCAATCAAATAGTCAATTAGACGGGTATACCAAATCCTCCAGATTATTTCAATCCTTAAGTGAGCGTTTCACTCTAATTTGAAACGTACTCTGTGGTTTAGAGTCTTTTGATTTGGGAAACAAAAAGGCTTTTATGCACTTTTGTAAACATCCTTATCCCTTAATCCTTGTAGAGATACGTAATAACCACATAAAAATGTTGCATTTCAAATCCTTTTGAAACTACCAAGCTAACTAAGTAGCGGAACGCTATAACGTTCATTACAAGAGAACAATCCCAGGGCTTTATGAGAAACCTCACGCCACAAGGCGAGTCTTTATACTTTAAGACTGCTTTCTTCTCATTATGATTTGTGACAAATAATCATGTATGTATAATAGGCTTTACACTTGGTTGGTTAGCACTACCACACCAAATACCTATATATTTGTCAAATAACTAAGTTCTACCTGGATTGTATAGGCCAAATATGCTATTTATTTGAAATTAATCAAAATAAAGCATGGTTCGATCTCATTGTGCTCTACTTCTGGAGCTACTATTTATGGATTATATCATCATTGTGCACACATGATCCTTCCATTGAATCATG
Organism: Papaver bracteatum; assembly: GCA_023529315.1. Taxonomy (NCBI): domain Eukaryota; kingdom Viridiplantae; phylum Streptophyta; class Magnoliopsida; order Ranunculales; family Papaveraceae; genus Papaver; species Papaver bracteatum. The sequence goes on along the minus strand of JAJJWX010000461.1, from coordinate 114,604 downwards.
TGCATTCTCATAATCCGTCAGGATTTCATTGTTCTCTAGAATCATTTAAAACTTCGGAGAGTCCTCCAGTATTGATTCATGGACATATTCAGTGACAATCAAATGAGATGATTTCATTAATGATACAAATTAGGTTGTGCCTTACTCATCTACTTCCTTTCTAGGTGAGCATTGATCGAACCCGATGGTCTCTCCATATTCCTTTATGGAGCCACGGCCTCAACTACACTTCCACCAAGTGTAGTTGCAACACCTTAGTCTATGGTGTACCCCATACTGAGAATTTCTAACTTTGCAGGATTATTTGCAGCTGGTATGTGTGATCTTGTCACGTTTCCGATATCAATGCACTTTCTGAAATCGATTATTCTTTGTCACTTCAAATTTACATTTGTGAAGTATAAGAATTAATGTGAGACACAGTGGGAACACACCACTACAATTCCTGTCGTTCCCTTAGAAATTAATTTTTCTTATCTCCCCCTAACGACGGGAAGACTGTCTCATTAAAGTGATAATCCGCAAATCTAGCGGTAAGAGATCTCTTTCCAAAAGTTTTAAAATGCGGATAATTGTTGGGAACTTATTTCCAACATAACTACTTAATAGTTTTGAAGACCCATCATAGTACGATGTGGAGTCATAATGGCACATATATAGTGCAACCAAAAATGCGTAAGAACACGAATGTTAGGCTTAAATCCAGTTACCAACTGGTACGCAGAAAAGGTTCACTAATATTGGGTTCTAAAACGAATTAAGTGAAGATGCGTGTAATATTGCATATCCCCCAATCATTTATAGGTAGGTTGTTACGCATAACCTATCCTTAGATACCATATGTAACCTTTGATGGTAGCCTCTGTGAGACCATGGGGTGAGGATGTTCTAAATTGATCCTATTAAACATGTAATATCATCAAGTCCTTTTGATGTAAATATCTAGCATTGACAAGGTCGGTGAGCCCTTAAATTATATAATAAGTGCTAGGATTGTTTCAAAAATGCATAATTTCTTGTGAACAATAATTAATTCAACACTTAGAATCATCCACCAGAGCCATAAATCACTTGAATGGTCCGCCTTGTGCATGGATATGTTCACAAATATCACCTTGTTTATTTTGAAAAAATGGGTTGTTTACCATTTGCATCTTAGGATGGTCTCAATCCTTTTTACTAAAGAATGACTTTGTAAAATGAGTTACATGCTTTATTACTTTAAAAGCATAATGGGAGGGGAGGTGGTGTTTCTAGTACTTTAGAAAGAGTTGATTATGAGAGATGCTGTCACTTTGCATTCTTTCAATATTTGTAATTCCCATTTTCTTATTCACTCAAATAAAAGTTATAAACAGAACATCATATCACAACCGAAGTGTCTTTATGGTTATGACAAAACCTGAATGAGTCAATTCCCAACATTACATTGTCGGTGATGATCTGGATTCAATTATCCAAATATTAGTGATTTACAGTTCACTAGACTAATTGGCTCATTATTTTCTCTAAAATATGAGTCATTTCACATTCATTAGAGGAAATTTATAGATGCATTCCCATTCTCACAATGAATTTTTGTACGATAACAATTCGCACAAATTTCGTAAGAACTTGACAAAGTGTGATTAGCTCTTAGTTCTTACAGAGCTTATGTAACTTTTAATCGTTATACCAATTAGGCAATAAAGATTGAGCATTCATTCGCTCGGATATTACATGTAATGATCCAATCATCACATGGTATTATATAAGGAAACAATTCAACAAGCAGTTTAATATATTTCCTTAATATCTTTGTGCAATAAGTGGTGTGGCATTATTACTTAACAAAAGAAAATTTATCTCATTTAATTTAGAGTGTTACAGTTCATGAAGATGATATACTTTTCATCATAATGTACGGATAATCCTTTCAACTCAAGTACTTTTGAGTATATCTCAAATTCTTTAGAGTATTTCAGTCTCATGGAAGTGATATGCTATTCATTCGTAAGAGCATACAATGGATATAATTCTTCGCAAAAAAGTTTTCTTTATTTTAGTTAATATAATATCGGTCAAACTATCATGTAGACAATAGTTTAGGATCAAATCATGAAAAATATAGAATTTAACCATACAAATTCGATTGAATAAAGATAAACAATAAAAAAAATTGGCAAAGTTCTTGTTGCCATTAATGTTGACGTCTAGCTAGGATATGACCTTCTCCAAGAATATAGTGAGTTCGTTTTCCTTTAAACTCCCCATATCTCTTATAGTTGACTACTAATATATGATACTTGCATTACAACCCTTGTACCATTCTTAGTAAAATGCTTATACCAAGATTTGCAACTCTCGTTGATATGAGTCAGAATTACATCTCTGTCCCATTATAGGTAGATACATTTACTTTGTATCATTACTACTGGAGCCAGAATTACATCTCTGACTCATGGAAACTTTTGTGAGTTTCTCCTTTCCACAAAAAATGAGGTGTGCTTTTAATTACAACATATCATTGTCGAAGTTATTGACTCATTATAGTCTAAAAAGTGGATTATATCCCTCTGAACATTCAAGTTTGGGAGAAAAATAAATGTTTCGACAAACTTCCTTCAAATCATTACATCGTCTGAAGTCAATATGTCGCCTTAGAAATGTTGAAGGTATAGTTTCCTCTTTGAACGGTGTATCTTCATAAGTTGGAGATTTTTATGAAGAAATTATTGTACTTGTGGACACATACTTTCACATCATAGACTCTTTAATGGTGCTCAAGTACTTCTGAGTCCAAAAAGTTAAATTAGAGTCGAATTGGTTTAGTCAAAGTTCGGTCAACTATTTGGTCAAGAGACGGTCCATTGGGTTGACAAGGTCAAGGTTAATGAATATAAATATATATGGTCCATTATATATGAAGTATTCATGCCCATTGATAATAGCATATTATTAACCCTAAAAATTTTAAAAATATTCTTTCAACTGTTCTGATCGACAGACAAATGCATCATAGTCAGATCATGATGAAATTCATACAGTTGATTCATCCCAATATTTAGCCAAACATAATAACATTTAAAGGAAATCCAATGGCCACATAAAAATATATTCATGATTCCGTATGACTGTTCCAATTAACGTTTCTGTGGACACATCTGGAAATATCACGCACTTTGGAGTATTTCACATCGTTGGATCTTTATGATATTTTTACAGTTGTTAAAGGAGAACAATATGTAACACATCACAAAATTACAGAATAATCCAACGGTTGTAATTCCTAAACCTTAAGTTTTTATAAGCTGTTATAAATTAGGGTTTTCCTGAACGTACACAGATTCATTAAAATCTAGTTTTTGAGATTGCATCATATTCCGATTTTGTTTAAATTCTTATAGATTATGTAATACATAATTGGTTCCCACAAATTCAAATTTGGTAAAAATCTAACGGTTAAATCTCTATGTTATAACAATCATATATTTGTGGAACCATAGAAAATATTAAGAAAACGAAATTCTTTTGTTAAAAACAAATACCTGGTGACGCATCCATAATATTATAACCATAAGATCCGAACCACGCTAATCTTCAAGAAGTAATCCATTACAGTTCTCGAACGATTAAAAAAATTGCACAGTTGATAGAGTCGTGATGATGACGTGTTTAAGGAGAAAATATAGTGAAGAAATAGATCTTATTCATTAGATATCAATGTAGTATTACATAGGAATAAGCCTCTATTTATAGGCTAGAGTGTCAACCCTGGTTATATATATATGGGCCGCACACATGGGACAAAGGCCCTACATCACTTGTAATATTGTTCACTATTAATTTACAAGGCTCTTATAGGAGGTTACCAAATCTATGTAAAATAAAATAATCCTTATCATTAGATTTACTAGATCTCTATAAATTCATATGTTGGATAATAAGTCGGAAAATATTTATTTTGCAGAAGATCACAAACTTTCATGAGTTGTTTCTTCCTAGCTGGTGATGTTGCACACTTAAATTTATTCACCGGACATTGTTGTTTTTCTTTGTTTTTTCTTGTGTTGGTTGCAATGTTTTGTGTAATTTTGTATGACATTGTATTTATTCAGCTTGGCTAGTTCTTCTGGTTACCTATAATTTTGTCATTGTCGTGCAATCATTCCTCCGAAAGTAAGTCCCAATTTAAGGGGAATAATAACCGAGGTGAGCTCACCATATCTCCCTTTAAGGTTTATATGATGAATGCGCTGGTAGGCGCTTCAGCATGTCAGTGCCACCCTTTATGAGTTTGGACTAAGGTTTGAGAACGGATGAGCTGGATCTTCTTTTTCTAATTTTTCTTATGCAAACTAGGGAGATCAAATTACCTGTGCCTTTCTGTTGTCAATACTTAACAAAATGATGATTATGTGTCAAAACGGATTTGAGATCAATGCGTTCATAGCTAGATGCATTATCACACCTTGTTCTTGGGTCTAAGTTCACATCAAGTATGTCTCATTAACATGAAAGCCCTCGATAGACTATGATATGGAAACACCTCATTCCCTGAGTAAATCAATCCATTTGTGTAGGGGTAAAATATTGCACAAGGCATAATTCAAATTTTCCCTAGATAAGACAGCCCTAAACACAGAGCCACTACGATAATCAAAGATCAAGGCGAAGAACAAAAATGCGATGATAAAGAGAGAAGGCGAAGAAAAAATTACACGATAAGGACAAAATGGAGATAAGTATAGAAGGAGCTACACGAAAGACATGGTAATTAGCGCGAAGGTGTTGATGGTGGTTTTTAGCCTAGGGATAAAATCATAAAACCCTAAATCCTAGTCAGACAATGACGTCACAACATTTAAGTAATAATCTTTTACTAGACGTATTTATTGAAACCTTTAATATGTCTGTGAAAAATTACCGGGGTATCTTTTTTAATACCAATTAGGGTTACGACAAGCCAAACCCTAATTCCCACGTGTTCCAATGGCAAACCATGCCAGCCATATCAATCGCGCCAAGGCATGCCAACCATGCTAGCTGCACCCTTATGCCAATGGAAAACCATGCCAGCCACACCAACCGTGCCAAGGCATGCCAACCATGCTAGTCGCACCCCTGTGCCAATGGTAAACCATGCCAGCCACACCAACCGCGCTAAGGCATGCCAACCATGCTAGCCGTAACCCTGTGCCAATGGTAAACCATGCCAGCCACACTAACCGCGCTAAGGCATGCCAATCATGTTAGCCGCACCCCTGTGCCAATGGCAAACCATGCCAGCCACACCTACCGCGCTATGCCAAACGCACCTCGTCATGGCCACATGCCAACTTAGTCGCGCCACCATACTAGCCTTCCCTACGCGGCTACCAAAACGAAGGCATGCAATAATCAACGGTTTCCCATCAATCCTATGGGAAAATCCTGGCCGTCCAAGGTTACCAAATGACCTTTGTCCAAAAACCCTAGCTTGGATCACGCCAAACCCTTGGCCCCACATGACAAGACAAAAACCGCACCTAGCCAAGCTAGCCACACCATGCGCCCATGGAAAACCCTTGGCCCCACATGCCAAGCCAAAACCGCACCTAGCCAAACTAGCCACGCCACACATCCATGGAAAACCCTTGGCCCCACATACCAAGCCAAAACCGCACCTATCCAAGCTAGCCATGCCATGCTCCCATGGAAAACCCTTAGCCCCATATGCCAAGCCAAAACCGCACCTAGCCAAGCTAGCCACGCCATGAGCCCATGGAAAACCCTTGGCCCCACATGCCAGGCAAAACGCCCCCTGCCTTGGCCCTAGACGCACCACCATGCTGGCATTCCATACAAGACTATCAAAACGAAGATGTGCAATAATCAACGGTTTCCCTTCAACCCCAGAAGCAAATCCTAGACATCCAAGGTTACTAGACAACGCATGGCCCGAAAACCTAAGTTTGGCCACGCCAAACCATGTCATGCTAATGGCATGCCAACCTAGTCGAGTTACCATGATGGCCTTCCCTATGAGGCTACCAAAACGAAGATGTGCAACAATCAACAATTTCCCTTCAATCCCAGGAGAAAATCCTATACATCCAAGGTTACCAGACAACGCATGGTAACCTTTGGCCCAAAAACCTAAGTTTGGCCAAGCCAAACCATACCACGCCACCATGCCATGCCAATGGCATGCCCACTTAGCCGCGCCACCATGCTGGCCTTCCCTTTGCGTCCACCAACAAACGAAAGCGTGCGACGATCAATGGCTACCTTTCCTCTTAATATGCAAGATCTCGACCGTCGAAGGTCACTAAGCTACCAATTCTCCCAAGCTTGACTTGCCAGGCAACACCGATATGCCACATGTTTTCTAAAAAAACATTCGAGACATCAAACATATATCAAAAACTAGGGGATCCTCTTTGGGTATTGGTTTGTAAGTTTACAGCGTACGGCGTACAGTACGCCCGTCATAAGGAAGTGTCATAAGGGTGAGGCGGTTAGTAAATATAGGGATTTAATGGTGAAACGCTCGACATCAATTCCATACGTTAACGGTTTTATGGAACATCAATTCCATGCATACGGTTATCACCTCCTCCCATTTACTTACCCATTTATCCATCCCTTAATGAGACCAGAGTACGTTTCACTTCGACTTGTATAAATATGTATTACCTATTTCCACAGAACAACAAGTTCATTCGGGAATATCAACACTCAAAAAATACTTTCTTGCTAGCTTACCATTTGTTAGCCTTCCCACTTTTCTGATACAAGTCGTAGTAACACAACTACTCTTCCAGAATCAACTATTCTGGTTTCATCACTTTCCTTACTTCCCTCCCAAAAACCAACCCATTCTCCTCCACTTTGTGACCGAAGCAAGTCCGGAATGGCCATTTCGTGGTTTAGGATGGATTTGTACAGATTGATCTCTCGAATCTAAAGTACTCCCTTGCAGTATATTGTTTAGGGTTTAAATTATTTCTCACACGCATACCCGAAATTACCGAAATCAGCAGAAACCATTTTCACCTACAAACAATTAGCGACCACAGCGGGAGGTTCGATCTTTCGGTTACAATGTCAATTTTCGACCGTCAATATCGTTCTTCGACCCAGATGTCAAGATGGTAGAGGAAGACGATCCACTATGAATCAGTTACCCAACGACTTGATTATAAGTCATGACATGAAAAGGGATGACTGGGGACTTCCCAGAGGTTAAAATAAAAATGATCCGCCCGAGTTTCAACGGCTCGGTTAATCAGATAGCTCAGTAATGATTGGGGACTTCCCACGTCCGCGTTTCTCGTAAAGCTTGGTCCTACACCCGGAAGGTTTACTTTTCATCAGAAGACCTAAGAAACCGAGAAAGTCTTATTGTTAGAGCACTGCTCGGTCGAACTCGCATGTGTTTCTATCTCAAGCATGTTTGTTAATGTTAGCGATCAAAACTATAAAGTCTTGATTTCTAGTCTACTGTAGCTAAGGTCTCAGACTAGGATAGAAAGTGTAGTTGAGCTCAAGAACTCCATGGAAATCATCATACAAGACAAAGGACTACTCAAGGAACCAGTGGATCTTCATCGACTAAAAGGTATGTGGAGACTTGAACTTATATATCACTCAAAAGTCTATCTACTCTATCTCCTATCTTGAGACAAAAGTCATTTCACTATATAGACTAAAGATATGCACATGTGACATTTCGAGCTGAGTATATCTTGCTTATCTATTTCTCGAAATGTGTGTTGGTAAAGCTTTCGCTTTATCCAAGTTCATCTTTTCCTAGTGACGAAAGTCATGTTATGTTTCAATCACTTTGGAAATTTCTCTGACGAAAACTAGTTTGTGAATAAAAACTATATGACGTCCCCTGAGAATGTTTCAATGATTAAAATGAGAGATTAGACAATATAACCATTGGGGGATATAAACATTATTGTGGTAACACATATATGTATAAGTCCTTAGCACTCGAACCGAAGTTTGCGAACTTTGTTTATCAAATGAAAACCGGAACTTGAGAAGTCAACGCAGTCCGCGAACGTGCATAGTTCTCGAACCTGAGAATTTCTGCTAGAGTTGTAGCTCGGTTTCAGTCCGCGAACTGACAGAAGTTCTCGTACCCGAGAATTTCTGCTGGAGTTTGTGAACTCCAACCGGTTATGTGAGTCTGCGAACCCAGTCCACGAACTTAAGTGGTTATGTCTAAAAATGATATTCGTGAACTTATTTAAATTATCTAAGGAATGCTACTGCAAACCGTGGCTTTATAGTTCATGAATCGATTCGAGTAAATCACATCGTTTTTGCTCCAATTGTGTCTTGTGTAGTACATAAGATCTCATAGAAATTGAACAACTATATAACTAGTTCATTTGGACTATTTATGGTGAAGAAGAATATGGTTGATATGAAAGTTATCATTTGGCTAACCATTTGGTTGACCAATATTGAATCAACTATTGTACACGTTTGGGTACGGTTACACAAACCCAAAATTGTCAAGTACATATGTGTATGGAAAGCTAAGTTTTCGATCTAACAGCTGAGAGATATTAGCTTGTATCTAATTAGGTTTTCATCTAACTGTGAATATTGAATGTTTTGTTACTAAGCTAACATTGATTGCAAACCCTGATTTGAAAGACTATATAAGGGAGAACTCTAGCAACTAGGAAACCTAATCCCCATACATTTTATATGATACTAGTTTGCTAAGCTAGAGTCGATTCTCCTTTAACCTTGGGTTTTCTTCTTCTAAAACCAGGTTAACGACTTAAAGACTTCTGTAGGATCAGAATATCGCAAGAAAGACACATTTGCGGAGTTTGACAAACAACATATTGAGAATGTCGCATGATGATTTTAAGAATGACGTAACAGATGACGATGGCAGAAACATGAGAAAAAGCATGATTCTGCGAAGTTTAGAGTGTTCACGAAGATTAAAATTAGAACACTTGCGAGAACACCGCAAGTCAGATCCGAAATTAAAGGACATCTTAGCTGTCATCCACTATATAATTATCTTATATAAGAATCCGAATAGGCATAAGGATAGGGAGATCTTTTTCGAGTGTTGAGCAAGTCATTAGGAGAGAAAAAGTCCAGAGAAGTTGCTAATTTATTAGTTTCATTTCTTTACCTTTTAAAATTCAGAAGATTACTCAATAAAGATTATGATTGTTCATCTTAAAATGACTTAATTGTATGAATTCATATGAGGGGTGTAGTGTGATTTCATGCTACTACATATTGGCGTTAGAAACATGGACTGAAGTTTGAAAATTGTGAAGATCGTTGTAAAGATTGTTTAAATCAAGAAAATGATGAAAGAAAACAACAAAGTGGTTGTGGAAGAGACAATCCAGATCAATGAAAGTAAAAGAAGGTTGGAGTGTAGCGTAATCACAAAAACAATGATTAATGAATTTCATGAGAACATTAAAGGAAGGATACATAAACGAGACTTTGAAGGAAATAAAATTATGATAGTAGAGAAGATATCTCCTTTAAGAGATTGGGAAAAGCAGAAAATTACATTTACAACAGCAGAAATACCAAGAGAAAATTTGAGCCACACATCTCCTTTGGTAAACACGGTAATCACACGGAAAGAAAAGAAGAAATCCGCAAAAAACATGGAAGAATAGGCGGTGAATAGAACTTTAGTAGATACATGAAGTTCAGTGGATATAATGTTTTATCATGCATACAGAGGGATGAGATACAAATATGAAGAAATGACTCATTCAATGTATCATATCCATGGCTTTGGAAAATCTACAACAAAACCTAAAGGAGAAATAACGATGCGAATTTCGCTAGGAGAAATTGAAACACAAATAACACTATGTGTGGTGGATGTGGAATCGCCATATAGCATGTTCTTAGGAAGGACATGGATACATGTAATTAAATCCATATCATCAACATTACATCAATGCATTAAATTTCCAATACCAAGCGGAATTGGGAAATAAGGGGAGATATTGATAGTGCAACATCATGTTATCAAATTGAAGTGAAACATTTTTAAGAATGCCCAAAGAAGCGAAAACTTTGCAGAAAGATGGCAAAAGAGGCAAAGAAAGAGGAAGAGTTTAAAATTTACATGATTAGAGCAAAACAAGGGAAAGGAATACCCAGGGAAATTTCGGAAGGAGGAAACAAACTTGCGAAAGTGATAAAAGAACCAACACCCATGGAAGAACCTAAGGACAGTTACACCGCAGTAGAATCAACAAAGGAATTGAATATTGGAACTAAAGAAGAACCCAAAATACTAAGAATTGGAACTAAGATGGAGGCAGATGAAAAAGGAAGAACTATTAATCTTTTACGAGAGTATAGAGATATTTTCGCATGAAACATGGATGAGATGTCTAGAATACATCCGTTTGTGGCGTGTCATAAGTTGGAAATTGACAAAGGTGCAAGACCATTTAAACAAAGAATAAGAAAAATCGCAACGACATATCACTCCCAAATAGAAGAAGAGTTGCAGAAGATGCTTGATGCAGGAATCATAAGACAAGCCAAATATCCTGAGTGGATAGCAAACATGGTTATAGTCCCAAAGAAGAATAAGGGGATATGAATTTGTATAGACTTTACTGATCTAAACAAAGCTTGTCCGAAAGATAGTTTTCCATTACCAGATATTCCACAAATGGTTGAGTCAACGGCGGGAAATGATAGAATATCTTCTATAGATGGGTACAAAGGTTATAATCAAATTTCTCTTGCTGAAGAAGATCAAGAACATACTACTTTTTCCCTCCAAGAGGATTATACTGTTATACAAAAATGCCATTTGGTCTGCGAAATGCTGGAGCAACATATCAAAGAATGGTGGAGAAAGTGTTCCCAAAATGGATACACAAAAAATTAGAAGTATATGTAGATGACATGTTAGTAAAAAGTAAATAAGCTAAAGATCATGTACAAGATCTAAAGGAAATTTTTGAACAGATGCGGCAATTTAATATCAAGGTGAATCCTGAAAAATGCGTTTTTGAAGTTGCATCAGGAAATGTTTTAGGTTACATTGTAACCAAAGAAGGAATACAAGTTGATCCAGAAAAAGTGCAATATGTTCGCGACATGCCAACACTAGCGACGGTGAATGATGTACAGAAGTTAAACGGACTCTTGGCTTCGCTAAGAAGATTCATTTCGCGATCATCAAATAAATGTAAAAATTTCTTCAACATACTCAAAAAGGGTACAAAATTCAGATGGACAGATGAATGTGAGAAAGCTTTCCAAGGAATAAAAGAACATATGATGAATATATCTATTTTGCGAAAGGCGGAACCAGGAGAAGAATTATTAATTTACCTTGCGACAACTTCACATGAATTAAGTGTTATTCTATTGCGAATGGACGCAGGGGTTGAAAAACCAATTTATTACATCAGCAAAACATTCAATGATGCAGAAAGAAATTACTCAAAGATTGAAAAGCTAATTCTAGCATTGGTATATGCAACATTTAAACTTTGCATATATTTTCAGGCACATAAAGTCAAAGTATTGACAAAGGTACCAATTGAATCAGTAATGAAGAACTCAAAGAGATCAGGCAGAGTTGAGAGATGGAATGCGCAAGTAGGACATTTCAAAATTAAATATGAAGTATTATCTTCACCAAAGTCACAAGTTATCGCAGACTTTTTAGCAGAATTTCCTTTAGAAGATGATGAAGTTGTGGAAGAGATGATGGATATAGAAGAAGAACGTGGAGATCCAAAAGATTTGTTAACATAATCAAATAGATGGGAAATATTGGTGGATGGTTCATCGAATGGGGAAGGTAATGGAATTGGAATTGTCTTAATTTCTCCGAAGGGAAAGAAGATGGCTTTTTCATTTAGATTGGAATTTGCATCCACTAATAATGAAATAGAATATGAAGTTGTGATACATGCACTAAAATTCACAATAAAAATGAAATTAGAAAATGCTAGAATTACCAGTGATTCGCCAAATAAAAGGAGAATACACAACAAATGAACCATCTTTGAAGAAATACAAGAAACTATCGGAGAATTGTCAGCGAAAATCCCAAAAATAAAATGGAGGCATATATCGAGGAAGGATAATAGGCTCGCAGACGCTTCTACTTTCATTTCAAGTATGATGACAGATCCAACTGCGAGATGCATAAAAATCCAGACACTTATATCACCATTAATCAATAAAGAAAAGGAAGAAGAGGTATATGTAATGATAATAGAAGGTGGTGAAGACAATATCGCAGATTGGAGAACAGAACTTCATGCATATTTAACAAGAGGGGGAAACACCAAGAAACATATTGGAGGAACACAAATTAAAGAGTCGTGCAACAAATTATGAACTAAGAGATGGGATATTATATCGAAAATCATTTAATGGACCATCACTTAGATGTTTGACATGAGAAGAAGGAGAAAAGGTGTTAAAAATGTTACACAGCGGAGATGATGGCAGTCACAGTGGAGGAAGATTTTTGGCATACAAAACAAAAATATAAGGTTATTTTTGGCCATATATGCATGAAGATGCGAAGCAAATATCAAGACGTTGCGAAGATTGTCAGCGGCACGGGAAGAAAATACATGCACCTGGAGAACCATTATCATCTTCAACAAGTGTATGGCCCTTTGAAAAGCGGGGCTTAGATATTGTGGGACCATTTGTACCAGGATCTGGAAAAAAAAGATACTTAATTGTCGTAACAGACTATTTCACAAAATGGGCAGAAGTAAAGGCAGTACAACACATTCGCGACAAAGACATCTTTACATTCATATTTGAAAATATCATTTGCAGATTTGGAATTCCAGCACAATTGGTATCTGAAAATGGGAAACAATTTAAAGGGAAGAACATAGAAATGTTACTCAATGCATTCAAGATAAAGTGTGAAAAATCAACCCCTCTATATCCACAGGCCAATGGATAAACTGAAGCAACAAATAAGACAATCACAGACATATTGAAGAAAAAGTTAGAAGGACATCATAAAGCATGGTGTGAACAGGTGCATAATGCAGTCTGGGCTTACAACACAACTAGGCGAGAATCTACAGGAATGTAACCTTTCTGTTTGACATATGGAGTTGAGGCAGTGTTACCAAGAGAAGTTTCTATTCCCACAACAAAGAGGGAGGCTTGGGAGAAGAATATTAATGCTGGCATGATCCTAAACAAACTTGATGAGCTAGAAGAGAAGAGAGAAATAGCTTTACAACATATGGATAATTATCAGCGAAGATTAGCCCGAGAGTATAATAAACGTGTCAAAGCACGTGAATTTCAACCAGATGATTTAGCCCTTCGCGAGACGCCAATTTACCAGCAAGAAGGTGGTGGGAAACTAGCGAGAAAATGGGATGGGCCGTACGTTATAAAAGAGATATTTGGAACGAAGGCATAAAAATTTATGGATCCAGAGTGTAGATATGTTGGTCAAAGACTTGAAAGACCATGGAATAGATTATATTTAAAGAAATATTACTCGTGAAGGACTTTGAGAAACCTTAGATAATGAAATAATGTATGATGCGACAAAATGAATATGACCAATTTTTTTTATGAAAGAGCTGCTACGAGATTATTCAAGATTAAGATAAAATGATAATGTGCGAAAATTTCGCAAGAGAAAATCAGAAAATAATGACATATTAGAATGGGATGAACCTTTATGACGTACACCCTAGTTCGCGAATAAAATTTTGCAAGAGGCAAATGTAAGACCTAAAGTACGTCATAGAAGGGGGTATCTGTTACATGGCTAAGGGATAAGGTAATACCGCTGCTAGAACCTGAGTCATGGAGATTTGGGGTCAATGAAAGCCCATCCAGGAGAGGCACCTTGGATTCTCAACTTGAGCATATGACTTAAGTTAGGAGACTAAGGTAATAAGAACTCTCCTAATGAGTGTAGAGTATGATCAAGGCGCCGAGGTACATGGTTGAGCCAAGAGTTCCCGGGGCGTATGAAACTACCCTGGACATGTGTGTTGAGTATATCTTTCTTATCTATTTCTCGAAATGTGTGTTGGTAAATATTTTGCTTTAGCCAAGTTCATCTTTGCTTAGTGAAGAAAGTCATGTTATGTTTCAATCATTTTGGAAATCGCTCTGACGAAAAATAGTTTGTGAATAACAACTATATAACGCCCTATGAGAATGTTTCAATGATTGAAATGAGAGTTTAGACTATATAACCATTGGGGGATATAAACATTATTGTGGAAACACGTATATGTATAAGTCCTTAGCACTTGAACCGAAGTTTGTGAACTTTATTGATCAAGTGGAACCGGAACGTGAGCAGCAACTCAGTCCACGAAACCAGTCCGCGAACTGGCGTAGTTCTCGAACCCAAGAATTTCTGTTGAAGTTGTATCTCATGTGCAGTCCGCGAACCCAGTCCGTGAACTGACGGAAGCTCTCGAACCCGAGAATTTCTGTTGGAGTTTATAACTTCAACCGATTAGCTTGAGTCCGCGAACTCAAGAGGTTATGTCTGAAAATGTTGTTCGTGAACTTATTCTAAATTACTAAGGAATGCTTTTGCAAACCGTGGCTTTATTGTTCATGATTAATGATTCGAGTGAATCACATCATTTTTGATTCAATTGTGTCTATTGTAATACTTGAGATCTCATAGCAATTGAACAACTCTCTAACTAGTTAATTTGAGTCATTTGGACTAGTTATGGTGAAAAAGAATATGGTTGATATGGAAGTTATCATTTGGCTAACCATTTGGTTGACTAATATTGAACCAACCATTGTACACGTTTGGGTATGGTTACACAAACCCAAAACTTCAAGTACATGTGTGTATGGCAAGATAAGTTTTCGATCTAACAGTTGAGGGATATTATCTTGTATTTAATCAGGTTTTCATCTAACGGTGAATATTGAATGCTTTGTTAGCAAGCTAACATTATTGCAAACCCTGATTTGAAAGACTATATAAGGAGAACCCTATCTATTGGAAAAACTAATCCCCATACACCTTTCTTGTGTGATACTAGTTTTCTTTAAGCTAGAGTCGATCTCCATTAACCCTTGAGTTTTCTCTCTAAATTCGGGTTAACGACTTAAAGATTTCATTGGGATTGTGAAGCCAGACCGATACTACTTTTCTTGTAGTTGTGTGATCTGATCTTTCTCTTTCTATCATACGAGTACAATTGTAATAATTGGCTTAAGATTTCTATCTCCGATAGGCAAGATAAAAGTAGTCACAAACATCTTCGTCCCATTGTTTGTGATTCCTCAATAATCTTCTTCGCTGCGTCGATTAAGTTTATTGTGAGGTGATTGATGAAACTGAGCTGTTATATGGGAATATAAGTCTGGTTTTATCAATTTGTTCCTGTTCACCTTGATTTATCAAAATACGAAACAAAATTTGTAGGTTTATTCATGGGAGACGAATTTATCTATTACCTGTAGACTTTTTCTGTGTGAGACAAATTTGTTTATTAAAGTCTTCGACTTTGGGTCGTAGCAACTCTTGGTTGTGGGTGAGATCATCTAAGGGAATTAAGTGCGCAATATCCTGCTGGGATCAGAGGAGTAGGAACATAACTGTACCTTGGATCAGTGTAAGATTGGTTGGGGTTCAATTATAGTCCAGACCGAAGTTAGCTTGTAGTAAGCTAGTGTCTGTAGAGGCTTAATAAAATGTATGTTTAATCCGGATTAGGTCCCGGGGTTTTTCTGCATTTGTGGTTTCCTCTTTAACAAAATTCTAGTGTCTGTGTTATTTTTTTTCCGCATTATATTTTGTTATATAATTAAAATAATACAGGTTGTGCGTTGTTCAATCAATTAGAATATCCGACCATTTTGGTTGTTGATTTAAATTGATTGACACTTGGATATTGGTCTTTGGTACCATCCAAGTTATCTCTCTTTGATTAGACTCGCAAATCATATTTGCTTGAGTAAATCAAATCGAGAGATTGAGATAATAACTCCTTGGGTATTTTCTATTGATTGAGTCTTGTTGATTCTCTAGAAAACAACTCGGAGTTGTCCATACAGATTGCTAATCGAAATATTGGGTGGTGCTGTTAGACCCCCGCTTTTTCAGGTTTTAAGAAAATAGAATATAGAAAGGATAAAATTACTAAAATAGATGAATATGAAAGGTAAATACAAGGCAAGAGAAGTTATACTTTTTAATTATTTATTATTCTTGCGAAGATTCTCACAGTCAAGCATTTTGAAGCTTTTGATTCTCAAGGCGAAGGGTGCCACATTCTAAAGTCTTGACTTAGAGACACCCCTTCAAATCCTCAATTTCTTTCTCTAAGGATGTTTTCGAAACCATCCTATCAGAACCAAAATATTTACCCAAAATTTCGCAGACGCCAAATTTGACAGGATCCACAGATGATTTCTTGACATCATCTAAAATATCAGATAAAACCTTGAAGGAAATATTTATTCCATCTACAGTTTCTTTAGAAAAAGGGAGATACTTAGACGAAGTAGTAGTGATAACAGAAAGTTGATGATCATTATTCTTTGATAAAGAGATGTCATTTGAGGGTGAAGTTTGAGGAAGATCAATGGTTGGGGTTATGATAGAATTAATTTGAGAAGTATTGGTCACAGGGGAAGAAAAAGTTTCACTCGCAACAAGATTTTCAGAGGGGATTTCATCCATAGAAAGATTAGGAAAAATATTAGAACCTGTTGCGATATTATCGCAAACAGGAAGTAGAGGTTCAGTTTGCGAAGGTTCAGGAAATAGAGCAAGTATGGGAAAGAAAACAGAAGTTCCAATGGTTTTAGGTTGGCGAGATATTTTGGGAGGTTTAGTGGCATCTCCATCACCCTTCGAATCACAACTCAGATAAGAAACAAAGGCAACAATATTGTTATTAAAAATAATAGTGTTTCTTACTACCTTGGCATTCGCAGACTTTCTCTTTTTCACAAGAACCTTGGGATGCGACCCTTTGGGAGCATTAGGGTTTTGAACTGTAAATTTAGTATTGTAAGTGCTTTTGATGAAACATAAACAGTATGGGAATTACACAAAGAACAAACAAGATGATTCCAGTAAAACAAAATCAATCTCAGCAAAAATCAAAGGGAGAAAAAGAAAGGAAAACAAACCTTGGAGATTCCATGGAAGCAGAAAAGAACAGTAGCAGGAAGATGAATTCGATAAAAATGGATGACGATGAATATTTGCATAGAATATAAAGATGAAGAAGATAAATACGAAGTAAAAGAATAAAGTTATCTTTCCACTAGATCCCTCTTTAAATAGGCAAAACAAGATGACCGGTTAATGTTAAACGTGCCGGTGAATAAAGGAATATTCAACACGTGTAGATAATCATGCTTAATTCACGGAACCTTGTTGGTAGAGAAAGATGAAGAAAGAAAATATGAATAATTGCAAAAATTTTAATAACGGTTTCTCATGACATTCCCCCCTTCACAGAGAAGACATGATAAGAGGCGAGATGTAGGATCAGAATATCGCAAGAAATACACATTTGTGAAGTTTGACCAACAACATATTGCGAATGTCGCAGGATGATTTGAAGAATAACGTAACAGATGACGATGGCAGAAACATGAGAAAAAGCGTGATGATTCTGTGAAGTTAAGAGTTTTCGCGAATATTAACATTAGAACTCTTGCGAGAACACCGCAAGTCAGATCCGAAATTAAAGGACAGCTTAGCTGCCATCCACTATGTAATTATCCTATATAAGAAGTCGAATAGGAAAAAGGAGAGGGAGATATTTTTTGAGTGTTGAGCAAGTCATTAGGAGAGAGAAAGTCCAGAGCAGTTGTTAATTTCTTAGTTTCAAATCTTTTCTTTCTTGTAAAATTCAGAAGATTAATCAATACAGATTGTGATTTTTCATCTTAAAATGACTTAATTGTATGAATTCTTGTGAGGGGTGTAGTGTGGGATTTCCTGCTACTATAACTTCATTGGGATTGTGAAGCCAGACCGATACTACTTTTATTGTAGTTGTGTGATCTGATCTTGCTGTTTTTATCGTACGAGTACAATTGTAATAATTGCCTTGAGATTTCTATCTTCGATAGGAAAGATATAAAAGTAATCATAAACATCTTCGTCTCATCGTTTGTGATTCAATAAAAATATCTTTTCTCGCTGCGTCGATTAAGACTATTGTGAGGTGATTGATAAAACTGAGCTGTTCTTCGGGAATATAAGTCTTGTTTTATTGATTGCTTCCTATTCACCTTGATTTATCAAAAGACGGAACAAAACTCATAGGTTTATTCGTGGGAGACAAATTTATCTATCTTGTAGACTTTTCTGTGTGAGACATATTTGTTTGATAAAGTCTTCGACTTTGGGTCATATAAACTCTTGGTTGTGGGTGAGATCAGCTAAGGGAATCAATTGTGAGCATAACTGTACCTTGGATCACTATGAGATTGATTGGGGTTCAACTACAGTCCAGACCGAAGTTAATTTGGATTAGGCTAGTGTCTGTAGTGGCTTAGTACAGTGTATGTTTAATCTGGACTAGGTCCCGGGGTTTTTCTGCATTTGCGGTTTCCATCTTAAGAAAATTCTGGTGTCTGTGTTATTTCTTTTCCGCATTATATTTTGTTATATAATTGAAATAATATAGGTGGTGCGTTGTTGAATCGATTAGAATATCCGACCTATTGGTTGTTGATTTAAATCGATTGATACTTGGATATTGGTCTTTGGTACCATCCAAGTTATCTCTCTTTGATTAGACTCGCGAATCATATTTGCTTGAGTAAATCAAATCGAGAGATTGAGATAATAACTCCTTGAGTTTTTTTCTATTGATTGAGTCTAGTTGATTCTCTAGAAAACAACTCGGAATTATCCATACAGGTTGCTAATCTAAATATTGGGTGAGGTTGTTAGACCCCTGCTTTTTCAATTGGTATCAGAGCAGGCAAACACATTAAGACCTTACTAGTATGTGTTTGTGGCAATCTGAGTCTGTGGATGAAATCTCGTTTGTGCATACCAAAATGTCTCCTAAAGCTTTTTAGTATGTCAAGTGTCTTGAAAACACCTCAAAGGATTACTCCTTAGTTGGTTCTTCTGAATCCCGAGGTAGAAAGAATGCTCAATGTGATAATGACTTTTCTTTCTCACATGATACATATGACACTCTGGCAAAGGCTGAAAAGGAGCTCACCAGAATTTCAAAACATACAGCTGAAGATATTGATTTTAATAATCATGATCATCTCATTGATGAATTTGAAAAGTCTCTTGATCGAGAACGTGATCTCTACAATATCATTAAGTCCTTCTCTAAGGATATTGAGAACTTCTTCAAGAAACTACTCTTCAACATGAAAAGATTAGTACTCTTGAGGATATTATTAAAGAGGACTCAATTAGAGAAAAACGTTTGATCGAGACTCATTCATCAGATCTCAACAGACTTCGTGCTGAAAAAGAGAAACTATGTGCATATCTTACTCTAGCCCATGAACAATGCAAATCCTTGGAAAAGGAAAACTTTGTCTTAAAGAGAAAATCCTCTGTACAAACTAACTCTCGTGACGTTCTGTACAAGACAAAGTATTCTCCAGAAGAAGATTGTGTCAAGAAAAGTTTACATAACTTACAATCTTCTCATATGTATATGGAGTTTAAACAGGTGCCAGTTATTACTTCTCCTCCGCGAACCTGTACTTTTTGTGGGAAAAAGAATCACTATGCTATCCATTGTTTTGCAAGAAGGAAACAAATTTCTAAGCTTCATAATTTGCTTCTCTTCACTGTCAATGGAACAAATAGTCAGTCGACTAAAGCAATGAATCGTATGTCCACAAGAAACCAGAAATATTATAACAATGATCTCTACTCCAGAAATCATCAGAAGGAATATGTTGGTCACATTCCTCATGTTTATAAGAATAAGTCTGGTAAATATAAATCTAGAAAATGGATTCCTATCTATACAGATCCTCTTGAACCTATTGTTATAGGTCCTAGATTTAGTCCTTCTGATAAGCATGCTAATCAAGCAGTGTCTCATCTCTCTAGAAAGAGCACATATCAAAGACAGAAGGATAAAAAGGAACAATGTTCATTTGATGAGCTAAAGGCTCATACTTGTGTAAAATAATCACAAGGTTGAATATCTCACATACAAAAATCCTAGTTGTGGGAGAATTGAATATGTATACTCCATAACTAAGTGAATCTTATTATCTAGCTAATCTCTTATCGTTTTTAGAAGGATAATTGGTCAAACACTGATTCGTGAGTATTTTTACTTTTTAATATACTAGCCAAAACCTTATTTAAATAAAAGTGTTTTCTTTTTCCATGTAGAGCTTTGTGAAAAACCATCCTACGGGTACATGTACGGTTCGGGTTATCCCTTAAACCTATCTCGTAACCCAAAATCTCTCGAGTTTTTTTTATATACCTATCCTATTGAGTTACTCTTATTACTCTAGGTTTCATGTTATCAATGGCTTCTTCTTCTTCGTGCTCCTCAGATTTGACTAAAAATGTCATTGATAAGGCGGTATATTGCGAACTCGATAAAGATAAGGAAACTCTTGTTGAAATTGAAGGTTCTTTTCCTCAAACCTCTGATTCACTTTCGGATATAGAAGAGATTTCATCGGATGTAGTTCTCGACTTCCTAAAGGAATTTGAGAAGGATAAGCAGCAAGTTGTTGATATAATAAAGTGTCTTGATGTGGTAAGAACTGAGTTGAAAAAGGTTAAGTCTGGACCTTGTTCTCATGAAAGCCCGTGTTAAAGAACTTCCAAATAAGTATATCCTCTTCAATGCAGAGGATGCTGCCTTTCACAAGCTCCAAGACCTTAAGGCTCAAGAAGGTCATGAACTATCTATATGACTTTAGTTCACTATGACATAGAGGATGTGTGCTAAGTTTAGTCTGTTAGTTATTATTTACACCTAGTAAATCTTCTATTATTTATCTTTTGTTTATAAGAATAACTAGTGTTCTGGAATAGCCATTATTGTGATTACACATAGCTATATCCAATGGTTTCATCTTCTTCTTGTTTTTAGATTTTTTGGTTTAAAAATTCTAAGTTTGTTTGGAAGATGATGGTTGCAGTATTAATCGTTATGGTTTTATATATTGCAATATTTTGATGGGATATGTGTGTTTACTTCCGTGAACTTGATTGTCCCATATTTTGTCAAAAGTAAAGTCGTTCGTGAGTTGATATGCATAAATTGATAAAAGGATGAATAGATTTTTGACAAACACAAAAGTTAAGCCTATATTGTCAATTGTTGATGTAAGATAGGTTAAAATCTTTTGTGATTCAAGGATTATGTCTATTGTGTGTCATTGTGCAAATGGTGATGGAAACATAGAATGAATCCTTGTATTATCCACGGTATAGAGATTTATTGATCCATATTATTATGTATTACCGTGAAGGCTCCATTGTGTGTCTTATGTTGAGCACGATACGACTAAGTCGATTCCTTATTGGCATGGTTGGTTGTTACATGAGATGCTATATGTTGAGCATTAAGAACTAAATTAATCAAATTGTGTGGTTGTTTAGTTTGTATTCCATAAGTTTTCTTATGTTGAGTACATGTACGATTAAGGTTGTCATATTATGATAATCTTAGTCGGGGTTCCATTATCTCTTGTGTTGAGCCCAAATGAACTAAATCAATCATCTAGTATGGTTATTTAGTTAGCACTCCGTAAGTTATTCTTATTTCGAGTGTGTTCAATTAAATTCATTACTCTTATAATTATTTTGGTTGAGTATGACAATTAGATTATTTGCAAGTTCTCTTGTGATTAATTTAATAAATTTTTTAAGTCTCCATAAGTTTACTTGTGTTGAGCATATTTAGTCAAATTAATCTTGGTTCGATGTGGTTAATTTGATTGAATATTTCTTGTTGGATTCCAAATTCATACTTGTATGTAATTTGTTGAGTCTAAAAAAATCCTTCATTTCTTTTGAAATTAAGGTCGCTCTTGTTGTTCCTTAGGGAATGACATTTTATGGGGGAGAGTTATTTTGAACTTGTGCTTAATTGCCAAATCTTTGTGGGGAGTGCGGCTGTGGAATGTTATAGGGGTTATCTTGCATCTTTATAAACTCCTTGGTGAATGCATTTAGCTTTGGCTTTATGATTGCGTCCAAACAAGATGATACATATTTACCTTTGGTCATGAAATGTCTCTTACGAAAATTTCATTAGGATCCCGTTCTTGTACCTTTGCCAATTTTATTGACAATAAGGGGGAGAATTAATTGTAGTTCACACTACAAATGCATATGGTTTTTAGATCATTATGTAAGGGGGAGTGGTTTCCATGTGAGATGGAGTATTGACTAAGGGGGAGTAAAGTATCACCATAATATTGTTGTTGAAGTTGTGATGCAATTGGACGTTGACGCTGTGTAATAATACTATGACACTGTATAACAATGATTGAGAACCGATGTTTTTCTCATTGTTATAGCTACGGATTTTCAACAACGATGATGCTAAACTTACAACCTTTGGGATCATTGGACTACTTGGAAGTGACGAAGATTTCGAGTATTGTTGAAGATTAGACATGTGGAATAGGAGCTACAAAGTTTATTTATATATTTTTCGTATTCCATATGTATTAATAGTTTTGCCACTAAAATTGACAAAGGGGGAGATTGTTAGAGCACTGCTCGGTCGAACTCGCATGCGTTGCTATCTCAAGCATGTTTGTAAATGTTAGTGATAAAAACTATAAAGTCTTGATTTCTAGTCTACTATAGCTAAGGTCTTGGACTACGATAGAAAGTGTAGTTGAGCTCAAGAACTCCATGGAAATCATCATATAAGACGAAGGACTACTCAAGGAACCAGTGGATCTTCATCGACTAAAAGATATCTGGAGACTTGAACTTATATATCACTCAAAATTCTATCTATTCTATCTCCTATCTTGAGACAAAAGTCGTTTTACTATATAGACTAAAGATATGCACATGTGACATTTCGCGCTGAGTATATCTCCACTACACCAAATTTAGTGAATAGCAACTGTATCTGGTAGTTGCAAAGTAGGGTTGCAACAGTTCCGCTCTGTTACGAAAGTCCATGTTGTAGTTTTTAGCAACGGATTCAATGTCGTTGCAATTTTTTTTTGGTCGCAACAGTTTCAACTGTTGCAACGTTGAAAATTCGCTACAGATTCAAACAGTTGCGAAATTAGATGGACGCAACAGTTCGAAACTGTTGCGAAATTTTTGTAACCTCAAAAAAATAGTGGTTTTGACTGGTCAAATCCAGTCAAAACTAGGTCAAAATTCTAATTTCCTGTAACAAAATCAGGTTACCCCTATTCATTTGAAAATCAAATTAATCCAACAAAAATCAATTTACCTCTGTTTAGAACCAAAATTACCTAGGCAATGAAGTTTACAACAAATTCAAAAGGACAAACTGCTGAACAAAAAGATAAAACTAGAACTAAAAAGGACTTCTTTTCCTTCAGAGATTTCTATGTTTTGCAAGTGCAACACTGCAAGAGAAGATGACACTTAGCTCAAAAACTGAAGAGGAAAGAGTACACACAAAACTTGTTTCATGCCTGATAATAATGCTGAGTGCACCAAGAGTGACCATAATAGTTGGGCCAAATGCATAAGTCGCAAAGTTAACAAATTCCCCAACAATCACTGCAAAAATGAAATCATCCCATTAGTAAGGTAGTCTTGAAATAGAACATCATGCAACTCGAATCCATTCCTAACTTCATATGGCTGAGTTAACTTTAAAAGAGATATTTCATGTTGAATGTTAATACTTTACTCAGCAGGTACTTAGTTAACCAAAACGACACAACTTAAAGAAACCAACGTGGTAACAAGACACGACTTGAAAAAATAATCAATACACAAAATAGTTATGATGCATTGCTTAGGCATTTTGCAGATGAAAAATGCCCTTCAGGCAATCAAATTAACCACATCAAACAAACAGAATAACAAGATTCAAGGACCAAGAAAGTAATCTAGTTCCTAGAACAACAAACTGTACATTTATCTCCCATAGCACATAATGCAAGGCAAGTATCTCCCATATCTTATTTTCAGCGGAACTATCTCTAACACACAATCCACAACTCAAAACCCTAATATTCGCAAAAGGCTAGTTGAAAAGAAGAAGAGGAGTTCCGCGAATGATAAGGTAGTAAGAAACACCCTCTATTTTTTAATAACAATATTGTTGCCTCTGTTTCTTATCTGAATTATTATTCGCAGAATGACGAGAACCCTGTTAAATCTCCCAAGAGATCTCGCCACTTTAAAACTCTTGGGGAAAATCTCATTATTCCCACGCTAATATCCGCGAGGACTACTCCCTCATTGTCGCAACCAAATCTTTCTTCTTTTGTCTGCGAGAATATCGCTACCCATACTTCTACTTCTTCTGAACCTTTAACGAATCAAGCTTCTAAGATTGATGTGACTGAGACTCCTTATAGTCCTCTATTGCCTTCAACTGTTGTTTTTCCAAATACCCCTTATCTTTACAACTCAACCATCGCAAATGATTCAAATCGTCAACTTGCTCTTGTTACCACTTCACCTTCTACACCCCTTCCTTCATCAAATGAAACTTTTGCAGGTGTTGATGTTGCTTTTAAAATCTTGTCCAACGTTTTGGACAATGCTAGAAAGTCTTCTACTGATCCCCTCCAATATGAAGCTTGTGAGACTCTACTCAAGTATTTTGGCTCTGATTGTAATGTTTTACGAGCGTCTATGGAAAATGAGGTTGAAGGTCTGAGGAGAAGCCTTCAAGTCAAAACTGCTGAATGCGATACTTTGAGTCATATGCTCCGCAACTCTTCTCTAGACTGCGAGAATCTTCGCAGAAAAAATGACGAGCTGAAAGGTACATTTTTCCTGCCTCTGCTCTTTTGTTTTTTTTGTTTTTCTTTTACATCTTCTATACTCAAGTCTTTTTCTTAAATTCTTGATTCATATATTAGTTTCAAATCGGACTCGTTTCATGGAGAGACTTAAATTTGAATATATTGCTGACGAAGCTCATTTCGAAAGAGATTCTTGGATGGACCAGTATAATAGATTAGATAATCTCCATACATATTGGATTGATCAAATAGATAATCTTACTAATGAGAATAACCAATTATCGCGAAGTCAAAGTTAATTAAGTAACGAGATTTCTCGTCTCTCATATTCATTAACCAAGTCTAACCTGGCGGTAGAATCTTTATCAGATGAAAATAGAACTTTATCCCAAAAGAAACATAGATTTTCAAGATTGATGGCGATTTCTTCACATCAATTGAGTAATCTACAAAGGATATGCGATAATCAAGAGCAATCTTTTCGTTCCCTTAAAAATGAGCTCAAGGAGATAACTGAATCATCCGCTGCTGAGAAGGATAAACTTATCAAAGGTAGGTTAACTCTTAGTTTGAAGGACAGCGAGCTTCAAGACCAGTGCTCTCAATTGAAGGAATCTCATTCTTTATTAGCAAAGGAAAACTTGTATCTACGCACTAGAGAAGAAAACATGAAATCTCGTCTGAAGGGTGTGGTTGGTGATAAATTCGATGACGTTATGAATCAATGGGAAAATTGTTTCTTTACATTAATTCAAAACTTGACCTCGCAGAAAGAAGGTAGTCAATTGACTGCCTCTCTTGTTGACCTTTCTGTTAAATTTTGTGTCATATTTCTTGCAATTTTTTTGACTAAATGATCTTTTATCACTTTTGTCACTCGCAGAATCTGAAAGAAGTCTTCATTCTACCATTGCTGATCTTACCAACAAATTGGATAAAGTTCACAAAGAGAACAAGTCTCTTCTTTCCAATTATCTTGAAGCCCGCAACAAAGCAGAAAGAAGACTTGATTATCTCGATTACTTTAAAAATATAGAGATTAGGAATCGTGATAGAGGTTTCCTTCGCAAGGTCCACCTCAATGCTGAAGTTCTTGTGAACGAGATTCTGCTCTCCTATTCTCTCTCTCCTGTATCTCTTCCTCCTCTAAAGGTTGATGATGATGAAATTCCTCTTCCCATGGATGCAGATTTAGAGTATACTAATGATGAAGAAAATACCACCCAAGAAGATGGTGAAGAAGAAGAAAGAAGTCCTCCCAAAGAAGTAACTGCAAGTGGCGAAGTGATCGCTCATGAAGAATCAAAAGAAGAAGAGACTCGTGGTGAAAAGGACGCTGATGAAGTTGATAACTCTGGCAAAAATAATAAATCTGACGAGCAAGAATAATGAATCTGGCGAGGCCATCGCTGAAACTTGAATTTTATTTTTGCTTTATTTTTTTTTTTTTTTTTTTTTGCGAGTGATGTAACTTTTGAAACTTAGTTTATTTTGAATTTTTTCAAGGAAGATAATGAAATCTTACTTCTCCATTCCCCTACTTGCCCTTCATTATCTTTTTTGAAATGATTAATTATTTTTTGTATCTTCTTTTGGGAATTGTGCTGTTGCATTATTCGTGAAAGCATGAATATATCTGTGATGCAATGAATACTGCTGCGATGTTCTGAAAAATTCTGAAGGAATGTTCTGAAAAATTCTGAAGGAATCTGCGATGTTAAGAATTTGCCTTCTTATATATTGTTCTGCGATGAATGAATATTTCCTGCAATCTTAAAATAGAATGGTTAATTGGTAAGATTATTCTTTTGGTCTTATTTTGCCTTCCTAGTTAAAGGTTTTATTTTGCCAAACTTTTTCTGTCTGCGACAAAATCGTAGGATTTCTTAACATTCGCATGTAAAGGCCCTTTGATCTTGTCTTATCCATGTTCTTTCAAAATCTCTGCGACAATTAAAAACCCATTAATCTCATCTTAACTTTTTCTCTTTTGTCTTATTGCCTCTGTATAATTTTCGTCACGCGACAATATGACAGGCCTAAATGTTCTTACGATCATAAAGCCCCATGACATCGCCGTCTTAAGACACCTATCAGCTCCCTAATGGAGGGTGCCGCCCTTATCTTCCCCCTGGTTGCCCCTTCAAGGAGGGCACATCGGCCATACAAGACTAGCTCCTCCCATCCAGATTTACCAACAACCAGCTGTTTTCGCAGCCTCTTGTCCTTTATGCCTATATGGCTTATAGTTACAAGACTGCACCCTAAGTGGGGTTTTCTTCAGGCCAAATGCATCATAGCCAAGACTTACCAAGAATGGCAAGGGAGTTTCGTACGCCCCAGGCACTCTTGGCTCAACCGTGTACCTCGGTGCCTTGGTCATACTTTGCATTTCTTAGAAGAGATTATCGGTCGTCCAATCAGGGTATAACCATATATAATTGGAAATCCAAGATCTCTCTCCTGGATAGGTTTTCTTTAACCCCAACATCTGCATGACTCAGGATCCAGCAACGGTATAACCTTACCCCTGAATCATGTCAAGAGATACCCCCTCCTATGACGCGCTATTAGGTCTTACATTTGTCTCTTGAAAAATTTTATTCGCGAACTAGGGTGCACGCCATAAAGGTTCGTCCCATTCTATTAATCTCTGCGAAATTTGTATTCGCTTTTCTTGCGATGATGCTCGCTGCTCTTGTTGTGTTTTGTTATCAGAAGAATTTTTCAGTTGTAATAGAGATAGAAGAATTTATTATTTGTTTCATCATATAACATACCAGTAGAAGGTGTCATTGATAATACCTCTTCAGAAATAATCTATTCCATGGTCTATCGAGTCTTTGACCAACATATCTTCCTTCAGGGTCCATTAATTTGTATGCCCCAGTTCCAACTATCTCTTTAATGATGTATGGTCCATCCCATTTTCTCACTAATTTCCACCACTTTCTCGCTGATAACTGGGTGTTTCTCGCAGTACTAAATCGCTAGATTGGAATTCGCGTTTCTTAACACGTTTGTTGTACTATCGAGCTATCCTGCGCTGGTAATTCTCCATATGTTGTAGAGTTTGTTCTCTTTTTTCTTCTAATTCATCCAACTTATTCAGTATCATACCAGCACTTAAATTTATTTCCCATGCTTCTCTTTTTGTTGTAGGTATAACAACTTCTGTTGGTAATACAACTTCAACCCCATACGTCAAACAAAATGGTGACATTCCAGTTGCTTCTCGTCTAGTTGTGTTGTAAGCCCATATTGCATTATGCACTTGCTCTCACCATGATCTGTGGTATCCTTCTAACTTCTTTTTAAAGATGTCTGCGATTGTTTTATTAGTTGCCTCAGCTTGACCATTTGCTTGTGAGTACAAAGGAGTAGATTTTCCACATTTTATCTTGAATGCATTGAGTAACAATTCTATGTTCTGTCCTTCAAATTGTTTTCCATTATCATATACCAATTGTGCTGGAATTCCAAATCTTTAAATTATATTTTCAAAGATGAATGTAAAGATATCTTTATCGCGGATATGTTGTACTGCCTTTACTTCTCCCCACTTTGTGAAATAATCTGTTGCGACAATTAAATATCTTCTTTGTCCAGATCCAGGTACAAATGGTCCCACAATATCCAATCCCCATTTTCCAAAAGTCCATACACTTGTTGAGGATGACAATGGTTCCCCTGGTGCATGTATATTTTTTCCGTATCGCTGGCAATCCTCGCAACACCTTGAGAGTTGTTTTGCATCCTCATGCATATACGACCAGTAATAACCTTGCATTTTTGTTCTGTATTCCAAAGATCTTCCTCCACTGTGATTACCAGCATCACCACTATGTAACATCTTTAATACTTTTTGTCCTTCTTCCCTCGTCAAACATCTTAGCGACGGTCCATTAAAATATCTGCGATATAATACTCCATCTCTTAGCTCATAATTGGTTGCCCTACTTTTCAACTTGTGTGCTTCTAATCGATTTCTTGGAATTTCTCCTCTCGCCAAGTATGCATGAAGATCTGCTCGCCAATCTGTGATATTGATCGTTGGCTCTCCCTCGCCAGTTTCTACCATCATTACATCTGTCTCTTCTTCTTCTTTGTTTATCGATGGAAATGAAAGTGTTTGAATTTTTATGCACCTTGCCAATGGATTTGTCATCATACTAGATATGAAGACAAAAGCATTTGCAAGTCTATTATCTTTCCTTGATATATGTCTCCATTTTTTTTTTGGAATTCTCGCAGATAATTCTTCAACAAGTCTTTTGTATTTTCTCAATGATGGTTCATTTGTTGTGTATTCTCCTTTTGTCTGGCGAATAACCAATTGTGAATCGCTGGTGATTCTCTCATTTTCCAAATTCATTTCTATCGCAAATTTTAAAGCATGGATCACAGCCTCATACTCTGTCTCATTATTAGTGGATGCAAATTCTAATCTAAATAAAAAGCTATTTTTTCTCCTTTTGGCGATATGAAAACAACTCCAATTCCATTTACTTCTCCATTGGATGATCCATCCACTAATATTTCCCATATGTTGGGTTCTGTTAATAGCTCTTTTGGATCCCCACATTCCTCTTCTATATCCATCATCTCTTCCATAACTTCATCATCTTCTAAAGGAAATTCAGCTAAGAAATCTGCGATGACTTGTGATTTTGGCGAGGATAAAATTTCATATTGAATATCAAAGTTTCCTACTTGTGCATTCCATTTCTCAACTCTGTCTGATATCTTTGAATTTTTCATTACTGACTTAATTGGCACTTTCGTTAACACTTTGACCTTATGTGCTTGAAAATAGGTGTGAAGTTTGAAAGTTGCATGTACCAATGCTAGAATTAGTTTCTCAATCTTTGAATAATTTCTTTATACAGAATTGAATGTTTTACTGATGTAATAAATTGGTTTTTCTACGCCTTCATCTACTCGCACCAACACAACACTTAGCGCATATGTGGTTGTTGCAAGATAAATCAATAATTCTTCTCCCGGTTCAGCTTTCTGTAAAATAGTTATGTTCGTTAAATGTTCTTTTATTCCTTAAAAAGCTTTTTCACATTCATCTGTCCACTTGAATTTTGTTCCCTTCTTGAGTATATCGAAAAAATATTTGCATTTGTCTGAAGATCGCGAAATGAATATTCCTAGCGAGGCTAAGAGTCCATTTAATTTTTTCACATCTTTTATCACCGCAGGTGTTGGCATATCGCGAATTGCTTGTACCTTTTCTGGATTAACTTGTATTTCTTCTTTCGATACAATATACCCCAAAAATTTCCCTGAAGTTACTCCAAAAGTACACTTATCAGGATTCACTTTAATATTGAATTGCCGCATTTGATCGAAAATCTCTTTCAAATATTGCACATGATTCTCAGCTTATTTTCTTTTGATCAGCATATCTGTAGTTGCAGGAAATCCTACAATTACACCCTCAGTAGAATTCGTAAAACTTTAAGAAGTTCTTGATGAAAAATGACAATTTTGATTAATATTCTCAACTGATTACAAAGAAATATGTTAATGGAAATTAGAACAGTTACAATTTTCTATGTTCTCTCTCTCTTAAGACTTTTTCTAACACTCACTTAAAGAATCCCCCAATCTAGCATTTGAACTAGTATTTATAGTGAAATCTGTACAACTGTATATAACCTGCGAAGCATCGCAACCTTTGATCGTAAATTTAATCTATATTCGCAAACCCTTCACATTTCTCCCGTGCTTCTTCTATTATCGCATTACCTTGTGACACTTTTATCTTGTATTTGTTATTATGTTCGTAACCCAATATCTTGCGATATTATGTCCCTACATCTTGCCTCTTCTCATGTCAGTTCTGCGAAGAAGAAATGTCATGAGAATCACTATTCTCGCAAATTTAATATAGTTATCATCACCTGTTATATTCGAAACACGTATTTTCTCTTTCATTAAATCTTCGACACGTTTTTTTGTAACCGTCCTTCTCAACCACTCACGTCTAATCGCATTGATGAATTTATATCTTCATCAAACTTTTTTTTTTTATGAATTTCTATTTTTACCAAACTCTTTTCTTTATAAATACTATCTTTAATTCCTCCTTTTATTCTTTGTAAATGCTGAAGAAAATTATACGAAGAGGATTGAAGAGCTGGAAGCTACTCTTGCTGCGCGTAATCAGAAGATTTCTGATTTAAAGTCTCAACATCAAATTTCTCACAACAACCATGGCTTAAATATCAAATGCTTCCGAGCTATGATGACTCGCAGGATTTGTGAAGACAATCAAATTCCTCTCACTAAGTATCAGACGCTCCTTTCTGAAGAAATCCCTGATGATACCCCAGATTTGGATATCTCTGATAGTGAAGTTGAAGATGATATCTTCGAAGAAGAAAGAGAAGATCATTTTGATGAAGATAAATCTCCCACAGAGTAGCTTTATTCCTTCCTGTATATTTTCTTTAGTTCTTTTCGTCTTGTCTGTTTGAGTACAATATTTTCTTCTTTCCTGCACTTTCAATCAACCAGCAATTTCTTTTTGCAACTTAATTAGTACCAATGTCTTAGTTTTGCGATGATGATTTGATCTTTCTTTAATTGAATGCTTTCCTTATTTGCATAACTTGATCATTAGGAAGAGAAATAATATATTTTGAAGACCTAGCTTAGTATTCCCTTTCCCCTTATTATTGCTCTTCAGGTGATCAATTGTGGTTGTAAATATTAGAATATCTGCCTCAGTTTAAGTTGCAAAGTTTAGGTTGTTGCGAAGTAAATAAGAAGTCTCCCCCTTGAAGTATAAGAAGTATGAAACCTCCTTGTAGAATTATGAAACATCCTTGAAGAAGTATAAGAATTATGAAACATCCTTGAAGAAGTATAAGAAGTATTCAATCCTTGAAGAAATATGAGAAGTATTTAATCCTCGAAAAATTTAATGAGTATGAAATATCCAAACTTGATTGCGAATAAAATTGCCTCTTTTGGTAGGAATTCTTGATATATATTATTGTTGAGAATATAAAGAATCTCCAATGATATTGACGGAATTGACTTCATTAGTTTCTGTGGTCTTATCATGCCTTCCTAAGTAAAGGTCTTACTTTGCCACCTCTTTTGCGATAAAGTCGCAGGACGTTGGTGCATTCGCATGCCTCAACCCCTTGACTTTATCTTAACAATATTTTTGTGTTTGCGATAATATGACAAGTCTAAATATACTTGCGAATATACAGCCTTGTTACCTTATCGTCTTGCGATGAAATCGCAGGACGTTATCACACTTTCATGTAATAACCCATTGATCTCATCTTAACTTCTTTGTATTTAATTCTGCGAGTATATATATATATATATATTTTTTTTTTTTACTCGCAGAAATACGATTGTTTCACAAATATGACAAGCCTTTATGTTCTTGCGATTAAAAAGCCTCGTGACATTTGCGTCTTATAGCACTTATCATCTCCCTAATGGAGGGTGCTGCCCTTTATCTTCCCCTTGGTTGCCCCTTCAAGTAAGCGTACATCGACCATACAAGGTTAGCTCTTCCCATCCGGTTCTAGAAACAACCAGCTTTTGTTCTCAACCTCTTATCCTTTTTGCCTATAGGGCTTATAGTTACGAGGTTGCACCCTATGGGGTATCTTTGGGCCAAGTGCATGATTTGCCAAGACTTGTCAAGAATGGCAGATGTGCTTCAAACCCATCCGGCACTCTTGACTCAACCATGTACCTCGGTGCCTTGATCATTTTTTGCACTTCTTGGGAAAGAAAGTATGCCTTAGTCGCCCAACCTAAATCATGTTACATTGCAAGATTAGGTTGAGAATCCAAGGTGTCTTACCCGGATAGGTACCCCGTAATGTCCATGTACTCAGGTTCCGTGGTGGTGTTCTGTTTCCCCTGAGCCATGCTTATAGGTACCCCCTTAAATGACGTACTTTAGGACGTTGCCTATTGCGAAATATTGCTTCGCGAACTAGGGGTGTATGTCACAAAGGTTTGCATGTGTAAAATTTCTGCGGCTTTCTTTCTTTTTTGAAAGCTGATCACAGTTTGCGGCTTTCTTTTATGAAAGATGATCGCAATAAATCGTTTTTATTCGTAAAAACTCATCACAAATTTTTCATGTTGCGAAATACCTCATTTCATTTTCTTGTTTTTCAAAATACATTTTGTTATACGTTGCGAACAAATATACTGATTACCTTTTTGTTTCATTACCTTTTTTCTTCATTCTCTTTTCTTCGCAAACCATATCCCTTTTCTATCATCGTAAATTTCTTGTATGCTTAACATTGTAACTTTATTCCTTCATGCCTTAGTCCTCAGTCATTAAATTTTCGCTTCTTTTCGCAGCCTTTGCTCTTTTTCTCCAACTTTCCTTTTCAACAGCTTTTCCTTCGCAAACTTCTACTTCTGTATCGTAACATTTCTTCCCTTCTGCCCAATCACCCTTGATAACTCCAATACCCTTTAGATGAGGAAATTGTATGCATTGATGAAGAGTTGAAGCTACGCCTAGAATCCCATGAAGCCAAGGTCTCCCTATCAAAGCATTGTATGGTGATTCGACATCAACAACGCAAAATAGAATTTCAGTTCGCATTCCACTTAAGGGAATTCGAATGCTTACTTATCCTTTAGGTTTATTAGCAGTTCTATTAAAGCCATAAATCCTGTAGGTAGAAGGTATTAGATCTGCGTCTTTTCCCCCCATAGTTTTGTAAGCAGGATAGAAGAGAATATTGACAGAACTTCCCGTATCAATTAAGATTCTATTAAGACCAAATGATTCTTCGTCTGTATCATCTTCGCTTTCTTCCATATTCAAACAAATTTCTAATATCACTACCAATGGATTATCTTGTATTTCTCAACCTTCTGGAATTTCTGTGGCTTCAAAAGAAATTTCACGCTTCTTTCAACCTTCAAGTCGTGAAATTTTTATGATGTTCATTATTTCCCTTCCTTCACCATCTCTCGCATATACCCTGCTTAACACATTATCATTAAAATCTTCTATGGTTTTATATGAGTGAACAATAGAATTGCAGAAAACATTCCTTGCTTTTGGTCCCACTTCTATGTGTAAGGTTTCCTTTCCCTTTTCTTGTATTGTGTTCACCATGCGAGTTATCACTGGAGCCTATGGTAATTGTTGCGACTGTGCTTGCTTGAGTAAAAAGTGGTCCAGTTTACCTTGATCAATCATTCGCAAGATAATATTTTTGATATTATTTCAATTATTTGTATAATGTCCATGAAAGTGATGGTACAAGCAAAATTCATGACTCCTTGGACCCATTGGTGGTTCTTTTCCCATATTCCATGGCGTTGGTATATTCTCCATCAAGATGATTGCTTGCCATATCTTTTCTACACTTGTATTCAAAGGTGGCATCTTTATTTCTTCTCTTATCATTCTTTGACTTCCTTGTCCATTGTTATAGTTTTGTCTATGATTCCCTTGTCAAAAATAGTTCTGCTTTTGTCCTCCATAATTTTCCTGTTGCTGATCTAATCTTGGGATCTGGTTATTTCCTCCTCGGCTATAGAAATTCATTTCTCTATCATACTCTTCTTGATCCTTGCTACTCATTGCTACCATTTTTAGTTGGCCATTTTCAATTTTCTTCTATTCTGATATCTGCGAAGAAGTTTGCGAGGATGTCTGCGAGGTACCTGCTACAACATTTACTATTTTAGGAAGTAAGTTTACTCATGTATCTTGAGTGTTGGTGTTTGTCACTGGATATGACTCCATATTTTTTTGCTCTTCCTCTAATGTAATGTACTCCTCTTGCAATTCTCGCAACTCTTTCATCATAATGGAATTCTTTCTTCTGAAGATTTGAACATATAATTGTTCAGTTGTGAACATCGCATTTACGAAAGATAAAATCAAGTACCTCTCGTCCACACGCCCTGCCATATCACTGCACATAGTTTTCCATATTCTTACCAAATGATTCAAACTTTCACCAATTCTTTGGTTTAAACCAAACAAATCTTCAATACCAAGTCGCGAGGAATGATTCGTGATATATGCTCCTAAAAAAGTTACTTGTAGATGATTAAATGATGTAATAGTGTTCTTTGGAAGTCCTTCAAACCATTTTAGAGCTTCTCCTATTAAGCTTGATGAGAAGTACTTGCATAATACATCATCATGATTCTCCCATTGTAACATGCATCTTATATACGCTTTAATGTGCTGAATAGCACATGAAGTCCCGTCAAAGATGCTGGTTAATGTAGGCAGATTGCATTTTGGTGGAATCCCTCCCAATTGAACTTCTCTAGAAAAATGAGTCCTCGCAGCTTCTTCTATTGCTTCATCTAATTGCCTTCTATCTCCTCCTCCTCTATTGTTTAACATTCCTCTCATTTCCACTAATTCTCGAAAGATCCGTTCATTTGCCTCAGAATTCTCATCCATTGGTCTCTTCAACGCAGCCTCTCTTCTTCTACGTTCTTGCATTTCTTCTCTTGCGATCCTTCGCATTCTATCATACTCTTCATTAATGTTTTCATTTGTAAAAATTTTCAAATATATTCTTTCCAGATTGTCACAATTGTTTTGTTGCAGAGCATCTTGAAATTCTTGTTCTTCCATTTCTGTTCTCCTCATCCTTCTCATGTGAATATTAGGAATTTCTTCTTCCTCATTTCTCCTC
The DNA here is from genome assembly GCA_023529315.1 of Papaver bracteatum. Classification (NCBI taxonomy): domain Eukaryota; kingdom Viridiplantae; phylum Streptophyta; class Magnoliopsida; order Ranunculales; family Papaveraceae; genus Papaver; species Papaver bracteatum. The sequence continues at coordinate 79,019 of JAJJWX010000461.1, read as the reverse complement.
CTTCTGCGATTTACCTCTCTCTGATTTGCCTGAATTCTGATTTGAAGATTTGGTTCATTCCTTACTATTTCTGTTTGTTGATTTCCAACTCTCCTCTGAATTCTACCATACTCAAGATTTTGATTGTTGCGAGCTTGTTCATGTCTTCTTACTCCATCCTCGTAATTATTTTGATGCATTGCTTGTTGCCTCTCAATTTATTCCACAAGTTGCTGCTCTTCCTCTCGATTTTCTTCGCCATTCTGGTTATTTTCCCTTGGAAATGGTTCTGTTCGTAAATTTTCCACGTTTTGTTCGTTGTTCGGTACTAAAATGAAGCGATTCTCTCGATTTCTTTCAACCAGATTCTGTGCTTATCCTTGCATAGCACTTTCACTATTGATTGTTGGCGAATTTCTTTCTTCTCTCTCTGGTCTAACACTTGATCTCGCAGCACTTTGAGATCTCCTCCTTTGTAACATCTCATTTTCCCTCCTCAATTCTTGATCCTGTCTTGTTAGATTTGCACGTTCTTCAGCTTTAAACCTTCGTTCTTCCTGAATTCCTTGTCTCAATGTTTCTAATGCCTCCATTTCTGTTTCATGAATTGTTCCTCCCATCAATCTCCCATTTTCTCTGATTTGCGGTTCTCTATATGCTTCCTCTGTTGTATCAGTTCTCCAAGTGTGTACACTCACTCGATCTTGATCTATTGCTCTTCCTTGTGTTACTCTTTGTTGAGTTTGATTTCTTCGATTGTTCCTTCCCCTAATAGGTTCTCCTGTTACGTTTGCTTCTCCACCTGCAAGTCTTACACTTCTTCTTACTGCAGTCAATGGTTCTGATATATTTCTTATTCTATCCATTTCTCTGATGCAAAATTCTTTAATTATCTCTTTATTCTTTAATCCCTGTTTCTAGCGCCAATTATGTAGTTGCAGGGAATCCTACAACTACACCCTCAGTAGAATTCGTAAAACTTTAAGAAGTTCTTGATGAAAAATGACAATTTTGATTAATATTCTCAACTGATTACAAAGAAATATGTTAATGGAAATTAGAACAGTTACAATTTTCTATGTTTACTCTCTCTTAAGACTTTTTCTAACACTCACTTAAAGAATCCCCCAATCTAGCATTTGAACTAGTATTTATAGTGAAATATGTACAACTGTATATAACCTGCGAAGCATCGCAACCTTTGATCGTAAATTTATTCTATATTCGCAAACCCTTCACAATTATCCCGTGCTTCTTCTATTATCGCATTACCTTGTGACACTTTTATGTTGTATTTGTTACTATGTTCGTAACCCAATATCTTGCGATATTCTGTCCCTACAATATCATCTACATATACTTCTAATATTTTGTGGATCCACTTTTCAATCACCTTCTCCACCATTCTTTGATACGTTGCACCAGCATTTCGTAAGAAAAATTGCATCTTTGTATAACAATATAATCCTCTTGGAGAAAAAAAATGCGGTATGTTCTTGATCTTCTTCAGCGAGAGGGATTTTATTATATCATTTATATCCATCCAACGATGATATTCTAGCATTTCCTGCTGCTGATTCAACCATCTGTGGGATATCTGGTAATGGAAAACTATCTTTAGGACAACCCTTGTTTAAATCAGTGAAATCTATACAAATTCTTATCCCCTTATTCTTCTTTGGGACCACTACCATATTTGAAATCCATTCTGGATATTTTGCTTGCCTTATAATTCTTGCGTCAAGCATTTTCTGTAATTCTTCTTCTATTTGAGAATGATAAGTTGTTGCGATCTTCCTTATTCTTTGCTTAAATGGTCTTATGTTTTTGTTGATTTCTAATTTATGACATGCTATTGATGGATCTATCCCTGGCATCTCATCCATGTTCCACGCGAAGATATTTGCATACTCTCGCAAGAGATTTATAGTTCTTTCTTCCTTATCCGCCTCCATTCTAGTCCCAATTTTCAGCATTTTAGGCTCTTCTTTACTCCCAATATTTATTTCCTTTGTTGGTTCTGCTGCAATATAACTGGCTTCAGGTTCTCCCATTGGTGTTGGAGTTTTCATAATTCTCGCGAGTTCATCTCCTTCTTGTGGGATTTCACTGGGTATTCCTTTTCTTTATTTTGCTCTTATCATGTAAACTTTAAATTCTTCTTCCTTCTTTGTTTCTCTTGCCAATTTTCTGCGAGCCTTTCGCATCTTTGGACGTCTTTCACAATTTTTTACCTCAATTTGGCAACACAATATCCCAAAATCTGTATCTCCTCTAATTTCTCCAATTCCACTGGGTGTAGGAAACTTGATGCATTGATGTAATGTTGATGCTACCACCTTGATTGCGTGCATCCATGGTCTTCCTAATATCATGTTATACGATGATTCCACATTTACCACACATAACGTTACTTGTGTTTCAATCTCCCCTAGTGGAATTCGTACCATTATCTCGCCTTTAGGTTTTGTTAAAGACTTTCCAAAGCCATGAACATGATATGTTTAATAAGACATTTCTTCATCCTTATATCCCATTTTCTTGAAAGTATGATAAAATATCATGTCTACAGAACTTCCTGCATCCACCAAAGTTCTATTCATAGCCCATTCTTCTACATATTTTATTGATTTCTCCTTTCTCATTGGTATAGTGGATACTGTGACTACCAATGGAGATGTATGACTTAGATTTTCTTCTGGTATTTCTGCTGCTGTAAACGTGATTTCTTGCTTTTCCCAATCTTTCAATGGTGATATTTTTTCCACCGTCATAATTTTCCTTCCTTCAAAATCTCATTTGTGTATCTTACCCTTAATGTTTTCAAGAAATCTATCAATCATTGTTCTTGTTACCATATCACACTCCAATTTTCTACAATCCTCTTTGATTCTGATCATTCTCCCTTCAATTATCTCACCGATTTACTTAATGATTTCCTTAATATTGAACAATTCTTATCTTTTTCTTCACTTTTTCTTCAATTTTTGTTAATTCAATCCCTGTTTTGGGCGCCAAAATATAGTTGCAGGAATTCCTACACTACACCCTTGATAAGAATCTATAGAAATTGAATTACATTTGAAGATGAATAACAACACTTTTCTTATTCTAATTTTAGAATTCTTTACAAAAGATATAAGAAATCAGAAGTACAAATTTCTTTCTAGAGTTTCTCTCTCCTCAAAACCTTATCAACTCTCAAAAAGACATCATCCTTTTCTGAACCTAACGAACCCTTTATATACGGATTTACATAGTGGATGACATCTAAGTTTTCCTTTATTTTCGAATTTACTCTGCGATCTCATCGCGATTGCTATAATATTCTCTCTCACAAAATTGATAACCATCGCGGGATAAACATACTCTCTTTGTATTTCTTCTATCGTCAGCTTCTTTTGGATTCTTCTGTGACGCTCGTGAAACGTTGTTTTAAAGAACTTTTGGTGACGCTCGCAGAAGCGTTGTAAATATCACAATAACACTATTGTAGCGATATTCTGGTCCTACAAAACCATAGTCGACTAACTTGGCAACCTGAAATGTATCAGCATCCCGTATCTGTGATCAGAAACAAAAGTTCATGTAAAACATGAAGAGACGGCAGAGACACATCGGATAATGCATAACTTTATTTGGAGTTTTTACATTTTTTTTGAATGTAGTCCATCCAGAAGAAAATTGAGACATTCCAACATATGTGATTCCTTCTGTAAGACATGAGCATGTGGAACATAACACTTATTATTTTCTATGTTCTAAAAATGTAAGATTCAGAAACAAAATAAACGCACATCGCTATACTAGATTACAATGACTAGACGGAAAAACTCCCCACCTTTGGCTGAGCTCTTACAATTTCAAAGTTTTCAGACGGCAACCTGGAATAGTAGAAACTGTTAAACAAAAACAAAATTACAATTAGTATAAATATCTTCCAAGGTCAACATATTTTATTTAAACCTCCATCTTCTCTGAATCAAAAACTCAGATTCACAGTAACCACAACTATTCAAAACCCAATATTATCAAATTCTAATAATACCCAAGTTCTATTTCATTTCTTCAAGCAAAATTTCAACAACAACAATCAAATAAAAAAAAACCCTTTCTGCAACTTAATTTACACATACATTTGTAGACCGAATCTCAAACAAAAACCAATACTTATCCACACCTGATCCTTCAACCAAATTAGCTCTTCACATAACCTATTAATCTCCACCTGCACAGCAAAAAAAACAACAACAAAAGCAATGAGAATTTACAGTAAAATGGTTCACAATAAGATGGAAGAAATAAAATATGTATAGATCGAAAAAGATGGCTATAGATCCAAGAATATAATGCAACATATGAGATCGAATCATGGTGGAACGAGTTTACTTCCATTAATATATCGAATCAATGTTGAGAATGGTGCTGCTAGGTCAGTTCTCGGATTTGAGATTAGAGATTGATTTGGGATTTGAGATCTATGAATCAGTAAATCATTCGATCTTAATCTCGAAGAGGTTACTGATTTGAGACTTGATATGTTCTCTGAAATCAGTGTAGCGGAACCCTAATAACCGGAGAAAAAAATGAGAGAGATAGAGAGATAGAGGTCGGAGGAGAATAAGAAATATTGAGGTTTGTTTCGATAATAATAGTCATCTGAGTCAGTTTTTGATCTGAATGGCTAAATAGGCCGAGTTATCTAAGAGTGTGGGAAGCCACACTCGCTATTTGCACGCGTATAACTCCAATTTGTTGTGAATCGTAACAGAAACAAATAGTTGCGAGTTTTGTAACTAAGGAGAACTGTTGCAAATATTTTGCAACAGAAATTCACAACTAAAATTTTTGCAACTGGGGAAAAGATGTTGCGAAATCTAGTTACTAATCATGAAAAATGGTGTAGTGCTCGCTTATCTATTTCTCAAAATGTGTATTGGTAAAGCTTTCGCTCTAGCCAAGTTCATCTTTACCTAGTGACAAAAGTCATGTTATGTTTCAATCACTTTGGAAATTACTCTGACGAAAACTAGTTTGTGAATAACAAATATATAACGTCCTCTGAGAATGTTTCAATAATTGAAATGAGAGCTTAGACAATATAACCATTGGGGATATAAACATTGTTCTGGTAACACATATATGTATAATTCCTTAGCACTTGAACCGAAGTTTGTGAACTTTGTTGATCAAGTGAAAACCGGAACTTGAGCAGTCAACCCAGTCCGCGAATGCAGTCTGTAAACGTGCGTAGTTCTCGAACCCGAGAATTTCTGTTGGAGTTGTAGCTCGGTTTCGGTCCGCGAACTGACGGAAGTTCTCGAACCCGAGAATTTTTGTTGGAGTTTGTGAACTCCAACTGGTTATGTGAGTCCGCGAACTTGAGTGGTTATGTCTAAAAACGTTGATCGTGAACTTATTTAAATTATCTAAGGAATGCTATTGCAAACCGTGGTTTTATAGTTCATGAAACGATTCGAGTGAATCACATAGTTTTTTATTCAATTATGTCTTGTGTAGTACATAAGATCTCATAGCAATAGAACAACTCTCTAACTAGTTCATTTGAGTCATTTGGACTAGTTATGGTGAAGAAGAATATGGTTGATATGAAAGTTATCATTTGGCTAACCATTTGAACCAACTATTGTACACGTTTGGGTACAGTTACACAAACCCAAAATCGTCAAGTACATGTGTGTATGGCAAGCAAAGTTTTCTAATTAACGGTTGAGAGATATTAGCTTGTATCTAATCAGGTTTTTATCTAACGGTGAATATTGAATGCTTTGTTACTAAGCTAGCATTGATTGCAAACCCTGATTTGAAAGACTATATAAGGGAGAACTCTAGCAACTGGGAAACCTAATCCCCACACATTCTGTGTGATACTAGTTTGCTAAGCTAGAGTCGATTCTCCTTTAACCTTTGGTTTTCTTCTTCTAAAACCACGTTAACGACTTAAAGACTTCATTAGGATTTTGAAGCCAGACCGATACTACTTTTCTTGTAGTTGTGTGATCTGATCTTGCTATTTCTATTGTACGAGTACAATTGTAATAATTGGATTGAGATTTCTATCTCCGCTAGGCAATATATAAAAGTAATCACAAATATTCTCGTCTCATCGTTTGTGATTCCACAATATCTTTTTTCGCTGCGTCGATTAAGACTATTGTGAGGTAATTGATAAAACTGAGTTGTTCTTCGAGAATATAAGTCTGGTTTTATTGATTGGTTCCTGTTCACCTTGATTTATTAAAAGACGGAACAAAACTCATAGGTTTATTCGTGGGAGACGAATTTATCTATCTTGTAGAATTTTCTGTACGAGACAGATTTGTTTGCTAAAGTCTTCGACTTTGGGTCATAGCAACTCTTGGTTGTGGGTGAGATCAGCTAAGGGAATCAAGTATGCAGTATCCTACTGGGATCAGATGCGAAAGAGCATAATTGTACCTTAGATCAGTGTGAGATTGATTGGGGTTCAACTGCAGTCCAGACCGAAGTTAATTTGGAGTAGGCTAGTGTCTATAGCGGCTTAATACAATGTATGTTTAATCTGGACTAGGTCCTGGGGTTTTTCTGCATTTACGGTTTCCTTGTTAACAAAATTCTGGTGTCTGTGTTATTTCTTTTCCGCATTATATTTTGTTATATAATTGAAATAATACAGGTTGTGCGGTGTTTAATCGATTAGAATATCCGACCTATTGGTTGTTGATTTAAATCGATTGACACTTGGATATTGGTCTTTGGTACCATACAAGTTATCTCTCTTTGATTAGACTCGCAAATCATATTTTCTTGAGTAAATCAAATCCAGAGATTGCGATAATAACTCCTTGAGTATTTTCTATTGATTGAGTCTAGTTGATTCTCTAGAAAATAACTCGGAGTTGTCCATACAGATTGCTAATCGAAATATTGGGTGAGGTTGTTAGACCCCCGCTTTTTCACTTACCTAGACAAAATACATGGTTTTCTTTTTCAAGTTTCACAAGAATGATAAGACCGATAGCCATGTTATGTTTCATCCCATGTCATCTACCAAGACACAGTTCTATGGTTTTCCTGGGATGTTTGCGCCACTTTCAATCACAACCAGAAACAATCCTAAATATTTCATTTCAAAAGAATAATCCAAAACCGTTAAAGTAATATTTATCTATCAACCCAAGAAAACCAGAAAATCAAAAACCATAAACTAAGCGTCTCATTTGCCTTTCAAAAAAAAAAAAACCTAAAGATAAGAGGTTCAAAAGACAGAAATATATTCAAGGAAAGTTTTTCAGCAGTGGCTTGATCCTCTTAGCAAAGGCCTCCCTTGTACTATGGAGAGCCGCCCTATTCAATTTAAGATGCCTGCACACCTTCTTCAATTCCGCTTCCTACTTCTTCACCATGTCTGCGGAAGGACCTTCAACTACTTCGGCCAACAACTTTTTGACATCAGAGAGGCCTTCAACGAACCAAGGGATGCACACGTCATGATGGAACCTCAAGATCAAGATTACATCCTCAGAAATCGTATGACCAGTCACGTTGCACATATCGTCAATCGAAGACAAAGCTTCCTCCACCCGCTTGACCAACGCATGTCGAATAGTAATCTTCTTAGTCATGGCAATATGACCGTAGATTTTCCATATCTTAGTATACAATATCGCATGTTTAGCTGGCACGCTAAATCCACCGATCAACACATGACCCGGGAAAGGGACCAGATACGGAGGATTGAAGATGGCACCTGCAACTGAGTCAGGAACCGACAAGAGATCCCTAACTACAATTTCACCAGCGTGCCCTAGAGTGCTCTCCACCATCTGAGTCATGGAAGTGCCTTCGGGATGATGAATTTCAATGTCCAAGTCACTAGCTGGCACGGTTTTCACAATTGGAAGTACATCTACGTCTTCACTCTAGCGAATTTCCACTTCAATACCATTCCCAGGAACAATTTCCTCATAGAATATCAAAATTTAGTTTTACTTAAAAAAAAAAAAACATGGAGAAGACTCACTGATTCAGTTTCAGACTGACTAGAGGAAGATTCAGCACTGTTATTGGAAGAACTACTCTCGCCGTCGCTGGACTCTGAACTTTCATCCTTTTCGGAATCCCATCACCGTGGATAGACTCGGCATTGCCACCCTCTGTTTCGAAAAACGATGTTTTCTGACTATTTGCAAATTTGGCAAAGGCGTTCGTGCTGCTGAAACCCTAGATGAGATACAAGGATGCATTCTCAGAAAGAAACAAGGATATAAATGATCTAGATGAAGCCAAGAGGAAAGTCATACGTACCCGCATGTTGGATGAACTAAAAGTCGGTAGAGCTGCATAATCTGACAGGAAACCGCCCGCACGATTCTTAGACCTTCGCTCCTTCGCTTGGGGACTATCCATGCTCGGACCGACGGATCTCCTTTTGGTCAAAGAAGTATCCCTCAACAACGGATATTTTGCTAAAATCACGAAAGAAGGCTTACCACGAGTGTTCTCCACTACGGCTTTCACAAATTCCTGGATGACGAGGAATTCACTCTTCCAGAATGCGTTATACGTGGAGGTAGTCGAAGGATTTCGTTTTGAAAGAAATAAAGGGATGCTTTTGCCCGGCGCAAGAACACTAGCAACAAAAATTACCGGTAACGAGTCCTCTAGAGCTGCCAGCTGACGAACGAGAGGGACCCCTTGGTCGAAACCCATATGATGAGCTGCCCGATTAATATTGTAAGGGACTGACTAACACGATCCTCGAAAGAAATACGGTATATAACCAGACGTGCAACTTCACATGAATACAATCTCACTGATGCCCAGATTCCCTCCATCAGAAAGCAGAGACATGTTTGGAGCGGAAGGAAAAGTATTAACCTGGACTATGGATGTACACATGGGGTCCCATGGACAAAAATTAGAGGCGCATGAATTATCGAGGAAATCATCTAGGTTTGAGCCATCTCTTGGGCGCCTATTCGACTAGCGAAGTATTCTCGAACCACCCCAAGATGCGGGAAGTGAAACCAATGGTTTAGGAGCATATCTTTCAAAATGCTCCCATAACCACGCCTGGAGAAAAGCAACATGAACATACGAATCCACTTTCATGTAACCATTTGAAGCATGCATGTTCGCAGCAAAATGGTCCAAGTGTGTGTACAGATAACCAAGAAACAAGCCACCAATGGGGAGAACGACTCCTTTCGCCAATCTTATAGCAAAATTGATGAGCTCCATCCTTATCTCCTCTTTACCAGAGCCGTCATCGAAAATATCCCGGGATAACCAGAGAGACAAGAATGCCACGACGTGGAGTGTACCATTCTTCTGATCCGGTTCCATCTCATCAGGGAACCATTGAGATATCCACCAGGCATAGAAACACTTTTTTTCGTTCTCCTTTCAGACAAACCCTTTCAACTTCGCAACCAGGGCGGTACACATTTTTTTCCTCATCATCAGACATCTTGATGTTAAGGTTTACTTTCATGGGAAGATTCAACAAGATAGCCACACTTTCTATGGATATAGTCAGTGCTCCCCACATGCATATGTCCGTGTGAGTATCTGGATACCACCTGGAGATGAAACTAACCAAACCCTGGATGTCTTTCCTAATTTGAAGTGATGCGAAAGCTGTGACAGCATCAATGATTTGCGGCTTGGTCAAACTAGCTCTTACACACTCTTAACTTATCATAAAATGCATCCATTTATCAAACGAGCACAATGGACTCACTGGGGTTTTGAAGTTAATAAGAGAGGTGGAGTACTCTTTCCTCTGAAGACAAAACCGTATTACATTTCTGGGAGGAACCGAATGATCACCTCCCTCACTCTCCGAACCGGTCAGAAGCAACGGCACATGCTTAAGAGGACTTCTCCTGGAAGAAACTATCGTAAAGAATTCATCAGCCATGTTTGGCTTGGAGTTACCAACGTCCTTCGGTATGGAATTTTTTTTCTCAAGCGACGTCATAACAAAGATCCTCTCATAGTACTTTCACCTTCCAAACAACTACAATGGAACAATACGAAGAGAAATTATTACGAAAAGTGCACGGAAATTATTATTTTTTCACCCAAGACGCAAGCCAGTTCATTTCAAGGCCGTACCCTACAACACAGAATTCTTGTTCGACCGAGGAGGTGCGACCCACCATGGGAAGCATGCACACGGCCACACTAAAACAAGGAATAAACTCTAAATACTAGGTTTTCATGGGAAAGGGATGGCAATTATTGTCGCGTGCTTACTTTGCACAGTGAGTTGAGGCGGTCAACATTACTACGGTATTCATGCCTAAGTACTACTACGGGATCGTGCAAGACATAACTACGGATAGGATTCACACCAAGATTTTCTACAAGGTCACAAAAAAGGTACTCCTACAACTAGGGTTTGCACCAACACAAGAAAGCAAAAGAAAGCAAGTTAAAGAGGAAGTATTGGGAAACATACCTAGTCTGCTCGTCCGCTTCACCATTTCCACACAACTAATATATATAACGAAGGCATGAGGTAAAGGGAGAGGTCGTCCCATTTTATAGACGTGATACTTGGGAGTTTTAACAAGGAAAGGATTTCCTATTTTTAGCCAAAGAAGGAAAAGAGGAAACCGGTCCCCCAAAGACCAATTTCCACGCCCAAGACCGCTCACACCATGCCTTGGCCCCACCACTCCTAATCCGTTCGTGCACGCCTCACCTCACCGAGCCGCCCTTACTATGGCCACACCATGCCAAGCCATCCGCTCCATTTCCGCGGCCTCACCATGCCTAGCCGTCCATGTACGTCTCTCCTTGCCATGGATGCACCATGCCAGGCTGCCCGCTCCATTATCGTGGCCCTATCCTACCAAGTCATCCACACGCGCTTGCCTTCCAAGACCACGCCACCCCTTGGCACCATGAGCCAAGCCGTCCATTATGCTTTTCCTTCCAAGATCGCGCCCGCTTCGCCTTAGAGATGTATGACCAGACCAAGACGGCAATTTTCGTTTCACCTCTCCAAGGTCTGCATCCCCAGTATAACTCACGCAGGGATGCCAACACGGGAAGCAAAAAACTCTCTTCACCTATGAAAAAAGGTTAGTCAGATTTTCCTGACCATCTTTACAATAATTTACGTCTCGATTCCGTCCTTGTCTGTCACTATCATATGCTTACCTCGCAACAAGGCAGCTGTTCCGAGCTAAGTAGGGGACTTAAGGTTGATGGTGGTTTTTATCTTAGGGTTAAAATCATAAGACCCTAAACCCTAGTCAGACAGTGAAGTCACATCATTTAAGTAATAATATTTTACTAGGCGCATTTATTGAAACCTTTAATGTGTCTGTGAAAAATTACCGGGGTATCTTTTTTAATACCAATTAGGGTTACGACAAGCCAAACCCTAATTCCCACGTGTGCCGATGGAAAACCATGCCAGACACACCAACCGCGCCAAGGCATGCCAACCATGCTAGCTGCACCCCTGTGCCAATGGCAAACCATGCAAGCCACTCCAACCGTGCCAAGGCATGCCAACCATGCTATCCCACCCCTGTGCCAATGGAAAACCATGCCAGCCACACCAACCGCGCCAAGGCATGCCAACCATGCTATCCGAACCCATGTGCCAATGGAAAACCATGCCAGCCACACCTATCGCGCCATGCCAAACGCACCTCGTCGTGTCCACATGCCAACTTATCCGCGCCACCATACTGGCCTTCCCTACGCGTCTACCAAAACGAAGGCATGCAACAATCAACGGTTGCCCTTCAATCCTAGGGGAAAATCCTGGACGTCCAAGGTTACCAAATGAACTTTGGCCCAAAACTCTAGCTTGTTCACGAACCTATCTTGGATCACGCCAAACCCTTGGACGGTTGGCCCCGCATGCCAAGCCAAAAACCGCACCTATCCAATCTATCCACGCCATGCGCCCATAGAAAACCCGTGGCCCCACATGCCAAGCCAAAACAGAACCTATCCAAGCTATCCACGCCATGCTCCCATGGAAAACCCTTGTCCCCACATGCCAAGCCAAAACCGCACCTATCCAAGCTAGCCACGCCATGCGCCCATGGCAAACCCTTGGCCCACATGCCAAGCCAAAACCGCACCTAGCCAAGCTAGCCACACCATGCGCCCATGGCAAACCCTTTGCCCCACATGCCAGGCAAAACGTCCCCTGCCTTGGCACTAGCCGCGCCACCATGCTGGCCTTCCCTACATGGCTACCAAAACGAATACGTGCAACAATCAACGGTTTCCCTTCAACCCCAGGAGCAAATCCTAGCCATCCAAGGTTACCAGACAACACATGGCCCGAAAACCTAAGTTTGGCCATGCCATGCCAACATAGCCGCGCCACCATGCTGGCCTTCCCTACGCGGATACCAAAACGAGGACGTGCAATAATCAACGGTTGCCCTTCAACCCCAGGAGCAAATCCTAGCCATCCAAGGTTACCAGACAACACATGGACCGAAAACCTAAGTTTGGCCACGCCAAACCATGCCATGCCAACATAGCCGCGCCACCATGATGGCCTTCCCTACGCGGCTACCAAAATGAAGACGTGCAATAATCAACGGTTGCCCTTCAATCCCAGGAGCAAATCCTATCCATCCAAGGTTACCAAGCAACACATGGTAACTTTTGGCCCGAAAACCTAAGTTTGGCCATGCCAAACCATGCCATGCCAACGACATGCCACGCCACCATGCCATGCCAATGGCATGCCAACTTAGCCGCGCCACCATACTGGCTTTCCCTATGCGGTCACCAATGAACGAAAGCGTGCGACGATCAACGTCTAACTTTTCTTTCTAGATGCAAGATCTCGACCGTCGAAGGTCACCAAGCTACCAAGTATCCCAAGCTCTACTTGCCAGAAAACAATGACATGCCACATGTTTTCCACAAAAATATTCGATACATCAAACACATATCACAAACTGGAGGATCCTCTTTGAGTATTGGTTTGGCGGTCTACAACGTGCGACGTACACTACGGCCGTCATAAAGAATTGTCATAAGGGTGAGGCAGTTAGTAAATATAGGGATTTAATGGTGAAACGCTCGACATCAATTACATACGTTAATGGTTTTATGGAACATCAATTCAATGCATACGGTTATCACCTCCTCCCATTTACTTACCTATTTATCCATCCCTTAATGAGAATAGAGTATGTTTCACTTCGACTTGTATAAATAGGTCTTACCTATTTCCACAGAACAACAAGTTCATTAGGGAATATACAACATTCAGAAAATACTTGCTTGCTAGATTACCATTTGTTAGCCTTCCCACTTTTCTGATACAAGTCGTAGTAACACAACTACTCTTCCAGAATCAACTATTCTTGTCTCATCACTTTCCTTGCTTCCCTCCCCAAAACCAACCCATTCTCCTCCACTTTGTGACCGAAGCAAGTCCGGAACGGCCATTTTTTGGTTTAGGATGGATTGTACAGATTGATCTCTCGAATCTAAAGTTCTCCCTTACAGTACATTATTTAGGGTTTAAATTGTTTCTCACCCGCACACCCAAAATTACTGAAATTAGCAGAAACTATTTTCACCTACAAAAAGAAGGACAACGATCTCTTCCTAAATCCTTGCGAATAAGACAAACTGAAATCAGATCAGCCAACAAAGATCTTGCATATGATCCTCAGTTGTCTTTTACTAGTCATATTGGCTTATATAAGGGTTCAAAAGTGATAGAGAGAGAGAGAGGGGGGAAAAAGGGAGAATAACCAAGAAACCACTTAGAGAACAGTGAGATCATATCTTAGAATTTGATAACCATCTTACATTCCTCCATTGTTGTACTTAAGTTCATATTGAAATCAATATAAGAAGATCCATATGTCCAATACAAAGTGTTTGTGAAGATCATTCTAGTGTTAAAATAGTGAATAATATCATAAATGTTTGAGTTGATCCTTATGACTGAAGATTTGTGTTATTATCATTATAAACGGGTGTCGTTGTGTGATTTTACGCAACTACAAGTTGGATCCAATGGCATATTCTAGGAAAGTTCTAATTAAAAAATTCTAACACACCTCTCTCGTGGCCAATTCTAAATTGCGGTCAATTCCTTAGCCTGAGTCCCTGATGATAACATATCAATGGATATCAAGAACACTAGTTTTACTACAGAGAGAAGATAAAAGTCATTATATTAGCTATTTGTAAAAAAAAAGCTATTTAAACAAGATTAACCGACACAACCACATGTGACACACACGTGGGAAGAAAGTGGGAAAAACAGATTTAAAACTTAACCTACACTGGTGCCTATATGATGTAACACCCCGGATTGTTAGCATGACACATGCTCAAAGATGCGCCATGGCATGAGATAAAGCTTAATCTCAAGCTTTTGTTGTTTTAAGAGGAACATTGGCCTAGAGCCAATATAGCGCCATGTATTGCGCATTTCGAAGGCATATTAGCCAAGGGCCAATGTTGCATCATCATGATCCATCATGCTAGTTTGGTAGATGGCCTTGGGAATTCCAAAGGAATCATTGCGCATTATGCAGGTTATTGGCCTAGAGCCAATATCGCACAAAAATTGTGCATCAGGCGAGAGTGGGCTGGCCGAGGGAATATTGTGCAATCATTATGCAATACGCCGAGAGAATGTTGGGAAATCATTTTGCAATACTCCAGAGTAAATATTGCGCAATACTAAAGTAAACTCATTAATCATTGCCGGTTATTCATAAATACATAGGAACGACCATGAATGGTGAAGCAAACACCTCAAAAATGGCACTTGGTGGATGTCAATCATATCCCCTTTCCTAAGTTGTATAAATCTCAAGTAAACATATATAGGGAGGGGTAGTTGGTTGAAGGTGCATATGCGGACTATGTGCCTAGTAAGCATCATAGATTATCCGGAACGGTGTAAATGATGCTTAGGCCTCATTTATAGCTGCGTAGCCTTTCCAATGTGGCATATGATGCAAAGGCATCACTATGCCATGCTGCAGACCTGATAATGCATAACCTTTGTATATTTTGACAAAATAAACTATATTGACTAGGGCATTTCCATTATTTCTAGGCCACAACCTTGCAATATAAGTTGCCTTAAGTTGCAGTGCCTTCGAGGATGAACTACGGTCTGCGTTTGATCTGTTCAGAGTAGGGAAGGGTACATGGGTTATTAATATTATGAAAAGGTATAAATCAGTGTGTTTATAACAAATATAATTATTATTGCACCCACTATTACAGAACGCTCTGTTATAGAGAAATACTAACAGGAATAATTGTTGTAAATTGGTACAGTTTGAAAGAAAATATGATGGTTCTATGTTCTTCTTGTAATGACCCGTCCCTCCACCGATATTGTCCCCACTTAGCCACTGCGGTTATCCGGCAGTGTGGGGTTTTTAACGGGCATCGCTGCGGTAATCCAGCAGAAACTTCCCGGATGGTCACCCATCCCTGGATTACTCCCGCCCGAGCACGCTTAACTCCAGAGTTTTCTGCCAACTCTGGAGCCAATTATGCTGAAAAGGCCTCGGTATAATGTAGACATTCCTTGTCTCCTATGAGAGCAGTATCTGGAATAATCCCCCAGCATACTCCCCCACCGGAGCACAAGCGAACGACCCCTAGTTGTATCCCAACTAACACCGATATTGTTCCCACTTACCCACTGCGGTTATCCAGCAGTGTGGGATTTTTAACGGCACTACTGTGGTTATCCAGCAAGACTTTTCCCGAGAGGTCACCCATCCTGTGACTACTCTCGGCCGAGCACGCTTAACTGAGATGTTTTTCCCCACAACTCAATCAAGTGTACTCATTAGGCCTCGGTATAATGTAGACGTTCCTTATCTCATATGAGAGCAGTATCTGGCATAATCCCCCACCCGAGCACAAGCGAACGACCCTTAGTTGTATCCCAACTAACACCGATATTGTTCCCACTTAACCACTGCGGTTATCCAGCAGTGTGGGATTTTAAGTGGCACTACTGCGGTCATCCAGCAGCATCTTCCCGAGAGGTCACCCATCCTGTGACTACTCTCGGCCGAGCACGCTTAACTGAGAAGTTTTTTCCCACAACTCAGTCAAGTGTACCCATCAGGCCTCGGTGATAGGAAAGGACAAACCATTACTTATATTCCAATCGGCCAACCACTGCCGAAATTGGGGTATTACAATACCACCACCTTAAATTGGAGCCGTCCTCGGCTCCGGAATATATTTTCAAGCCCAGATCTCCGACGTTCCCTTCCCCTCATGAGAGCAGTACCTGACATATCCCGTCCAGCGTAATCTCTCACCCTCGGAAGGTGAACCGTCGTCGGCTCTGATACCATTTGTAATGACCCGTCCCTCCACCGATATTGTCCCCACTTAGCCACTGCGGTTATCCGGCAGTGTGGGGTTTTTAACGGGCATCGCTGCGGTAATCTAGCAGAAACTTCCCGGATGGTCACCCATCCCTGGATTACTCCCGCCCGAGCACACTTAACTCCAAAGTTTTCTGCCAACTCTGGAGCCAATTATGCTGAAAAGGCCTCGGTATAATGTAGACATTCCTTGTCTCCTATGAGAGCAGTATCTGGAATAATCCCCCAGCATACTCCCCCACCGGAGCACAAGCGAACGACCCCTAGTTGTATCCTGATTCGGGCAGGATCCGGGGCTCGAAAACCGGGGTGTTACAATTTGGTATCAGAGCAGCGATTAGATCCTTCGGGGAACTAGTTGTTGCGCAAAAAGTTAATACTTAATAAATGTTAATTGTGTTTCGACAAAATTAGTTGTGTGTTTTTCTGTTTAGCTTGATTTTTTTTTTGTCACAGTGTTACCTTAAATTTAGGGACTAAATTTCTTGAAGTGTGTGAGGTTGTAATACCCGTCCGAATTTCAAGGGCATTTTTGTAATTAACTTAAGGGTACTTTGGTAATATTTCGTAATAAAGTATTTTTCATCATTTTATGGAAGAGTAATTTTGTAACTTACGAAAATAATAAATTAACCTTTTTGCTTATATTATATTTCCTTAATTTGTTTTTTTTTTCTTTCTCAAAAGAATTAAATGGATTCTTTTTATTAGTGCATGTGCTAATTAAATATTTTAGATTATTGCCTTAAGAAGAATATACATGATTTGATTTAATTGCTAGCTAATTGGAGAAGGATTTTAAATATGGATATATGTATTTAAAATGAGGTAACACAATAATAATGATAGCGTTTACTGTGTAGAAGAAAAAATGGAAATGGGAGTTTATTTTTACAGTTTAGGTAACTTAATAAATTTGTATGCTAGCTAATTCAATAAAAAGGAAATTCTGAATCTAATTATGGGTTGGCTGATTTTATGGTCGTCCTAGATGGTTGTTTTAGTAAGCATCAAATTTAATTACTAGTATGATTTCTTTCTTATTATGGACACTTTGGATATTTAGGCATGTATATTATCATTAAAGAGAAACAAACTTAACTGGTTACGTGGGAATTTTCCCTTTAATTGGTTATAAATTCGATCAGAGGACAAATAAATATAGCTGTTTAAACAAATGTTAGTGGACCTTGTTATAGGCACTATTGCCACCTAGCTCGTTAGTACATGTTTGGAGTTAAATAACTAAGGAATGTGCTAGGTTAATTCAAATAGGGAGTATAGTTTTAGGTTTGACCGAGATGCTAACATAGTTGGTTTGGGTGTATGTTCTTTTTCCACGTGTCATTGCAACATTAGTTAATAATAATTAGGGTTTTAATGAATTTTGACTATATATCTAATAATAAGACTTGCTTAGCCGACTAAATTAGATTTCATAAATATCATCTCTGTTTAGCGCTTAGGTTTACAATAAGCATAAAGAGGAAAAGAAAAATTAAGTTATCCTTGGTGACCAATCCTGGTGTGTAAACGATTTGGTAGAGAACTATTCCTTGGATATATTTTTGTTGGAGCCGGGGCTGTTTTTGTTAGTGCTTTATACTCTTCGTTATTATGGATTGCGATTTGAGGTAGGCGCAACACAATCAAAAACCTTTTTCTATTTATGTTTTCTTTAATTAAATTCATATTTACAAGTTTTTGTTATTATTGATGATGATGATTATCGGGCTGCGGTCCATAGGTTGTGATCCTTAAAATTATTTTTGATGGGATACGAGATATCCTTGGGAACGGTTTTGTTTCCCTAAACCCACGTGGGGCTCCCTGGGGCGAGCGGATTTGATTGATTTGATTGTTTATGGATGTGGTGTTTCCATGTGTTTGCAGTGATGTTAATCATGTTAGATGTTTTTAAAAAGGGACTAAAAATATTGCATAAAATGTTTTGTTGCTTCTTTGCCTACTGAGTGTCACAACTCACGTCGTATTATGACAAAAATTCCAGATCTGATGCATGACAAGGAGCTTATCAAAAGTGGAGCCTAGAGAATGATTTTTGATGATCAAAGTTGTTGTTAATGCTTAAATATTATTTTAAGATGTAATTATTCTTAGTCTTATTGCTGGAAACATATTGTATGATGTTGAGTTGACTGAATTTCGTTTTAAACTTCCAATAGGTTTTGATATTATTATTTTAGTGATAAATGTAAAATATCTTAAGGGACGTTATATAAAAATTGTAGAATTTTCTGAGTTGTATACGTACTTTTAAAATGATTTTCTAGAAAAAAATCTAAGTATTCCGCTGCGAGAAAATCTAATTAACGATCTTGGGCTTAGTAGCCGGGCTTTGGCTATGGTATCGAAGTAGCACTTCGAATTTTACAATTGTAATACCACGATATTCGGCAGTGATTGGCCGAATGGAATATAAGTAATGATTTGTCCTTCCCTAACACCGAGGCCTGATGGGTTCACTTGACTGAGTTGTGGGAAAAACTTCTCAGTTAAGCGTGCTCGGCCGGGAGTAGTCACAGGATGGGTGACCTCTCGGGAAAGCTGCACCGATGACCGCAGTAGTGCCGTTTAAAAATCCCACACTGCTGGATAACCGCAGTGGGTAAGTGGGAACAATATCGGTGTTAGTTGGGATACAACTAGGGGTCATTCGCTTGTGCTCGGGTGGGGGAGTATGTTGGGGATTATTCCAGATACTGCTCTCATAGGAGACAAGGAATGTCTACATTATACCGAGGCCTTTTCAGCATAATTGGCTCCAGAGTTGGCAGAAAACTCTGGAGTTAAGCGTGCTCGGGCGAGAGTAATCCATGGATGGGTGACCATCCGGGAAGTTTCTGCTGGATTACCGCAGCGATGCCCGTTAAAAACCCCACACTGCCGGATAACCGCAGTGGCTAAGTGGGGACAATATCGGTGGAGGGACGGGTCATTACAAATGGTATCAGAGCTGACGACGGATCACCTGCCGAGGGTGGGAAGGTACGCTGGACGGGGTTGGTCCAGGTGCTTCTCATTAGGGGCAGGGAACGTCGGAGATCTGGGCTTGCGAATATATTCTTGAGACGAGGACGTCTCCAATTTAAGGTGGTGGTATTGTAATACCACGATATTCGGCAGTGGTTGGCCGAATGGAATATAAGTAATGATTTGTCCTTCCCTAACACCGAGGCCTGATGGGTTCACTTGACTGAGTTGTGGGAAAAACTTCTTAGTTAAGCGTGCTCGTCCGGGAGTAGTCACAGGATGGGTGACCTCTCGGGGAAGCAATGGCTGTCTATGACCGCATGGTGCCGTTTAAAAATCCCACACTGCTGGATAACCGCAGTGGGTAAGTGGGAACAATATCAATGTTAGTTGGGATACAACTAGAGGTCGTTCGCTTGTGATCGGGTGGGGGAGTATGCTGGGGGATTATGCCAGATACTGCTCTCATATGAGACAAGGAACGTCTACATTATACCGAGGCCTGATGAGTACACTTGACTGAGTTGTGGGGAAAAACATCTCAGTTAAGCGTGCTCGGCCGAGAGTAGTCACAGGATGGGTGACCTCTCGGGAAGCTGCTGCTGGATGACCGCAGTAGTGCCGTTTAAAATCCCACACTGATGGATAACCGCAATGGATAAGTGGGAACAATATCGGTGTTAGTTGGGATACAACTAGGGGTCGTTCGCTTGTTCTCGGGTGGGGAAGTATGCTGGGGGATTATGCCAGATACTGCTCTCATATGAGACAAGGAACGTTTACATTATATCGAGGCCTTTTCAGCACAATTGGCTACAGAGTTTGCAGAAAACTCTACAGTTAATCGTGCTCGGTCGGGAGCAATCCAGGGATGGGTGACCTCCCGGGAAGTTGCTGCTGGATTACCGCAGCGATGCCCGTTGAAAACCCCACACTGCCGGATAACCGCAGTGGCTAAGTGGGGACAATATCGGTGGAGGGACGGGTCATTACACTTCTTCTTCCCGACTTCAACTCAGCTGTTCTCTCTGTGATTTTTTCTTTTCTCTGTTATGCTTCTAAGCTTCCCCCAAAGTGTACGTGATACTTCTTGTAACAGCAACCAACCTATATATAGCCAGCAGACCTCCAAATCTCTCGTAGAAATCTTGTTTACCTCCTCAAATATTTACGGAATTTCTCTTCTTATCTTAACCTTCTCACGCGTCCTCTAATCCAAATCGAACGTTTCAAATTCTATTTAGGATACTATCGAATCAAACATCAAGCCTTCTTCCATTATCTCTATCCAATAGTTTATATTCAACCAAAATCCCGTGATAAACTTCAGCTCCCTGTTTTAAGAATTCTTCTTTTTTTATATAAGAAATCCATCTATCCATCTTGTTTAGTCATACACATCCCATATCAATCCATATCTGTGAAGAAATCTGAGATAAACTCACTAATCACGCCTGAAAATCTCACTGGTAAACTCAATAAAACCCGAGACTCTCTTTCTTCAAATATCCAATGATCTAGCCCAAGTTAGTTGAAACGAACACCTATACATGCCCTGTTTTGTCCATTCAAGCCTAGCCCAATAGAATAGAGTAATTGAATCTCTCCAAAATCGTTCAGAAATCAAACCCTAAATTCTGTACGTGAAGAATACATTTTCCCGCCTTTTCTGAAATTTGAATTTAGGAAGAAGGTGCCCCTTATCCTGCTGTTGGGGTGTCGATAGTGATTTGGGTGCCCCTTAGTAATTTTGGTTTAATTCCCTTATCCAAAGTGAGACTTCGAATAGCAGTGTCATACGTGTGCCTTTATCAACTTTTCGAGAAGTTTTTTCCAAAAATGTTTATTGCCAAAAATACCTACACACACATTAAACACCATAATAAGTAGAAAAATGAGAACTATCAATATATAGAATCGAGACAAATCATACACAAAAATGTGTCTATCAGTGGGCAGCCGCAATGAGTTGCAGCATTGCGGGTTCATCACTTTGTTGCTCATATCATATAATTGCGAGATGATTGCGGCATTCTGGCCTTTTATATCTTCTGGCTCGGTATTGCGATGCAGGAGATGATTGTGGCCAATCAAGCTACATGGAGTTGGCATATACATCAATTACGAATTGGGCATGGATAAAAAAGTAAGCTACATCAATATGCAAGATAGCAAAGCTTTCATAATCCTAAAAAAAGTACGGCATGAGCTGATGCACCCATGGTACGAGAAAGACAAGTGCATGCATTCAGCAATGCCTAAGCTAAGTAAAGAGGAGAAAATAGGACATTATGGATTATGCGTAAGTTCAAGGAATGCTCTATGCTTACAAAGGACTCGAGCCACTGATGCATGAAATAATGCATCAGACATAGCCTCAATGGCTTTAAACCCTTCAAAGAAAAAAGGTAAGTTGGAACGGTATGGAAGCTGAGTTAGTCGTTTCATGCTCCACGAGCATGTTTGTAAGGGAAAATGAACGTGCATTTTCCTAGTTTTATGGTCGGTAGCAGCAATAGAGTGGCGTATCGAGGGAGTTATGACCATGCGTGTCTAGGCACGCTAGGCGTAATTTTGCATTCCGTCACAATTTAGGTAAAAGCAGAACATCTCTAAATAGGAATGAACGATCATTAGGATGCTTACCAGAGTTACCAAAATGGGAAATAGCCATACCTTCTCCATTTGTAGTTTGAATTATCTCAGAACCATCATAAGGAGTTGCATCTTGTAAATTTGTTGTCTCTGCTGTAATATGATGTGTAACACCATTGTCTGCATACCAAGGCTCCTCAAAAAAAAATATCCGCAGCTACAACCACTGCACTTAAAATTTGTAGGTGGTGCTATTCCATTCTAGGAGAAATTAAGTCACTCATTGCAAGTAGTGGCCAAATATCCTGGTATCCTGCATATTTTACGAACTTTCTTCTCTGTAGAAGTAAAACGTCTACCAATAGAACTCCTAGAGAAGGTATGTGGATTGAAAAATGTACCAGTACCTCGACCACGATAAGCACCTCTATTAGCATTATAATCTATAGAGTTGTAATTTCCATAACTAGCATTAGCAACAAATGTTTTAGATTCAGTACTAATTTCAGATGTACAAACTGAGATCTCTTCACTCATTAACAAATTATATAAGTAACTAGTAGACTATGCATACGAATTGAAGTTGCAAAAGATTCATAGTAAGATGTAAGACCATTAAGATACAACCCACTAATTTATTGTCAAATACTGGTACTCTTTCTGCAGCAAGCTGATCTTCACTTTTTTTTGACTTCAACAAGAAAGTAGGTAACCGATCCTATCATTTTG
Source organism: Papaver bracteatum (assembly GCA_023529315.1). NCBI lineage: Eukaryota > Viridiplantae > Streptophyta > Magnoliopsida > Ranunculales > Papaveraceae > Papaver > Papaver bracteatum. The sequence goes on along the minus strand of JAJJWX010000461.1, from coordinate 56,334 downwards.
AGATTCTGCAGTCAAGTTCTCCACTGAATATCATGTGTTGAAGATGTTCTTGCAAATATTGACTCAATACCAATCCATAGGCCATGAGAGGTGTCAGCTCCAACAATATAACATATTACTATATCAGAAATTGTTGATTGAATCCAAAGAAGTAGAGTAGAATCTTTAGTTATCCAAGAAGAACAATCTGGATTAACAATATTATTATTTGCATGATTTCAAGGTGTGTATTTCTCAGGAGAAGAAAAAGATCCATCAACATACTTTAGAACCTGAAATTTCTTTAATAATGGAAGAAGTAATGCTTTCTAGGTGATGAAATTATCCTCCTTGAGTTTGGGAGAAATAATATTCATATAGTATTGAACGAAAGAGTTGAAATAGGAGTAGGCTCCATTAAAATAAAAACTCAGATCTAGATTTGAAAATGAAGAAACTAGATTGAAAATAAAGATTGATCAAAAAAATGATCAAGAAGTGAAATTGAACACAAATTGATGATGAATAACAAGAGAATAAATCAAGAAAGTTCAAAGAACACCACATGAAGTAGATCGAATTCAAGAAGAGAGAAAAAAGATCAAAGTATGATAATTAACCAGATCAAATTGTAGAGTAAACAGAATCTGAGTCTCAGATGTTGATTATCTTCTTGAATCTATAAGGATCGATACCAAAAATAGTGATCAGTTATTAGCACAATTAGATCAATATCGTTTACATACAAGAAAAGAAACTGATGAGAATAATTGTGTTACACTTTCTACTGTGATTAAAGGTGTTTTGTTACAACAGCTTGTTCAATATATTGTTTCCCATGTACTCTTCTTGTTTAGTATTTCTATTTCCAAACCTAATTTTACTCTAATTTTGATTTTTATTGCATATATTGATGAGATTTGAATACACCAAGTTTATACTGATACTAGGTTGATTCCATAGTTTGAGCTTTGGTTAAATTTCTAAGGTTGTCAATAAGGGTATATGATGATGGATTTTTGGTTGTAGAGGTCATACTAGGATATCCTTATTATCTTGTTGTCACAATTATCTATTGCAAGTACTGTATATTATGTGAGTTCTTGGTTACCATTGCTGCTAGTTATGTCTTCTTAGATTGTATTTGGAATTATTGTTGGGGTTTGATGATTGGTTTTCAGCATAAATTCATCTCTTATCATTGCACTAGCATCACTCTCTTTTCCCAATCCTTAATTATTTTCCTTAGCGGATCTTAGCTGATAAGTTTTCCTTTTGCAGTAGGCTAGTATGAATGAATGACCTATTTGAAAAAAGAGACTTGCAAATGTACCTAAAATGTAGTTGCTAGTATGAATAACCGACCCATTTGCAAAAATGCAGTAGATATTATGAACGAAAACCTAGAAGAAGATATGGATGTGGCTTGCTTCGAATTTCATGTGTTTTTAATATCTGTATGAAGATTAAATTGTGCAAATTACATAAACTGCATCCGTGTTAGGGTGAGATTTCTTGTGTCTTTCAGTTAAGGTGAACCATCATCAAATCTGAGCAGGAAATATGTAATAACAATTTGGTTCGATTCTCTATCAGGCAATCAGTTCTGCCTATTTGATTAAACCGTAGTATGTTGCTGTTAAGGATCGATCAAGAGAGAGGAGAGCATAAACGCGTAAACGTAAAAGACTACATTGATAATAATCTTGGTGTGTCTTTCTCATTAATTCTTCAAGATATTTATACAATCACAAGACTTAATTCTCAAGACAATTCCTAATATAACTCTCACAACTTAAAGTGCATATCTCCTAAATATAGACTTTCATATATTATTTCCTATTACCCTCCCTTAAGATGGAGCATGTAGAACAAGAATTTCCATCTTGGACAAAGAAAATTTAAACTAAGCTTTCCCTAATACTTTTCGGTCCTCCGTAGTTTTAGGACATTTCGGTCCTATCTTCGTAGTTTAGGGACATTATGGTCCCATCTTTATAGTTTAAGGACGTTTCGGCCCCCTTCATAGTTTTTGTACATTGCGTTCCAATCTTCATAGTTTCAGGACGTTTCGGTCCTCTTCGTAGTTTAAGGACGTTACGGTCCCCTTCGCAGTTTTTGGACATTGCGGTCCCATCTTCGTAGTTTTAGGACATTTCAGTCCCCTTCATAGTTTTAGGACATCTCGGTCCCATCTTTATAGTTTTAGGACATCTCGGTCCCCTTCGTAGGTTTAGGACATCTCGGTCCCCTTCGGAAGTTTAAGGACATTACGGTCCCCTTCATAGTTTAAGGACATTTCGGTCCCATTGGTAGTTTTAGAACATACAGGTTCCATTATCATAGTTTAGGGACATTTATGTCCTCTTCGTAGTTTAAGGACATTTTGGTCCCCTTTGTAGTTTTAGAACATACAGGTTCCATTATTGTAGTTTAGGGATATTCCGGTCCTCTTCGTATTTTAAGGACATTTCAATCCCCTTCATAGTTTTTGGACATTGCAGTCCCGAGCATGAGTACCTTCTTAACCATCGCACAACTTATAAAAATATTTCCACCAACCACTGTTCATCAGTAGAACCAACAATTCTAAGTCAACTATCTTTGCAATCAACGACCCAAGATCAGTTTTGAACTGGGTTTTTTTCTTCTTCTCGTCAAAAGCCACTGATCGATCTTCACCAGTAACCATCAAGACATCAAGTTCAAGCCACTGATCCCTGTTTACTCTTGATTTCGCCACAATCAAGAGTTCTGATCATAACCCAACCAAAATCTCTTGTTCTATATTTAAACCAACACGATTGGTTTTAGTTTTGGAGAAATATAATGAGTACAATGACGAAAGTCTCATTTCAGTTACACATTGCAGTCTTTTACATAGAAGGCAAGCGAGCAACAAGCTGCGCCGCAAGCCTTTTTTGGATAGCAAAACCTATCCTTTTAAAAACAAACTCAATCGAACGTGGAGTCATGACATTAATGTGCATGAATTTCTGAACTCTCTTGAGAAGTCCAACCGCCTCCGGAGCCAAATAACCAAAAGTGTCAAAAGCAAAGGGGATAAAAGAATGTCCATTATCAATACACGCTTTATCATGCTTTGCTATCTTACCTGAGGCAGCTCTCAGCGCTGCCTGGAATAATATAAGAGCATCATGCCCAATACCAACTAATGGAGAAACACCCGTGAGGTCAACACATGCATGTTTACCATTAGCCCATCCAAAAATAAGAACATCAGCTGGCCTAAGTGTAGATCTCCCTTCAAGTGGGTTAGTCAAGAAGTTGACTTGCACCTCTTTCTTTGATGAAATACTAGCTCTCCACAATATGCCATACAACGTATCCCTCACATGATCATGTCTATACTTAAACCCAGGATCTACCTTGCAGTGGACTGCATGTTCCCCGAACGAGTCCAAACATCCAGTAATACAAGCAGGACACTGTGTAGCAGAGGGGAATAGAGGGATCATTAACCTGTATTTAAGGATGGACCGATACTCCACATGTGACATCTTATGCCCAAGGCCCTCAATCGGAATAGCAAGAAGAAAATCCTGAGCATGCGCTGCTTGAAGGAAACCAAAGACCGCTTTCTGTCTATCCGAAAGCTCATAAACACTATCAATGTCCTTATCTACTTTACCAAAGAGAGCACTCGGTAGGTTGCTTTGTGCTTTTGGGGGGGGGGGTGTCCTTAATGGTAAAGCTGCTAAAGTCATAGTCAGGAAGAGTTACTTTTAGTACCTGCAAAGCCTTATAGAAATTGCCATCCATGCCTTCAACCCCGTTGTCCCTTAAAATGTGATCTTGTAGTCCCCAGGATTGCACACGTGATGCTAGGAAAGCATATTGTGACGCCTCCTTAGCAATGTATAACCCAAGGCCTCCATATCTAATAAGCAGGGTTGATAACCTCCATTGGAGATCCCCAAAAAAAGGACCCCCACTAACCACAATACCCTCCACAACCTCTCTCAAGCCTCTATCAAAGATATCTACCGCAGCTGTAGTATATTTCGGGTAGCAAATACGAAGTCCAAAGAGCATCTTGGAGATGCCCATACAGGCACGTAATAGTAGCAATTCACACTAAGGATCACGGAACCTGGATAAAACCTGCATTAAATCCATTGCCTTTTATGCCATACGGATAGCAAGTTCTTGCACAAACCCAATATCGAGGCTGACCGCACCACCCAATAACTTGATCCCTTTATCCGGCTTTGAAATTCCAATAGGGAACAACCCATCTCTCCGGTCATCACAAGAGGGCCAGAAAATTTAAGTTTTCCGAATATTCAATATAAGTCCCAACTCCGGCCCATCTGTATTGGTTTCGAGAATACATTTGATCCCTGTGAACAAAAACCAACATCATGATCTTCTTTGTCTTTCTCGTAAGAATGGTTTCTAAAGAAACCTAGTTTTTCAAGTGCGATGTTTATGTGGTGAAAGTGAACACCTTAAACCCACAGCCACACCAAATTTCTTCACGGTAACAATTTTTTTTTCCTTCTTCTTCTGTTCTTCTTTTTACGCTTGTTTACCAAAACACATCTGATTTCTTCTTCCTCTCCTCTCTCCCTCTCACCTTGCTCTGATACCATGTTAAGAATCGAGCAAGAGAGAGGAGAGCATAAACGCATAAACGTAAAAGACTACATTGATAATAATTTTGGTGTGTCTTTCTCATTAATTTTTCTAGATATTTATACAATCGCAAGAATTAATTCTCAAGACAATTCTTAATATAACTCTCACAACTTAAAATGCATATCTCCTAAATATAGACTCTCATATATTCTTTCCTATTAGTTGAGGTACTTATTATTCAAAAAAATAAATTAACCCTGATATCAGAACTAGTGATTTGCTAACAAAAATGTCAAATGCACAATACTTTCTTGCAATCTGATAGCACCACTGACTTATTAGTTGAGGTGATCTGGTTATTATGATCTTGTCAAATCCAAACCCAAATGGTAACAATCTTATTAGGAAAAGGTCCTTGTCATCTCAGCATATATAGATCCGTGACAGGGAGATGCATACTTCAATTGTACAAGGTCTTTGGTGTGTTTCTTCTCCTATCCAGAGGACATAGGTTCTTGTTCGATATGTTGAATTTATTTCAGCAAGATCCCAGTTCCTTATTAACTGAAGTCATCTTAATATCTCATGGAGTTCAAATGTGAAAAGTGTACTGTTGTGACGGAAGCTTTATATTTGAGTTCGAATTGATCCTACATCTGCTTCAAAATAGCTGTAAATTAAACTGTTAGGTATCAGGAAAATGTCCAATCTTGCAGAGGTCCACTTGAAAATTTCACTTAGAAAATATGTCTATGATGTAAATATTTGGTTGTCGTACCTCATATTTCCCCTGCTCTGATAGTTATCCTACATTTTCAGATTACGTATTCATGGTAGGTGCTTTACTGTTGCTTTCAAGATTTTTCTGGCAGTTTTCTTTTTTCTTTTTAGTAAGCCAGATTTTTTGGTTCCACAAGTCTTCCATTATGAAGTATGTTCTCTTCCCCCAACTTATGGTCCTAGTTTCTTGAAGTGTACTAATGAAGTCCTGTTATTCAGCATTATGTTGAATTAGGCGCTAGGCGAGGCGCCAAGCCCTTTGCCTCACCTCGCCTAAACGCGACTGAGGCGCCCAGGATTATTTTTTTGCTCACACTTTTGCGCAATGGGCGTTTTATTGTTCAGGCGCCCCTTGCACAACTCATGCGCCTTGGGACCCTTTCACAACGTTAATGCAGCAAGACGTCCTCAACTTTACACCCGTATTTTGTCCTACACCCACAAGTAGCCTCTTCCCATTCATTTTGAAGTAAACTGGTAACGGCTTTGGAAAGCTATTTGTTGCGTCTTTGTCCTACTACTTCTAACGTATCTCCTCCAACTCTCAAGTGTCGCATCGACATGAAAGCCCCTTCGTCCTTTGCTGAGTAAATCAGCCTCATAATTCAGTTGGATTTGTAAACATCTACAATAAGGTAATTCAATAATGCACAAATTTCTTGCATAACATGGCATATCCCATAACAGTTCTGAATAAAACTCGTAACACGCAACAGTCATGGCCATTTCTAAATTATGGTCAATTGTACCATTTTTCCAATTCCTGAGTCTGACATATCCCTGTGATCGTGCAAGTCTTTATCACTAGTAGTTGTCCCCAATTACTCTTCTGTTCATCCAGGTATGAGCAATTTATCTATATAAACTTGAAACAGATAGTTGCAAATAGTTCAAGAAAAAGCTAGAGAGAAATCATCAATATATTATCATGGGTGTTATGAAGTATTTCTCATTTGTTCTTGTTGTTGTGATGGTTTTATCCGTTACTCATGCACAAGCTAGTAAGAAAAAGAATTGGTATGGAAAAGATGACAAAGTTACATTTTTACTTCCACGACAACATCACCGGCGACTATCCGACTACTTTCAAGATCGCCGAAGCACCCGGAGTATCAAATACTTCATCGACCTTTTTCGGGGAATTGTACATGGCGGATGATCCATTAACGGTAGGACCTGATCCGAATTCCAGACTTGTCGGCCGAGCTCAAGGTTTTTTTGGATTTTCTGCACGTAAGGATTTGTCTTTGATTACGGGAATAAGTCTGGTTTTCACTGGAAACAAGAAGTTTAATGGTTCTACCATCAGTATTTTTACTCGCAATCCGATCGCTAACACAGACCGTGAATTTGCGATTGTCGGTGGAACTGGGTATTTTAAATTGGCTCGTGGGTTCGTAACTAGTAAGACATACCGGGCTAGTGGTAAAAATGCTATTGTTGAATATACTTGTAATATTGTTCACTATTAATTTACAAGGCTAGTAAAGGAGGCTACGAAATCTATGTAAAATAAAATAATCCTTTACCATTAGATGCATTGGATTATCCTCTATAAATTCATATGTTGGATAATAAGCCCGAAATATTTATTTGGCCATCGACTTTCCGAAGATCACAAACTTTCATGAGTTGTTTCTTCGTAGCAGGTGATGTTGCACACTAAAATTTATTCACCTGACATTGTTGATTTGCTATTGTTTTTCTTGTGTTGGTTGCAATGTTTTGTGTAATCTCTTATGACATTGTATTTATTCAGCTTGTCTAGTACTTGCAATTACCTATAATTGTCATTGTCGTGCAATCATGCCTCCGTTAATAAGTGCCAATTTGAAAGGAATAGTAACCGAGGCGAGCAAAAAAAATAACCGAGGCGAGCTCATCATATCTCCTTTTAAGGTGTATATGTTGAATGCGCTGGTAGGCGCTTCAACATGTCAGTGCCATCCTTTATGAGTTTGGACTAAGGTTTGAGAACGGATGAGCTGGATCTTCTTTTTCTAATTTTTCTTTCGCAAACTTGGGAGCTCAAATTACCTGTGTTTTACTGTTCTCAATACAATGTAAGCATTTAACAAAATGATGATTATGGATCAAAATTGGCTTTGAGATCAATGAGGTCATAACCAGATGCATTATCACACCTTGTTCGTGGGTCTAAGTTCACATCAAGTATGGTCATGGAATTGTTGCATCTTTGCCTAGTATTCTTAACATATGTCCTCCAACTCTCAAATGTCGCATCATCATGAAAGCCCCTAATAGACTGTGATATGGAAACACATCATTCCCTGAGTAAATCAATCAAGTTGGATCCAATTGGACCAGAATATATTATAGGAACAAATTAGTCGCATACCATGGGAATGGCATATTCGAGGAAAGTTCTAACTAAAAATTCTAGAACGCCTCTCTCGCGGCCGATTCTAAATTGTGGTCAATTCCTTAGCCTGAGTCCATAATGATAGCATATCAATGAATATAAAGAACACTAGCTTTACTACAGAGAAGATAAAAGTCATTACATTAGCTGTATGTAAAAAGAAAAACTATTTAAACAAGATTAACCGACACAACCACATTTGACACACACGTGGGAAGAAAGTGGGAAAAATAGATTTAAAACTTAACCTACACCGCTTCCTATCTGATGTAACACCCCGGATTTTTAGCATGACACATGCTCAAAGATGCGCCATGGCATGAGATAAAGCTTAATCTCAAGAGGAACATTAACCTAAAGCCAATATAGCTCCAAGTATGGCGTATTGTGAAGGAATATTGGGTCAAGGGCCAATGTTGCATCATCATGATCCATTAGTCTAGTTGGGTAGATGGCCTTGGGCATTGTAGCGGAATCATTGCGCATTATATAGGTATTGGGATAGAAACAATATTGCACAACAAAGCATCAGGTGAGAGAGGGTTGGCCGAGAGAATGTTGCACAATCATTATGCAATACGCCGGAGTAAATATCGCGCAATAATTGTGCAATACTAAAGTAAACTCAGCAATCATTTCCGGTTATTCAGAAATACATAACAACGGCCATGAATGGTGAAGCAAGCACCTCAAAAATGGTACTTGGTGAATCTTAATCCGCTCCCATTTCTTAAGTTGTAGAAATGTTAAGTAAACATATATAGGGAGGGGTAATTGGTTGAAGGTGCATATGTGGACTATGTGCCAAGTAAGCTTCATAGCTTAGCCGGAACGGTATAAATGATGCTTAGGCCTCATTTATAGATGCGTTGCCTTGCCAATGTGGCGTATGATGCAAAGGCATCACTATGCCATGCTGCAGACCTGGTAATGCGCAACCTTTGTATATTTTGATGACACCACCTATACGGACTAGGTCATTACCATTATTTCTAGGCCAAAACCTTGCAATATAAGTTGCTTTAAGTTGCGGTCCCTTCGAGGATAAACTACGGTCTGCGCTTGATCCCTTCAGAGAAGGGAAGGGTATGAGGGTGATTAATATAATGAAAAGGGTATAAAGCAGTGTGTTTGTAACAGATATAATTGTTACAACACCCACTTTTACAGAACGCTCTTTTACAGAATAGTTGTTGGAAAATTGTTATAGTTTGAAAGAAAAGGTGATTGTTATATGTTCTTCTTCTTCTCGAATGCAACTCATCTATACTCTCTGTGATTATTTCTTTGCTCTGCTCTGCTTCTAAGCTTCCCCCAAAGTGTACGTGATACCTATTATGACAACAACCAACCTATATATAGCCAGTAGACCTCCAAATGTCTCGAAGAAATCTTGTTTACCTCCTCCAAAAGTTACAAACATTCTCTTCTTATCTCACACTACAACAAATTTAATGATTAGCAACGGTAACTAGCAGTTGCAAAACGAGGTCGCAATAATTTAACTCTGTTACGAAAGTCGATGTTGCAGTTTTTTGCAACGGTTACATTGTCGTTCCAAATTTTCAGTCGCAACAGTTCCGAACTATTGCAACGTCAAAAGTTCGCAACTGTTTCAAACTATCGCGAATTAGAAGGACACAACTGTTTTAAACTGTTGCTACATGAAAGATCGCAACAGATTATAGCAGTTGCGATTTTTTTGCAACGTCAAAAAAATAGTGGTTTAGACAAGTCAAAACCACCTTCTGACCGGTCAAAACCAGGTCAAAATTAGAGTTCCCAATAACAAAATCAAGTTACCCCTGTTTATTTAGAATTCAAATTAATCCAAAAAAAGTATTCTTTCTTAATGTTAGCTCACCGTAATATACCTTGATGAACTCCATACACACAAAAAGTAAGAAACACATCATTAAATATTGATACATGTGTATCTTCCTTTCCCTGGGAACTAGTGATCCTCAAGACAAATTGAGGATATAATCCTAAATTAATTTGGAAGGATTCCTAGTTTAGGAAGGAGTATTGTTTTGAGCAGTATTCTTAGTTTTGGTAATATACTTAGAAAAGGAATTAGTCCTACGAAAGGAAATAGATTCCTAAGAGGTTTGGGAAACCAAACCAAGCCTATAAATAGGGATATTTAGCTCATAACTAAACACAACTAGTTAGTGTGTTCTTGATATAGACGCACCTACACAGATAGTAGGCATAGAAAACCTAGAGAAAGCTAGGAACAATACTTGTGCAAGCTTAGCAAACAATTTAAGGTTAATCCACTGTTTAGAGAAGATTGTGAGCGTAACAAAGAGAGAATTGTAATCATTTTCTTGTTCATAATCTAGAGAAGATATTTTTCTTCTAATTAATTTCTTGTGTCTTTGTTTTTTAATTTTTTCGTCTATTATTATTCTGAATTCCGCCTTTATAATAATAGTCACCAAGGTACAGAGATTAATAAGTATCAAGTTGGTACCAGGAGCAAGGTTCGTTTTTAGGGTAGATCCCTGTGGTTTATGGTTTTCACTAGATTTCTCTACATAAATCTTGCTAAGGTACTCGAGAAGTTAGAAGACGTTAGGAGAACAAGGGGATCAAGGATGACAAAGTCAGATGATGAATCTAAGCATAGCGAACCACAAACTATGGAAGAAAAGGTGGCTACGCTACAAACATACATGAAGTCAATTAAAATCAACCTTGAAGAGTTAACTGAATGTATTCGTTCTCATACACCAAATCCGAAGATGAAGAAAAGATTACACCTTCGCCTGAAGCTTCGGAAAAATATGAATCGGAAGAAGACGATTCAGAAGAAGAAGAAGAAGAAGGGGAACAAGATGAGGATGACGAGAAGAAGAAAAGTTAGTTTCTTAAAAGTCATACATCAACTAAACCTTATGGTAAGAATATGAAAACTAATTTTCGTGTTGATATTCCACTTTAAGATGGGAGTGTCGATGTAAAAAAATTGGATGATTGGATAGAATGTCTAGAGACGTAATTTTCTTTCTTTGAATATGGTTTAAAGGAAAAGATTTCTTTCGCGGCATTAAAGCTACAAAAGCATGCTCTAACCCGGTGGAAAGGTTATCAAAGACAAAACCTAGGTAAGGGAGTATTTCCATGGAGAAGATTCAAGGCAGTTGTAAGGAAATAGTTTTATCCGGGTGGCTACCTTGAGGAAAGATGGTTCAAGTGGTACAACTTGAAGCAGACTTACAACCAAACCGTGTAAGAATATACTTCAGAATTTCAGAATGAAGCTATGATTTTGGATTTAGACTTGGGAGATTAAGTTATGTATATGAAATATATTTTTAGGCTCCATGAGTATATACAGAAGGAGTTCAAGATGTTTTTGGTGGATTCTATATCTGAAGCAAGCATAAAAGCTAATGCCTTTGAAGGCATGCTTAAGACAACTGATGTTGAGGAAAACGTCAAGGGAAAGTCTGGATGTTTCATCGCTAAAGGAGGTGAAATGAGCAAAGAGGATAGGAAGTATAATGACAAAGAAGGTTTGATTTCCACTCATTGAATACAAACATGACATGTTGTCAACAAGTGTTGGATGAAGTATCCTCATTTAAAACCAAAAGGGTTACAGAAGAAAGAACCCATAATGGCAACACTAGTCGAACAAGCTCCAAAAGAAATCCCAGGACTAACAGAACCTAGTCAAAAGCTCTCTCTGATGGAAGGAGGCGTAAAAGAACTTATAAAAGATGATCCTAGAGAATTACTCTTCACATTTAAGATGTAGGTTAAGACAACACCAATAGATGTTGTTATTGACCCGGGAAGTCAGAAAAATATACTTTCACATTCTTTGGTACAAAAGTTGGGTTTGAAGACTTTCAAACATCCAAAACCCTATCCTTTAGGGTGGCTTCAAAAAGAAGGTGGGCTACAGGTTGCAGAGCAATGAACGTTCAAGTTTGCTTTTGATGAGTCATACATTGACAAGGTTACATGAGACCTGGTGTAGAAATCGGGGTTCGTAGCACGAGTCGAGTGCTGGTCTATTCTATGTCCCCAGTGAGGTCGCCACTGTAGAAATCGAGGGATCGCCTAGCACGGGTCGAGGTTCCGGTCTATTTCCTTTGTCCATAATTGTTATGGGGAGAGGTCCATGTGCTCATCCGTTCGTGGATGTTTATCACACAGGGTCTGGCAGAGATAATTTCTTACTAGTTCGTTAGTAAGAGGGCCAACTCTTCAAGGAAAAGAGAGTAAATTTGAAGTCGCCACCTGACTAAGGGGAGTCAGGACCCTTTAACTAGTTTGAATTCTTTTGAAGAAAACAAAACTAGTTATGACTTGCATATTTATGGTCTGCTATCAGAGAGTTCGGGGTAAGGAGATTCTAGTACGGGATGGGAAGGTGTTAGGCACCCATCAGCCGCCCAATTGTAAGATTGGCCTCTACTTCATGATTAAAGGGGAAAATGTTTATAATTTATTGAGAATAGATCTTCATGCATCAGCTATTTAGAAAAGAGACATAGTTAGAAGTTGGGTGAAACTTCGACTATGGAGATGTGGTTTCTTTCTTTTATGGTAGTTTTTCTTTTGTGATGGTTTGGGTGGAAACCTTGTTTTATAGTGGTTTTGGGTGGAAAACCTTGTTTTGTGGTGGTTTTGGATGGAAAACCTTATTTTTGTTGTGATTTGAGTAGAAACCTTGTTTGATGGTGGTTTTTGATGGAAAACCTTTTCTGTGGTGGTTTTGGATGGAAAACCTTATTTTTGTTGTGGTTTGGGTGGAAACCTTGTTTTGTAGTGGTTTTGGGTGGAAAACTTTGTTTGGAGGTTTGGGTGGAAACCTTGGTTTTTATTAAGAAAAAATTTGGATGAAATTTCAAAGTTAAATAATTAACCTGCAGATTAGCTCAATAAAATAGAATTAATGCAAACCTTATTTTTTGATAATGGGTCTAATGTGGGAGGGAATTCCGCTTTATACCCACACTTTGATTTATCCCACTTGGAAAATTAATAATAAAACACAATTTTTTTATGTAACACAAAGAGTAGTCGCGGTGTTACTACGAAATGGAGAACCATTCCGTTCCCGTATGACTACATAATTTACCGAAGAGATAGACAATTAATATACTTTGAAATATGATATTTAAATTTGAAAGGATTCTTACGGAGATTGCTTGCTTCCGTTAAGTATCTTTGAAAGTAGTTAAAGTACTAGCAATTTAATGCTAATCTTTTAAAAACTTAAAGACAATACTTGATTTAATCTTCTTATTTTTTTGAGTTTTCTCAAAATGAACTATAAATGCACAAGACAATGATAACTATTGTGTAGGAAGAAAATTTGATTTCTCTTTGATTAAATGACACAATACATGGAGACTTGAAACATATGAGAAGAAATATTTTCTATTTGAGAAACAATAATTCTTCTTGGTTTGGGTGGAAACCTAGATTTTTGGATTGTGGTTTGGGTGGAAACCTTGTGTTGTGTGGTTTGGGTGGAAACCTTGTTGTTGTGTGGTTTGGGTGGAAACCTTGTGTTGTGTGGTTTGGGTGGAAACCTATTCTTTGTTCCTCTATTGAAGTAAAGGAAGAATTAAAGGAAGTACTCGTCGTCCTCCTCTTTGTTTTTCGTTGTGTTTGAATGAGAAATTGGATCTCTATTTATAGGGAAAAAATCTTCAACTCTCCGCCAATTTCGGGCTGCTTTGTTGAAAATAAAGGCTGTAAATCGTCCTTTTTACCTTCGCATGCAGCCGCCTTCGTCCTTTTCTTCCTTCTTTTTCTTCTTCTTCATTTTCCTTCGCTCCTTTTCAATTGTATGCGACAATTAAAAATCTGATTATGACATGTGGGACCGCTGGGTACTGTTCACGGTAATATTACTATTCGAAGTACTGTTACTGTTCACCGTTATTACTATTCATACCGGTGTTACTGTTTGTCGCATCAAGAACATGATTGATGTGAAATTAGTCTCCTACCCAAGCTCCATATCATCCCTAAGAACCTAGTGATGTATTCAAAATCGAAAATCATTGTCGATCAAAATCCATCATTATCGTGATCATCATGATGACCACCATTTAGAACACCCATGTTCTTCATGTTCTTCATGAGGAAGAAGAAGAAGTTCCCTTATTAATAAATAAGATGCCTTTTGTAATAAATTGGGTGCCTCTAGTAATAAAGCAGGTGCCTTTAGTATTGTTTGTGTTTTGGCGCCCCCCTATTGTAAAAGACCCGACTCCCTCTAGTGGTTGCTTTAAACTTGACTACAACTTCTTCTGAGTTCTCGTTTTGCTCGTAACTTTTGCATACGAACTCCAAATGACTCCGTTCTTTCACCATTGACTTTATATTTTCCTCCTCTTTAACATGATAGCAAGAATTCCAAGGTTTGGAAGGATAATGAAATGGGTAGGAGCCGTGCTTGTGGGCTTGAGAGCTTGTGGGCTTGATTGGGTAGAGCTTGTGGGCTCGATTTAAAGGATATGGAAATCCTTGATTGCTTCACAAAGAATTTCTCTTGTATTTGGATTTGAAGTATAGGACTGATATTTCCCATGGAGGGTGCGAAATTGGGGTGTCAACACCTGGTTCCATTGGATGTTTGTCAAGTTGTACTTGGTAGTCATTACTTATGGGATCGAGATGCGACTCTACACAGGAGGGAGCAAAAGTATACCTTTACCAAGAATATAGAGAGTTTTGTAGTTCAAGCTACAAATTCTCCTCTTGATGGAACAAGCTTGATTACAGCCACTCAGGATAAATGGTTGGTGAATGCTAGTACGAAGTTCATTCTCCTTGTGACCCGTTATCTTGACGAGAAGACGAGTAGAGTTAGTTTGGAATATTTTACCAAACAACAAGAAGAAGACCTAAGAAGGTTAAGTATGTTGGAACTACCATTACTAGATTATGATGGAGATGACAAGATGATCTTGCCACATGCGAAATACTTGTGGTTTGACCAAAAAGGACCACTCAAGGAATATTGCATTATGGAGCGAAGAGTAACTAAGACACAACAAGGAGAAAATAAGGCTTTCCTAAATAGATGTCAAGGTCAAGTTTCCAGCAAGAATAGATGGTCCAGCAGGGTGAAAGGAACTCACAAGTTCCCTAACCTACAAATATAACTTTCACAGGAGTTCAATTTCTTAAGGGGGGTAGCATGATACATGTGTATCTTCCTTTCCCTGGGAACTAGTGATCCTCAAGAAGAATTGAGGATAAAATCTTATATTAGGAAGTATTCCTTATTTAGGATAAATTCCTAGTTTAGGAAGGAGTATTGTTTTGAGTAGTATTCTTAGTTTTGGTAATATACCTAGAAAAGGAATTAGTCCTACAAAAGTAAATAGATTCCTAAGAGGTTTGGGAAACCAAACCAAGCCTATAAATAGGGATGTTTAGCTCATAACTAAACACAACTAGTTAGTGTGTTCTTGATATAGACGCACCTACACAGATAGTAGGCATAGAAAACCTAGAGAAAGCTTGGAACAATACTTGTGCAAGCTTAGCAAACAGTTTAAGGTTAATTCACTGTTTAGAGAAGATTGTGAGCGTAACCAAGAGAGAATTGTAATTGTTTTCTTGTTCATAATCTAGAGAAGATATTTTTCTTCGAATTACTTTCTTGTGTCTCTATTTTCTAAGTTTTTCGTCTATTATTATTCTGAATTCCGCCTTTATAATAATAGTCACCAAGGTACAGAGATTAATACATATCAAATATATCTAGAAACATTTCTTAAGTCCCAATGACATACAAATTATGCGTGTAGTATCAAAATAATGACATACAATAAAGTGATGAACATAGATAAGAACGTTAAACTTTTCCAAAGAGATCGTTAAACCTCCTTTTTGGTATCTGACATCAAGCATGCAAGACCACTCATTTATCAAGTTTATCCTTAGCTTTATTTAGGTGCACCAATTTCTCTTGCACCCTGCAAAACATTGAGATGATAAAACACTAATTCACCCTACATGTGCCAATTGTAATAAGAAAAACTATGAGCATCCAGACGCCCCAACCACACATGATCAGATATATGGATAGTACTCAGAACACTAGGTTAATCTCTATGCATAAATAAATTTAACTGACATCAAGTACTTAAAATTATAAAATTTACGGAGGATCATGAGACAGGAGACCTAGTTTACAGTTGTCAATAAAATCCTAATAAAACATAACAAAACCTTTTAAGAAATTACCAGTCCTGGCTATGACCACGGTAACAAGTCCAAACCCCAAGCTCCAGGATTGTAAAAATTTTCAGTGTCTAAAGAATTTTCATGTCGAAATATGCGAGACAAAACGCCTCATCTGGAGTCAGATTATACCAAACATATATGTATGATTAGATTTCTGTAACATAAAAAAAAAGTATGAAAACAACAGATATGCAGAAGAGAAATGAAATCCCCATTCGATCTACTCAATTTCCTGTACCAGCCACTATTATATCAATTTGTAAGGTTGCATACATTACTTCACAATGACAAAAGCTATTAGAATGAGTGTTGCATCCATGTGGGCTGAAACATGAAAGAATCCAACAAAACAGGTCATCCAAAAAATAAAATTAGAAATAATCTATTAAGAAAATGTAAACTTGTATCATCTGGCATACATGAACTATATAAATCTCAAATTAATTATCTATACTACTAATTAACAGATGCACACACAAGAGAACTTTAAACAACCAATCATTGGCAGAAGAGACACACCTCTTTCAATATGTCCTTATCCACGTCCATTAACTCATGCAATGTAATGTTGTAGTCGAGATCGATTATAGAATCCTGAGATAAAATATTTCCACCTTTACTCTCCCATCCTTGTATCTTGTTATCCTCCAAAATATCTTCAAATTCAGTTTCTACCTACACTAAGACAATCGTGCATCAGTAAAAAAAGTATATTATTTAAATATAATGAACCTATAAAGGAGAGTAACATTGAATCATGTTGATCCCCTTACCATCCGAAAATTTACATAATTACAAGATAACCAATTTCTAGAAAAGGTGGTTGGAGAATAATCTGAAAAGTACCATCCATGACCTTCCTGGAGAGCACATTTAATAAAATATAACAATTCAAGTGGAACTGAAATTTCTGAAATTAAGATGTATAGAATGCAGAAAAAAAAAATTATGTCGGAGAAAATGAAAAAAATATAAGCTTGGTGATATACTTGTACACAAATTCCTGCAGTAAAATAAGTTGGAGAAGGACCCTCGCTATTGAACTTCACATGTGGTTCTTCTTCCAGAAACTCCTCAGCCTCCTTGTATACATCCAAAGCACGATAATTTGGATGGCGCCTGTGAACAATGCAAAAATGATGCAACAAGTAACAAACACAAATAATTTATGACAAAAAAAAGACTTGAAAAAAAAAGATTACAGTGTCAAAAGTACCTTTATAAATGATGATCTTCATAAAGGCGAACAAAAGCTTCAGTCACATCTATCGATCTTTGCTTGTCCATGGTGAAATACTAACGAAAATAAGACAACTATCAGGAATTAAATGGAGCGGGAAAAATGTATTCCACCACCAACAATAGAAAGTCCACCAGCCCAGCCACATGAGTCCCTCTTTACTTAACAAACAACTTCTAATTAAAAGGATATGAAATTCCCAATGAAGATGCATAAGTTGATAAACCAACCACTCCACCAGAGGGAAGAACAACATAAATAAAGATTGAAAAAAAAAACAAATCCCTAGTAGATCAAAATTTACTGAATCTAAACAAGATAAAACCAAAGCAGTATGTTTTAAGTACCTTCTCACTGTGAATTCCAAAACAATGAAGGAATTTTCTTACTAACCTCTGTTAGAAGTAATCCACCAGCAGTCACTTCTCGGCCTCCTCAACCTGGAATCACGAGCATGTTTAAAGCCACTTTTAATAAGGAATTTCTAGTTATCGCAAAACAAGTCAAGGAAACAAATTCCAATCTAAAAGATTGCCTACTTCACTAAACAGAACCTGTACAAAAATAGTCACCCAAGCGGATGCATACGACCATTGTGTCTCGTAATAAAATGACCAAATGATCTTTATAAAATGACCACACAGTTCTTTATGCAATTTATTATTCTCCCAAGCCACTTTTTTATTCCTATCAACACCTTAAAATTATGTAAAATCTAACAAGTAAAGTTGAACCAAACCTTAATTAACACACGATCGCTCTAGGGCATAAGATCTTTAACATCCTCAGTCTCCTCTAATAAGATGGCTTATTCCATTAAAGTACACTTCAGTCCCTGCCAAAAAATCAGCTTACAATTGTTAATGGCAATTCAAAACCATAGATACACAAAAAAAAAATAACAACACCAAAGCTGAGTAAAAAGGTTAACCATTGTACAATATCACTCCATTATGCAGCTTGACATTCATACATTCTTCTCAACCATCTTTCTCAACTCAAGATACCACCACCCTCTAATATCATCCTCTTGTTCTCACTCATTGGTATACCAACATAACCTGCATCTTCTCAGCCATCAAACCAACAACTACCCATGTCATTTCCTTGACGCATCACTAGTATCCCTGTCACGACCATACAAACTCATTCAAACTCATCAACTACATAACTCAACCATACCCAATTCATTCTCCATATTGTTGTTTAAGGAAATAAAACAAAAATATCAGAAATCAAATAACATTGTAAGAACAGAACTGTACTCGCTGTAAAAAATCAAAGCACCTCTTCTGGATCCATAAGTTCTGAGAATACACTGTAAGAGTATTTCCCTGCATAAAAAATAGAAAAAAAAACCCATTAACAATCACTTAAAGATCTATTAAGTGGGAAAATTAAAAACAAAAGTAAGGCGGAATCTTCATGTATCACATCAGATACCACCAATTCCTGGTCCTATAACTCTAGATCAGTAAATAGAGTAAAACCCAATCTCCTTAATCTATTAGAACTTCCATTTATACTTCAATCACCTCCAGTGATCTAAAAAATCAACACCACCAAGGCTGTAATTCTTCTCTATTCGAATAAGATCTTATCCTCCATCACCGATGTCATCTTCTCATCTACGATTCCATCATAAAATCTCATTTTCTCTCTTCTTCAAAATCGAACCATAACAGAACCCTAGTTCTTGGATTTTAATTTTTATTCAAAACCCATCTGATTCATCCACCTTATTGTAGATATCAAACTCGAATCGAACCAAATCTTCCCCATGACGACCATTAGGTTTTGAGTTTATGGATTTTGCAGACAGAAGGAGATCTCTAGGGCTTTGAAACAAAATAGGGAAAAAGATTTGAGGGTTTATGATGTTGATGATAATGATGGTGGTGGTTGCAGAAAGGGGAAGAACGAACTTCAATTTTTAGGGTTTCATCAGGGTTTCTCAGGGGAAGCGAGAAAGAGGTAGAGAAAGAATGAATGGATCGATAATAATAGAGATAAGATAACCGAGTCAGACTTTTCAGTATCTGATTGAGCTGAATAGTGAGTCATTTTTAAAGTGCAGGCAACCACACTAGTTTTTTGCACACGTACAAGTGGTTTTAGTTGCGAGTTTCGTAACTGTTGCGATTTTTTTGCAACTAAAATTAGCAACAAAAAAGTCGCAACAGTTGAAAAATTGTTGCTAATCTGAGTTGCTAATCCTAATATTTGGTGTAGTGTTAACCTTCTCACGCGTTCTCCAAACCAAATCGAACGTCTCAGATTCTATTTAAGATACCATGGAATCAAACATCAAGCCTTCTTCCATTATCTCCATCCGATAATTTCCATATATCCAACCAAAATCGCATGAAAAACTTCACCTCCCTGTTTTAAGAATTCTTTTTTTTTTTACGTAAGAAATCCATCTACCCATCCTGTTTAGTTGTACACAACCCATATCAATCCATATCCGTGAAGAAATCCGAGATAAACTCACTTTAAATAAAGCCTGAAAATCTTGCTGGTAAACTCAACAAAACCTGCGACTCTCTTTCTTCAAATACCAATGATCTGGTCCAATTTAGTTGAAACGAACACCTATACATACCCTGTTTTGTCCATTCAAGCCTAGCCCAATAGAATCGAGCAATTGAATCTCTCCGAAATCATCCAGTAATCAAACCCTAAATTCTGTACGTGAAGAACACATTTTCCCGTCTTTTCTGAAATTTGAATTTGGGGATAAGGTGCCCCTTATCCTGCTACTGGGTGTCGATAGTGATTTGGGTGCCTCTTATCCAAAGTGAGACTCCGAATAGCAGTGTCCTCTGGGTGCCTTTATCAACTTTTCGAGCAGTTTTTTCCAAAAATGTTTATTGCCAAAAATTACCTACACACACATAAAACACCATAATAAGTAGAAAAATGAAAACTATCAATATATAAAATCAAGACAAATTAGACATAAAAATGTGTCTATCAGTGGGCATCCACAATGAGTTGCAGCATTGTTGGTCCAACACTTTGTCGCTCATATCATCTAATTGCGAGATGATTGCGGCATTTTGGCCTCTCATATCGCCTGGCTCGGTATTGCGATGAAGAAGATGATGTAGCCAATCAAGCTACACGGAGTTGGCATATACATCAATTACGAATTGGGCATGGCCAAGAAAATAAGCTACATAAATATGCAAGATAGCGGATCTTGCATAAGCCTAAAGAAAGTACGGCATGAGCCTGATTGACGCACCCTTGGCAGGATAAAGAAAATTGCATGCTTTCAGCAATGCCTAAGCTAAGTAAAGAGGAGGAACTAAGTTGTTATTTCCTATGTGGAAGTTCAAGGAATGGTATATTCCTAGAAAGGACTCGAGCCACTGATGCATGAAATAATGCATCAGACATAGCCGCAATGGCTTTAAACCTTCGCAAAAAAAGGGTAAGTTGGAACGGTATAAAAGCTAAGTTAGCCGCATCATGCTCCATGAGCATGCTTATAAGGTCAAATGAACGTGCATTTGCCTGGTTTTATGGCCCGGTAGCAGCAACAGAGTGGCGTATCGGGAGAGTCATGACCATGCGCGCCCGAGTGTGTTAGGCGTAATTTTTCTGTCCGTCACATTTCAGGTACAAGTAGAACATCTATAAATAAAAATGAGTGATCATTAACATGCTTACTAGAGTTACAAAAATGGTAAATAGCCATACCTTCTCCATTTGTAGTTTGGATTATCTTAAAACCATCATAAGGAGTTGCATCTTGTAAATTTGTTGTATCAGGTTTAATATGATGTGTAGCACCACTGTCTGCATACCAAGGCTCCTCATCAAAAAATTCTGTAGCTGCAACCACTTCACTTAAATTTGTAGGTGATGCTCTTCCTTTCTAGGAGAAATTGAGTCTTTTATTTCAAGTAGTGGCCAAATGTCTTAGTATCCTTCAGATCTGACAAACTTGCTTCTTTGTAGAAGTAAAACGTCTACCAATAGAACTATTTGAGAAGATACGTGGATAAGAAAATCTACCAGTACCTCGACCACGGTAAGAACCTCTATTAGCATTATAAGCTATAGATTTATAATTTCCATAACTAGCATTAACAACAAATGCTTTAGCTTCAGTATCAATTTCAGATGCAGAAACCGAGATTTCTTCACTCATTAACAAATTATATAAGTAACTGGTGGAGTACGCATATGAATTGAAGTTGCAAAAGATGCATAATAAGATGTAAAACCATTAAGATACAACCCACTAATTCATTGTCAGATACTGGTGCTCCTGCTGCAGCAAGATGATCTTCAATTTTTTTGATTTCAACAAGAAAGGAGGTAACCGATCCTATTATTTTGAGATTCTGCGGTCGAGTTCTCAACTGAATAGCATGTGTTGAAGATGTTATTACAAATCTTGACTCAATATCAATCCATAGGCGATGAGAGGTGTCATCTCCAACAACATAACATATTATTATATCAGAAATTGTTGATTAAATCCAAAGAAGTAGAGTAGAATCTTCAGTTATCCAAGAATAATAATCTGGATTAACAATATCATTATTTGCATGATTTCGAGATGTGTATTTCCCAGGACAATGAAAAGATCCATCAACATACTTTAGAATCTGAAATTTCTTGAATAATGGAAGATTAAATGCTTTCTAGGTGATAAAATTATCCTCCTTGAGTTTGAGAGAAATAATATTTTCTATAGTATTGAATGAAAGAGTTGAAATAAGAGTAGGCTCCATTAAAAAAAAACTCAGATCTAGATTTGAAAATGAAAAAACTAGACCGAAAAGAAAGATTGATCAAAGAAATAATCAAGAATTTAAATTGAACACAAATTGATGATGAATAACAAGAGACTTGATCAAGAAAGTTCAAAGAACACCACATGAAGCAGATCGAATTCAAGAAGAGAGAAAAAAGATCAAAGTATCATAATAAACCAGATTAAATTGTGGAGTAAGCAGAATCTGAGTCTCAGATGTTGATTATGTTTTTGAATCTCTAAGGATCGGCACCAAAAATAGTGATTAACCAGTCTGATACCATAATAACTTATCAATGGATATCAAGAACACTGGTTGTATTATAGAGAATATAAAAGTCATTACATTAGATGTCTGTAAAAATAACTATTTAAATAGGATTAACTAACACCTGACATATCCCTGTCATGTGCAACTCTATATCAATAAAAGTTTCCCTAAAGTGCTCCTTCCTCCAAATCAAATATTTATTCTTGATTTTTTTTTTCATCTATGATCCATCCACCTGTCCATCCATCTATGTCCTATCTATCTATATAAACTTAATACAAATTTTTTTAATTTTCAAGTATTTCAAGAGAAAGCTAGAGAGAAACCATCATAGATATTATTATGGGTGTTATGGTTTTATCTATGACTCATTCACTCGCTGATCAGAGTGAAAATTGGATCAGTGAAACTGTTTCATTCAAAGTGTGTATGGAAAATATGATAAAGTTACATTTTAACTTCCACGACAACATCACCGGTGAATATCCAACCTCTTTTAAGATTGCACCAGGAATATCGAATTCTTCAGTGACGCTATTTTGGGAACTGTACATGTTAGATGGTTCATTAAGTATATGACCTGATCCAAATTCTAGACTTATCAGTCGAGCTAAAGCTATAAATGGATTTTCTGATATGAATCTGACCATGGGAATAAGTCTTGTTTTTACAGATAACAAGAAGTTTAAAGGTTCTACTATTAGTTTGTTTACCCGGAATCCGATTGCTTATACAGACCGTGAATTTGTGATTTTCGGTGGTACATGATATTTTCAATTAGCCCGTGGTTTTGTAATTGCTAAATCAAACTGGTCTAGTATTAATTATGGATGTTAATGTCAAATATAATTATACTATTCTTTACTATTAATTCGAATGGTGGATGATAAAAGTCAGAATCATTTCATTTGGCCATCAGCTTTCCGAAGATCCAAAACTTTCATGAATTGTTTCTTCGTAGAAATTGATGTTGCACACTTAAATTTATTTACCTAATATCATCGACTTGCTTTTGTTATTGGGTCTTATTATCTTATGCACTCATGCACAAGAAAACAAGCCTAGGTTATCCAACTTTCAAATTAACCAGTTATTGGAATTAGACTACTTTAGTTTCAAATAACAAATAAAATGAAAATTCCATATCTATCCTCCACTTAACAAATCAAAGTATGTTATGTCTCTTTTTATCTCTCATGACGGAAACAAAAAACGATATCCTTCTCTTTCATATTCACGTCTCTCTCTAAAATAAAAACTCCCCTCAAATATTTCTCACTACTTTTAAAAAAGCGGAGGTCTAAACAACCAACCCAATATTTCAATTAGCAATCTGTATGGACAAACTCCAATATAATTCCAAGAGAATCAACTAGATAGCTAGACTCAATCAATGGAAATATATCCAAGAGTTGTATATCTATTTCACAATGAAATCAGCAAATCAAACCGATAAAAATCCGTGAGCCTGATTATTATGTGAAACAACTTGAACGGTACCAAAGACTAATGTTCCAGTATCAATCAATATAATCAACAACCAAATGTTGGATTCTATAATTAATTGAACTACGCACAACCTGTGATATTTCTATTATATAATAACAAAATATAATGCGGAAAAGAAATAATACAGACATTAAAAATTTTGTAACGAGGAAACCGCAAATGCAGAAAAACCCCGGGACCTAGTACAGATTTGAACACAACACTGTATTAAGCCGCTACAGACACTAGCTTACTCCAAGTTTACTTCAGACTGGAATGTAGTTGGCCCTAACCAATCTCACACCGATCAAGGTACATTTGTGCTCCTTACGTATATGAATCCCAGCAGGACTCTACGCACTTGATTCATTTAGCTAATCTCACTCACAACTAAGAGTTACTACAACCCAAAGTCGAAGCCTTGATAAACAAATATGTCTCATACAAAAAATTTGTCTCCCACAGATAAACCTATGAGTTTTGTTCCGTCTTTTGATAAATCAAGGTGAACATGAACCAAATGATATACCAGATTTATATTCCCGAAGAACAGCCTAGAACTATCAATCACCTCATAATTATCTTAATCGTATGGTAGCGAAACAAGATATTGTGAAATCACAAACGATGAGAAGAAGATGTTTGTGACTACTTTTTATCTTGCATATCAGAGATTAAATCTCGAGCCAATCTTAGAGAAGATAGTACTCAATAACGATAGAAACATCAAGATCAGATCACGCAACTACATAGAAAATATTTGGGCCTAGCTTCACAATCCCAATGAATTCTTTAAGTCGTTAACCTACAGGGTTTCATGAAAAACCTAAGGTTAAAGCAGAATCGACTCTAGTCGCAACTAGTATCACACAGGAGGTGTGGGATTAGGTTTCCCAGTTTCTAAAGTTCTCCTTTATATAGTTTTCAAATAAAGGTTTGCAACCAATGTTATGTTGGTAACAAAGCATTCAATATTTACCATTAGATGAAAACCTGATTAGACTCAAGCTAATATATTTCAAGCGTTAGATCGAAATTAGCTTGTTACAGACTAATGAAATGTACCTTCATTTAGATATGAGTAACCGTACCTAAACGTGTACACCTTGTTGGATCCACAATAGTTAACCGAAGTTATCCATATGAACACTTTCATATCAACCTCATTTATCTTAACCATAACTAGTTATTATTACTCAAATGAAACTAGTTCTAGAGTTGTTCAATTGTTTATATTCTCATAGAAGTATACAAGAAACAATTGAAGAAAAATCGATTTTGATTCACTCGAATCAAATCATGAACATTATAGCCACTGTTTGAAAAACATTGCATTCCTTATTATATATAAAATAAATGTATTAGTTCATGAACAAACCGATTTTAAAACATCATGTACTAAGGTGTGCTTACGGGGTATGCGTACCTAAGTAGCCGGAAAAAGTTTGGGTTTTGCCAGTATGTGAAATAATACGCATACCATCCAAACTCAGCGGAAATTCCCAGACCTGAATCTTAAGCCAGTGCGTGTACCGGTTTGCATACCAGGTTTCCAGACTTCACAAACCAACCAGTACGCATACAGGTATGCATACCATGGTTCCCGGAAATGGATTACATATATGCAAGTACGCATACTATAATTAAATCCAATTGTTCTAAACTCCCATTTCAACCATTGAAACATTCTTGGAAGACGGGAATAGTTTTCTCACACAAACTATTAGCTTCAAAGAAATTTTCAAGTGATCGAATGATCAATATGATATTACGAGTCTACATCAAATGCCTGTTTCACACAAATCATGTAAGATGTTACCAGGCGATTTTCACGTGATCATATTTTGCCTTTCGTCAAGAATATAAGATGAAGTTTGTTAAAGCGAAAGATTACCAACACATATTTCGAGAAATACGTAAGCGTGTTAAACTCATCTCGAAATATCAAATGTGTATAATAGAGGCCTATATAGCTATACGACTTTTGTCTCAAATAGGAGATAGAGTAGATATACATTTGAGTGATCGATGAGTTCAAGTCTCCACATACCTTTTGTTGATGAAGTTCCACAAGCTCCTTATAGTAGTTCTTCGTCTTCAATCGATAAACGCCTTGAAGTCTAATTCTCAACTAAACTTTCTATCCTAATAAACTTTAGTATGGAATACAAAACTATCAATACATATGGAATACAAAATAAATAAACTTTATATCTTTCAATCCAAATGCTTGATTTCCTTGGTTCTTCAACATTACTCGAAATCTTCATCACTTCCAAGTACTCCAATGATTTTGAACGTTTTTAAATCAGCATCATAGTTGTTGAAGATCCTTAGCTATAATAATGAGAAAAAAGTTGCTCTCAATCATTAATATACAGTGTCATAGTATTATTTCACATCATCAAAGTTCAATTGTATCACAAATTTGACAACAATACTATGGTGATATGTATGTACAACTCCCCCCTAGTCAATGCTTCATCTCACATGAAGACCACTCCTACTTACATATTGATCTTGTTTGTAAGGTAAAATTTCTTCTACCCCAAACACATAATTTTTGTGATGCTTTTGCTGGGAATCGATCGTTGCTTCAATCTTCAATTGATTTTTTGGAGGAAGGTGAATGGGGGGGTACCTGCAAAAAACCCTCCGATGCTAAAATCATAATATGATTTTCTAACAGGTATTTTGGTATGAAGATTGCTTACCCTTTTGGTTGAAAAACTCCCCATTTATATGTTACAGATTTTCCGTTACAGATGCAGACATCAATTGCAGTAACTGTCCCTGCATGCCTGCTATAGTAACTTCTCCTGTCATAATTCCCCTGCATGCCTCTATGATAAATTCCATGCATGACGCCCTGGCATAAATCCCCTGCATGCCTCCCTGGCACAAGTTGAATAACAGTCCCTGCATGCCCTTTGGAATACTCTAGAAGCTTTTCGTTTGGGTTATGGGATGTGTTTATGCCAAGCCCAAGAGGAATAATTCACCTAAGCCCACATTTGGGCGTAGAAATCCGTTAGGCAAACAGAATGGGGTGGAATGATCCGAGGGCTACCGAATTAAAATGTATCGCGCAACACTGAATCAGGAAGGGAGGAGAATTACCGAGATTAATCGCCGATTTATCGACATACACGATTAATCGCCGAGTAACTGCTGATTAGTTATCCGCCGGCTCTTACCGCCGGCCGGTATCCACCGATCATCTTGTTGCTGCCGTTATGGTACACGTAACATCACGCTGATGCCGTTACTGACAGCGTTAAGTATTAACGGAAAAAGTTGGCGCCGTTAATAATTAACAGAATATACCAGGTATATGCCGACGTCGTCACTGACGCCGTTAACCACTAACGGAAGGATGATGGGGGACATTGCTGCTGACGTGGCGAACACTGCTGACGTGTCAGCCTTGCTGATGTGGCAGCTAACGTGTCAGATTTTCGTCTATGGCCTTCCGGACAGTGCTGACGTGGAAGCTGACATGGTGGTCGGTGGTGAGGTGTCGTGATGATGTGGCAGCTGACGTGGCAGTTAGTGGTGATGTGGTGCGATGACGTGGCACATGTGAGGATCTTCCTAGTTGCTTGATTTGAACCTATGCACATGAGCTTCCATGCAAGGTGTTTGTTAGGCCTAGTTAGCACTACTTGGGTAAACAAGGGAAGCACCTTAGGCCCAACGAACCCTCCTTTGCTACTAGTAGGAGCTTTGGAGGCCTAGGTTAGCCCATTTATTTGGGTAAAATATTAGGGGTACAAACATCGCCCCCTCTTAATCCATAATTGGTTATGGTTTAAGAAGTTCGGGTTCCCCTCTTTTGTCTGGAGTGTTACATAACTCGCCCCCGAGCGCGCTGTTCGGAGTGTTGTGCAACTTTCCCCTAGAGATGAGTCGGTTGCGCTGAAGTGTTATATATCTCGCCCCCGAATGGTTGAGGTGACATATAACTCGCCCCCAGTGTGTTTTGTGTCATGCTTCTCAATGCTCGCGCATGGGTGCACCTCCCTAATGCATTTTTCTCGCGCATGGAATGAAAAGTTGAGTATTTCTGCTATCTTGAATTCGCGCATGGGGCCAATCCTGCTATACAAGATGCGCGCAGAGTTTGAGATGTGTACATTTTCATATGCCTGGACAGATGAAAAATGTTCGCCACATTTGTTGTTGTCCCGCATGATGGTAATAAAATTGAGACAGGGTAAAAATGCTCGAACTGTGCACTCACCCTATCTGCGAGGTGTCAAAGACGTTGCTGACAGCAGACTCGAACTGCACTGTTTTGTCATCTAGGGATGATTGTGGATTCGATCATCTGCAATATCTTATAATTAACTTGAACAATATTGATAAAGTATGGAATACAAAAATAATGCTGAATTGAATTTCTGAATTGAAATAACAAGATAAATACCTATTTCTTCGACAATAGTTTCCTTATTAAAACTTTGAGTGGAAAACCCAGTGGGATAAAACCATCAAAAAGGAAAAAGAGTACAGCACATCAGGAATTGAATCTACTCCTAATGATAAAACTTATTTAAGTGAAACGAATTCCACGGTTTCTATGGCTTTGAATCCTCTTTTCCATCGAGGTTCCTCAAGTAGTAGGACCCTCGAGATGCTGGCCTATCCACTATGTATGGACCTTCCCAGTTTGCTCCGAGCTTCCCACAGTTTGGTTCCATTTTGGCCGCTCGGGTTTTCTTCAAGACATATTCCCATGACTTGAATGACCGTTCTCTGACTTTACGGTTATACCTCAGCTTGATTACCTGCTAGTATCGAACTAACTGCTGCAAGGATGTTTCTCTTTGTTCTTCCAGCAACTCTTTATCTAAAGCTAGGATGCTGTCGTTTTTCCTTGATTTTACAGCACGAGTTTTGGTAGTCTTGAGTTGTACCTCGGTAGGTATGACTGTCTCCGTCCCATATGCCAATGTAAATGGTGAAAACCCAGTGGATCTTTTTGGGGTTGTTCGATAGGACCATAGGACTCCAGGGAATTCCTCGGTCCATTTTCCCTTTGCCTTCTCCAGCCGTTTTTTGAGATTGTCCATAATAACGCGGTTGGTCTCTTATTCCTGCCCGTTGCTCTGAGCATAGTAAGGAGACGAGAAATTGTGGCGAATATTCAGGACCTTGCAGAAATCTTTGATCACTCCGAAATCAAACTGTTTCCCATTGTCTGATATTATCGCGTCTGGGATTCCAAATCTGCAGACGATATTCTCCCATATGAATCTTTTCACATCATGTTTGGTAACGTGCACCAGTGCCACTGCTTTGACCCATTTGTTGAAATATTCAGTTGCGGCTAGCACGAATCTGACGCCTCCAGGATCTTTGGGAAGCGATCCGACGATGTCGAATCCCCACATAGAGAATGGCCAACGACTAAAACCTGGATGCAATTCGTTGGCGGGCCTTTTTGGAATTGGAGCGTGTTCTTGGCATGGCACACATTTCTGCGCATATTCTTTAGCGTCTATCTGCATGTACGGACAGAAATACCCCTGGGTGAGTACCCTGTGTGCGAGACTGCGCCCTCCAGAATGGATTCCACAAATTCCCTCATGAGCCTCTGCCAGTATTAGTTGTTCTTCCTCGGCTGATACGCATCTCAAAAATGGCTCCAAAGCTACAGGTTTGCGGTATAACAACCCTTCGATCATTAAGTATCTCTATGAATTATTTTTCACCTATGCAACAAGTTTCTCATCTTCAGGGAGTTCGCCGGTTTTCAGGTACTGGATGTATGGTTGACGCCAGTCTGCAATGTTTTCAACATGATTGCCTGAATTGTCTTTCACTGGACTGTCAATATCCATATTGCTGTCGATGTTATCCGTATCTCCCTGTGCTGATGTAGCTGCCCTCTCGCCCCCACTAGCGTGTTCGAAATCCAGAACAAAATGGTTGTCGGAGATGCTAGGTAACTCTTGGAAATCTACTACAACGAAACGGGCGGTATCTGTCGGTACTGCGGAAGACATATATGCTAAAGCATCTGCGTGCCTGTTCTCCGTTTGAGGTCGCTGCCCAATATAGAATCGATCAAACTCATTTTCCATATCTCTCATATGATCCAAATACAACGCCATTCTCTCCTCCTTTGCTCTGTAGGTCCCCAGGAATTGGTTAACTACTAGCATGGAATCAGTCACCATCTTCACGTTCTTTGCATCTAACTGCTTGACAGATTTTAAACCGATAATCGCATCTTCATATTCAGCTTCATTGTTTGATGCTTGGAAGCCCAGCCTGGTCACTTTCTCAATCCTCGAACCTTCGGGAGTAAGGATTACGCATCCAACTCCAGCACCACTAACGTTTGAAGACCCATCAGTAAATATGGTCCATAATGGTTTTGGTGTATCGATATCCATTGCAGACTCGCCCCCAGTCTGATCAGTGACTAGTTCAGTGGGTTTGAACAACTCTTCTTCTTCTCCAACAACCGTTTCTATATCGTCCACAGGAAAATCTTCTAGCAGTGCATCCAGTGCATGTCCTTTTTCTGCAGTTCTTGATTCATACTTGATCTCATACGCCCCCAGAAAGTTTAACCATATGTCTAGTCGACTGAAATCATCAGCACATTCTAGGATTCTCTTCAGTGGGTATTCCGAGTATACTACGATCTGCCTTCCTTGGAAATAAGGCTTGAGGTGACGAGATGCATGAAACAATGCAAGTGCTATCTTATTGATTTTCTTGTACCGTGTTTCCGCCCCATCAAGGATTTAATGACGAAGTAAATAGGTTTCTCATGTGGATCCATAACAAACAGCACTGCACTCACAGCGTTCTCCGTTGCAGCCAGATAAACTCCAATCGGCTGTCCAGTTTTTGGACTCACCAAAACCGAGGGGGTTGACAAATACTACTTGATCTCATCAAAATCTCTTTCACACTCAGCTATCCAACCAAAATTGACTGCTTTCTTCAAAACGTCAAAGAATGGCTTGAATCGATCCGATGAGCATGAAATGAAACGGTTTAAGGCTGCTAATCATCCTGCTAGCTTCTGGACCTCCTTCTTGGTTCTTGGGGATGGAATTTCTTTGATGGCTCTGATTTGTTCTGGATTCGCCTCGATTCCTCTGTGTGTCATCAAGTATCCAAGGAATTTTCCAGATAACAGCCCGAATGAACACTTTGATGGATTGAGCTTCATATGATATTGCCTTAAGATATCGAACGTCTTTTG
This sequence comes from Papaver bracteatum, assembly GCA_023529315.1. Classification (NCBI taxonomy): domain Eukaryota; kingdom Viridiplantae; phylum Streptophyta; class Magnoliopsida; order Ranunculales; family Papaveraceae; genus Papaver; species Papaver bracteatum. Next base: position 25,357 of record JAJJWX010000461.1, on the reverse strand, counting down.
CAGATCAAGAAAATGCGATTCCTTTTGCTGAGATTTCACTACCATATCATCGATGTATACTTCCATCGACTTCCCGATCAGATCCTTGAACATATGGTCTACCAAGTGCTGGTAGGTTTCCCCTGCGTTCTTTAGCCCGAACGACATTACAGTATAGTAGTAAACTCCTTTGTCAGTCACGAATGCAGTATTCTCTTGATCGTCCTCGAACAAGGGTATTTGGTTATACCCAAAAAAACCATCCATGAATGACAATATCCCAAACCCTGCGGTTTTATCCACCAAATCTCGTATCATTGGCAGCGGGTACGGATCACTCGGACATGATTTATTCAAATCGGTAAAATCGATACAGACACGAACTTTACCATTCTTCTTTGGAATGGGTACCAAATTTGATAGCCAACGAGGATATTGCACTGGTCGAATAAATCCTGCTTCTAACAACTTTTCGACCTCTTCAGTAACTCCATCTTTCTTTCTTTGTGCAATATTTCTAATTTTTTGTCGATCAGGCTGGAAATTCTCATTAATATTTAGCATGTGGCAGGCCACATTCGGATCTATCCCTGGCATCTCAGCAAATATCCATGCAAAAACGTCAGCGTTTTCCCTCAGCAATGTAATCAAACCATCACGTTCATGTGCAGGCAGATCTGCCCCTACGAACGTTGTTTTGTGCTCCTCATCTCCAATCTGGACCTCGATCAGTTTCTCAACTGTTGGGGGTTCAACTGCGTCCTCTCCCCTATATGATTTAGGAGGGAGAGGGTTCTATAATTAATATTTCTGCTCGACTCGCATGATTTGGTTGCCACTGACTTCTGACTTCTTGTACTCATCCATTGCACTCTCCTGACACTTATGGGCGGCCATCTGGTCGCCTCTAACTTTCACAACTCCTTCTGGGGTAATAAAATTCAGGCATTGATGATTAGATGATGTGACTGCACCGATCTCATGCAGCCAATATCGTCATACGATCGCATCGTAGGGTTCTCGGCAATCCAACAACAAGAAAGTGCCCAAGACGGACTTGTCAGCCACTATTATCGGTGTATTCACTTTTCCAATCGCCTTTGTAACTTCGCCGATGAAACCAATAATGGGATTTTCATCCTCCCCAATCAAGTCATGTGGGAGATTCATAGAGGAGTAATCTCCTGAATACAGCACGCTCACTGAGCTTCCTGTTTCCACTAAAATCCGGTGCACACCAATCCAAGCAATGATAACGACGACATTATTGTGTGGAGCATATACACCTATCATGTCTGCTTCAGAGAACTCGATCTTTTTGCACCCAATCTCCCTAGTTTCTGCTCCATTACTGATGACAAAATCAATGTGATTTGTCAGGTACCATTCTTTCAACTGTTTGAGCTTTCTCCTGGTCTCGTCTTAAGTGGATCCTGGCGTGTCTGACGTTAATCACACGAGCGTTAATCACATGTGCAATGCCAAACTGACCAGGACCTTTCCCAAAGTACCTTTTCACGAACTCTTGTAGCTTTCCAACGTCGATCATTCGCTGGACCTCGATCTGTAAAGAGCGGCAATTCTCGGTCTTATGACCATGATCCTTATGGAACTTGAAGTATTTGCTCCTATCACGTTTATCATGTGTCTCAGCTGGCAAAGGACGAGGGGGGCTCAAATCTTTGCTGATTTTTTCGTACAACTCTGCAAGATGTATTTTCAACGGTGTCATCTTCATATCCTGGAATTTCTGATATCCAGTTTCCATTATTTCACTTTGGTTCTTATCTCGGACTTCTCCTCGGTCATTGTGCTGGCCGCTCGAAATGTTCTTCGATTTGTCTTTCTTCCCATCACTTGGATGATTGGATGATCTGTTAACATCTCTCGTTTCTCGAGCTTTGGAATCATCTTCCACTCGAGCATATTCTTCAACTCGATCATATAGTCCTTCCAGAGTCTTGGGTGGTCTCTTGACTAAGGATCCATACACACCTATTTGATCGTGCTGGTATGCTTACTTGTAAGCCTCGATGACGACTTGTTCATTGGCACCATCCACGTCGGCCAATTCTTGCTTGAAGCGCCTATTGAACTGTCTGATGCTTTCATCCTTCCGAATTGCAAGAAGGAACAATGCATGGAATCCCTTCCGATCACGTCTGTTGTATTTGTAGTGAGAGAAGAATTCTCCAACCAGCTCATTGTAAGTACCGATCGACTATACTGGGAGTCGATTGAACCATTTTATCGCTCCTCCAGCTAATGACTATGGGAACATTTTGCACATCAACTCATCACTGTGTTGCCACAGAGTCATGGCAGTTTCATAGTGCAGAACATGCTGATCTGGGTCATCTATTTTCTCATCGAATTCTGGCATCTTTGGAACTTGAAAATTCATCGGCGGTTGGAATTCTCTAATATTCATCTTGAAAGGGGCTCCAGCAGATCGGTGCAACCGGTCCAAGTTTTCTTCTCTGGATTGATTTTTCGACATTACTTTCTCGATCATATTGCATAGGCGAGCTTCTGTTATTACACCCACATCACCATCTGAGGAATTTTCTTCCTGCTCATAATCTTGGTCCTCTGGAATATGAGTTTTAGATCTCATTCTTTCTTGCTCCGAACGAGCATAGTAATCCTGCAAAAATTCTCGATCATCGTGCCAATCTCGATCTTCCTCCTCATCATTTCTGAGGCATTTTGAATTGATGTTGGATCTGGACGCACTCTGCTGAGTTGCAGCTGGTCGGGTCCTTGCTCGGCGGTCTAGTAAACGTCTTCGTTTGGGTAATTCTCCAGTGGGTAACAGATTTATCTCTGGTTAATCAAGATCGATCACCTCTCTGTTTGGATTTGCATCTTGAGGATCAATTAGACTTCCAAGGCGTTTTCATACAGACCGACTCCTATTTTTGTTCAGTTCACTAGTCTTGGGTCGTGATTGATTCTGACGCTCTAATCTCAGGAGAGTGTTCTCCTTCTCCAACTCGTTCAGCCGGTTGCGCAACAATTCTGACTCTGTGCTAAGAGTCGCGGTTCGTCCATCCCGCATGTCCTTTCCATCGTCCTTTCTCCTAGATGGGATGCCGAACGCATGCCTTCTGTTTCCTTGAACTTGTGGGTGTTCTCCATCAACATCCAGTCCTTCGTTATAGATCACCGGTTGTTTCTCCCTTCTTCGATTTGGATCTGGAGCTCTGTCATGGAAAGGATCTCGATCTCGTCCTCGATCCAGGGATCTATTATGATCTCGATCTAATGCTCTATCGTGAGCAAGATTTTGACTCATTATGTTTAGAGTTGGTACTGATGGGGCTGACTGAACCTCCATTTCGTGTCTTTCAGCCTCAGTTCTGTGCTGTTGAGGATTATTAACAGAATCGACCCTTCGTGTAGTTTGTTTTACCACAACCATAGCTTGATCTGGTAAAACACGAATATCTTTTATCGAAAACCTTTTTCGGCGCCACTGTTTGTAAGGTAAAATTGCTTCTACCCCAAACACGGAATTTTTGTGATGCTTTTGCTGGGAATCGATCGCTTCTTCAATCTTCAATTGATTTTTTGGAGGAAGGTGAATGGGGGGTACCTGCAAAAAACCCTCCGATGCTAAAGTCATAATATGATTTTCTAACATGTATTTTGGTATGAAGATTGCTTACCCTTTTGGTTATAAAACTCCCCATTTATATGTTACAGATTTTCCGTTACAGATGCAGACATCAATTGCAGTAACTGTCCCTGCATGCCTTTTATAGTAACTTCTCCTGTCATAATTCCCCTACATTCCTATGTGATAAATTCCATGCATGACGCCTGGCGTAAATCCCATGCATGCCTCCCTGGCACAAGTTGAATAACTATCCCTGCATTCCCTTTGGAATACTCTAGAAGCTTTTCGTTTGGGTTATGGGATGTGTTTATGCCAAGCCCAAGAGGAATAATTCACCTAAGCCCACAGTGGGGCGTAGAAATCCGTTAGGCAAACATAATAGGGTGGAATGATCCGAGGGCTACCGAATTAAAATGTATCGCGCAACACTGAATCAGGAAGGGAGGAGAATCGCGGAGATTAATAGCCGATTTATCGACATACATGATTAATCGCCGAGTAACTGTCGATTAGTTGGCCGTTGGGTCTTGCCGCCGGGGTTGGCCGCCGGCCGGTATCCGCCGATCATCTCGCTGCTGCTGTTCCAGTACACGTGACGTCACGCTGACGCCGTTACTGACAGCGTTAAGTATTAACGGAAAAAGCTGGCGCCGTTAATAATTAACAGAATATACCAGGTATATGCCGACGTCGTCACTGACGCCGTTAACCACTAACAGAATGCTGACGGGGACATTTCTGCTGACGTGGATGCCGACGGGGCGAACACTGCTGACGTGGCAGATGACGTGTCATATTTTCGACTATGGCCTTCCGGATAGTGCTGACGTGGCAGTTGACATGGCATTCGGTGGTGAGGTGTCGTGATGACGTGGAAGATGACGTGGCGGTCAGTGGTGACGTGGCACATGTGAGGGGCTTCCTAGTTGCTTGATTTGAACCTATGCACATGAGCTTCCATGAAAGGTGTTTGTTAGGCCTAGTTGGCACTACTTGGGTAAACAAGGGTAGCACTTTAGGCCCAACGAACCCTCCTTTGCTACTAGTAGGAGCTTTGGAGGCCTAGGATAGCCCATTTATTTGGGTAAAATATTAGGGATACAAAAAGATCCGTTCACCATATGTATTTTTAGTGTGAACTACACATTAAATCTCCCCCTTTTTGTCAATAAAAAATTGGCAAAGGTACGACAATTAGTGGGATCCTAATGAAATTTCCATAAGAACAACAAGAGCTAAATGCATAGAGATACTTCATGACCAAAAGAGAACAACATATCAACTTGTTTAGATGCCATCATATAGCCGAAGCTAAATGCATTCATCAAGGAGTTTATAAAGATACAAGATAACTCCTACAATATTCCACAGCCGCACTCCCCACAAAGATTTGGCAATTAAGCACAAGTTCAATTAAGAACTCTTCCCATAAAATGTCATTCCCGAAAGAACAACAAGAGCGAACTTACTTTCGCAAGAAAAGAAAGATTTCTTTGGATATTAACACATCACATGAAACATGAATTTGTATCCAAAATACTCAATTAAATTAACCACAAGAGAACCCATGATTAATTTAATAGGAAATGCTTACATAAAAGAACTTACGGAGCCGCACAGTATTTACACAAAGATGTGGATCATGGTAGACCAATATTGCATAATAAATAAAATTCATTTTATCTTTCATCACTATTTGCATAGATACATATAATAGACTTAATCTTTGTAAACAAAAGTTCATCATATCTTCCATTAATATCTGCATAATGACAAAATATGCTTAACTTTTGTTGTCAAAAGTTCATTCAATCTTTTATCAATATTTGCATAATGACACATGAAAGACTTAACTTTTGACATATATGGGACAATCATAGTTCACAGACGTAAACACACATATTCCATAACAAGTTGCAATATATAAAATCATAAAGATTAATACTGCAAAGACATCTTCCAAATACACTTTAAAATTTAAATAAATAAATCTAAAAACATTGTAAGATGAAAATCGTTGGAAATAGCTATGTGTACTCACAATAATGGCTATTCCAAACCCTAGTTATCCTTCCTAAAATACAAGAATAAATTCTCATAAAAAGTTTCCTAGATATTATAGAGCTCTCTCAGAGCATCTACAGAGAATTCCTTCTCATTATTGAAAAATCCATTGATTATGGGATCACTCAATTCTTCAAAATCTTCAGAAATATCAATTAACTCATAAAGTTCTCTTTTTAGTCCATATAAGGTATTCTTTGTTAGAGACAACATATATTCATAGTGAGCTATCTTTTCTAAAATAAAATTGATTTTATATTTTAAATCATTTCTTTTGTTGATGAAATCCTTCAACATACCTCTAAAGTTATTATCAAAATGACAAACAGACAAGAGGAAGTTAGAGGAAGAACCTTCTTCATCATTTGTGGATCTCTCCTTCTTCTTCCTTGAGGAAATGATTCCTTCACAAAGATACACATTTAATGCATCCCTTTTTATGCTACCTCTATTTACAAGAGCCATAAAACTGTATATTTCAAAGATAAGAGAAGTGAAGGGAATTTTGATCACAAATGAATATAAATAGACCTATGGACAGACAAACCCAAAAAAAAAAAAAAATTTGAACAAGTCTTTTACGGTTCATGATCCATTATCTATTTAAACAAAAAGATATTTTTCTTGACAAAAATAAGAAATTAACTATTATACAAAACTTGAGCAACCTTGATGCAATCCTCAATTTTCTCAAGTTAAAGATGAGGATGCAGACATCACTAGCATTAGATGGTGATGGAGTAAGCCGAATGCTAACATCTTTTATCACATAGTGACTTATCCAGGTTTGTTGTATAAATGGACTTCGTACCTCGTTTGAATCTGGTTATTTTAGATTTGTTCTTGTCTTCAGCAGTATGGCCAGATTCATTCTTTGCATGTCATTTTTAAGTTTGGCAATCCTTTTGTTGTTCCTCTTGAATTTCCAATACTTACTTTGAACATGATTTTCACTTCACAAAACGAACAAATCAAGGAAGATTTATTGTCTTGCTTATTTTCCTCCTGTTTATCACAACCTTCATCATCAATTGTTCAAAACCCAACTGGAACAAAAGAGTTGATAGTGCTCACAGTTTTTCTTTTGAACCCTAAACCATTTGTGTTTCCAAAAGACTTCTGGACGAATAACATTGCTGAGTTTTTGTTAGAAATTCCAGACAACCTTTGCAGGTCACACTTAAAAGTATTAATATCCTTTTCTTTTAGAGATAGGGTCCTGGTGAATTCATCATTAAGACAATCTATCTCAAGATTTTTCACTTGAAGTGATGATTCAAGTTTCTCCAACGAAGTCTTTGGTTGGAGATTTTCTTGGTGAATTTCTTCACACTTATCTAAGAATTCAAAAATCTCAGTGTCAAATTCAAACTCTGAATAAAAATTCGAATAGGAGGAAGTTTCTGCTGCAGGAGCTAAAATTTCATTACATACATCGCAAGTATGCAAGTTATTGACAACCTAGGATGATTTTTCTTGTATTGAATCATCTGAAGCATTAACCAGAGAGAGACGTTTATCACATCTTTTGCTTCTTTTTACAAAATCATTGATCTTTTGTGTAATTAGTGATTTATCAAAATCAACATGATTGGGACAACACTCATCATCCCAAGAAAAGTTAGACGATTTGCTTGTATTGGTCATAGCATTGAACTCAGACGTTCTGACTGTGTTTTGATCAAGATCAAGTAATTTTAACTTTCCAACAAGAGTATTTCTGGAAAGAGTATCAAGGTTATTTCCTTCAACGATGGCATGTTTCTTAGAATCGTATCTATATGGCAATGATATGAGAATTTTCATCACAATATCTTTTTCGGGAATAGTCTTACCCAATGCAAAAGATGCATTAACGATTTCAGACACTTTGTGAATAAACTCATCAAATGAATCTTCATCTTCCATACGGAGGTTTTCCCAATCATTAATTAGGTTTTGAAGCCTAGATTTTTTTTCACAGGTATTCCCTTCAAATACGGTTTCTAAGATATCCCAAGAATTTTTAGACCGAGTGCACGTAGTCATATGGTGTTGAAGATCTGGGGTAATGGCATGTATGATAACATTTAAACCGTCAGAATTTTTCTTTGCAGCGAGAATCTTGTTAGGTTAATATCTACCAATATCCTTAGCAATGGATACACCATCTACTGTAACCATTGGAGGATCATAGCCATTAAAAATATAAACCCATGTTTTAAAATCACGCGCTTGAAGAAAGGCACACATAATAATTTTACACCATGAGTAATTTGAGCCATCGAAGACTGGTGGTACATTTATAGAGATAGATCCCCTGTCCATATAGTCAGATCGCTACAGACATAAACTTATGAGGTCTTAAATGTTTTTGCCTGCTCTGATACCAATTGAAAAAGCGGAGGTCTAACAACCACACCTAATATTTCGCTTAACAATCTTTATGGACAAACTGTAATATAATTCCAAGAAAATTAACTAGACAGTCAGACTCAATCAATGAAAATATATCCAAGAGTTGTATCTCTGTCACAATGTAATCAACAAATCAAACAGATAGAAATCTGTGAGCCTGATTATTATGTGAAACAACTTGAACGGTACCAAAGACCAATATTCAAGTGTCAATAAATATAATCAACAACCAAATGTTGGATTCTCTAATTGATTTCACTATGCACAACCTGTGATATTTCTATTATATAACAAAATATAATGTAGAAAAGAAATAACACAAACACGAGAAATTTTGTTAATGAGGAAACCAAAAATGCAGAAAAACCCCAGGACCAAGTTCATATTTGAACACCAAACTGTATTAAACCCATAAAGGAACTAGCCTACTCCAATTTAACTTAGGACTGGAATATAGATAAGCCCAAACCAATCTCACACTGATCAAGGTACAATTGCGCTCCTTACGTCTCTGAATCCCACAATGTAGATGAACACCACATTGTATTAAGCCTCTAAAGATACTAGCCTACTCCAAGTTAACTTCGGGATGGAATGTAGATGATCCCTAACCAATCTCACATTGATCAAGGTACAGTTGCGCTCCTTACGTCCCTGAATCCCAACATGACTCTACGCACTTGATTCCCTTAGCTGATCTCACCCACAAATAAGAGTTGATACGCCCCAAAGTCGAATACTTGATAAACAAATATGTCTCACATAGAAAAGTCTATTATATAGATAAATATGTCTACTACAAATAAACCTATGAGTTTTGTTCCGTCTTTTGATAAAGGGTTATTTGGTTTTTGGTACTTGCATTTGTCTAAAGTTAGTGTTTGGTCTAACATTTGTCCAACTTAGGGTTTGGTACTTGGAAATGACGTTGACTTTAGTTGACTCTGTTAAGTTTAATTCTAATTAGATTATCATACAAATATTTATGCATTTACTATTTTAACCTTCACACACACTTTTTACACACTTCACAATTAACCTAACCCAACTCTCCATCTGACTTTCATCTTTCCTTCTTCACTCTTCATCTGCCGACCAGATTTACACCACCCAATAATCACTCCGACCAGCAGCATCACCTTGCTTAAACCCATTGAAAACGATCGTTAACAATGCATTCATCAATAACGAATCAACCAAGACCTATTCACCACCATTTCAATCTCTTCATCAACAAATCAAAAAAATCTTACTGTCCCGTCCAATCTTCCCTAAAACCCTAAATTAAATCTAGATGTCTTTAATTTTTGGCTAAAATCAGATTATGATCATAACCCACTGTGATTCAATCAAACCCATTCAACAATTTCATGAAAACTCTTCAACATCAATATGTACTTTTCGCTGTCTGTAAGTATGATTCACATGATTTTCCTTCTTTGAACCGATCTACTATGCAATTTCAGACCAACTTAACAAATATGAAAACTCAATCCAAACCCGATTCGATAAGTGCAGTTTGTTAATGTTTTAGAATCAACGACTAAGAAGCTAATCCAAAATCTGATCTTCAAATTTCGTTTATGAATTCGAGAAACTTATAGGAGAACTTCATCTGATTTAAGAATATTGGGGTTTGGAGAAGAAAAGGGGGGTTGACAATAGAAAAGAGACAGGAAAAATCAGAAGTGATTGTGGCGGTGTTGCAGTACTGGTAGAAGGGTTTTGGGAAGGAAGAAACGAGATTTCTCTTTCTTGAATTATTTAGGGTTAATGAATGGCTATTAGTTAAATATTAGTAAGTTGGAGGGTGTAATAGTAATTATTTAGTAATTACATTTTATATAAAAAGTTTAATAATTCTTTAACAGAAGTCAAGATTTTAGATGGTCAAAGAGGGTCAACGTTATTTTCAAGTACCAAACACTAAGTTGGACAAAAGTTAGACCAAACACTAATGTTAGTCATAATGTAAGTACCAAAAACTAAATAACCCTTTGATAAATAAAGGTGAACAGGAACCAATTGATATACCAGACTTATATTCCCGAAGAACATTCTAGAAATATCAATTAGCTCATAGTAATATTAATCGCATGGTAGCGAAACAAGATATTTTGGAATCACAAACGATAAGACGAAGATATTTGTGACTACTTTTTATCTAGCCTATCAGAGATTAAATCTCGAGCCAATCTTAGAGATGATAGTACCCAATCATGATAGAAACAGCAAGATCAAATCACGCAACTACATAGAAAATAGTTGGGTCTGGCTTCATAATCCCAATGAAGTCTTTAAGTCGTTAACTTAAAGTTAAAGGAGAATCGACTCTAGTCACAACTAGTATCACATAGGAGGTGTGGGGATTAGGTTTCCCAGTTGCTAGAGTTCTCCTTTATATAGTCTTCAAATCAGGGTTTGCAATCAATGTTACCTTGGTAAAAAATTATTCAATATTCATCGTTAGATGAAAACCTGATTAGACTCAAGCTTATATCTTTCAACCGTTAGATCGAACTTAGCTTGTTACACACAAATAAAATGTACCTTTATTTAGATATGAGTAACCGTACCTAAATGTGTACACCTTGTTGGCTCAACAATAGTTAACCGAAGTTATCCGTATGAACACTTTCATATTAACCTTATGCATCTTAACCATAACTAGTTCAAATGACTCAAATGAAGCTAGTTATAGAGTTACTCAATTGTTTATATTCTCATTGAAGTATACAAGACACAATTGAAGCAAAATCGATTTTGATTCACCTGAATCAAGTCATGAACATTAAAGTCATGGTTTGCAAAAGATTACATTAATTTCTTATTATATAAATGTATTAGTTCATGAATAAATCGATTTTAGAACATCATCTACTTAGGTATGCGTACCTAAGTAGCCTAACCAAGTTTGGGTTTCACCAGTGCGCGAACTGGTACGCTAACCATCCAAACTCAGCAGAAATTCCTGGACCTGAACCTTACGCCAGTATGCGTACCAGTTTGCATACCAGATTCCCGAACTTCACAAACCAACCAGTACGCATACGGACATGGATTACATATATTCAACAAAGAGCTACTATGTAATCCACTTACCCACCACAAGTTGTAAACTAATTTCTTCTAATAAAATGCATGCTTAAAAAAAAAAAAAAAAAAAAAAAAAACCTTGTTAGTGGGTCTAACACTCCAAGCAGTAGTCTCTTGGCAAATAGTTCATGAAAAAGCTAGATGTTATCATGGGTGTTATGGTCTTCATTTTTTTTTTTTTACCATAATTTACAAGGCTGGTGCTACACATGGTTGCTAAATTTATTTATTAAATAAAACAATCCTTGTTACAAGATTCACTACAGCCCGTAAAATTTGGCAACCCCTAGGCAATATATGTAAATAGCCATCGACTTTCTGGAGATCCAGATCTTTCATGAATTTTTTCTTCATGGAAGTTGATGTGTTTGCACACTTAAAATTACTCACATGATATAATTAATTTGCTTTTGTTTTTTCTTGTGTAATAAGTTACAATGTTTTGTGTAATTGTTAAAGATATGCCGACTTTCTAAGTTATCTTATAAATTAATTAATGGCAACGCAGCAAGCATTTCTCATAAAATACACCATTAATGACAATGCAGCAGAAGAGGACTAAACACCGCCTAGAAATGATGAAATGTCAAGTTTTTTTTTTTAAGCGACAGCCTTGCAAAGTGCAGGATAATTGATTCCTCGGAAACCAACTTTCGCGTTTGTACACACGGAAGATGATTCTGACCCATGGTTAGCAGGACCAGTGTACTTCAAATTGACGTTGAACATGTCTACATTTTGGCAAGGAACCATTGGGCTGCATCCAATATTTATAGCAACATTTGTAACTGAGGTTCCACGAACGTTTATGAAGTGAACATCACTGACGGCCACTTTAGAAGGCTGTTAAATCACAAACATAAACACACAATTCAGTACGTCGCGAGCAAATCAATAAAGATTATTGTACTAAATAAATGACGGATCGGTGTATACCTGTGAAACGCACTTCTTCTTGCTCCCGTAACACTGATCAATGATGATTGGGTTCTTGACATTGTTCATGATTATATCTTGGTAAATGAAGTGAGAAGCCTTGATTGCAGGTGAGTTAGGCCAGGTTTTGATTCGAAGACCGTTTTCGGTTCCACTCAAGGTACAGTTCCTCACAATAAGACCCCTCACATCCAATTCATCTTGTTGTTTTCCAAGACTTCCAACGCTGTTCAGTAAAATAAATAAATTTAGATGAATCCGGATATTATTAGGTGATACAAGAGATTTCGTGGTTTCGCAGATTATTACCTAATTCCATGTCCTGGGCCACAGGTGACTTTGGAGACAGACACATTGGTGGAACCCTGGCCAACGGAGATGCAATCGTCACCAGTTGCGATAATGCTTCTGGAAATTCTGATGTTGTTTGATGTACTAACATGAATTCCATCAGTGTTAGGGCTAGTCATTGGGGCAGTAATGTGCATGCTATGAATCTTAAAATCATCGCATTTGTAGAGTGACATGTGAAATCCTTGCGGGTTGAGAGAATTGAGTTGTCGCACGACTCCCTTGGTTACATGGCTGAATTTCAAGCCCTTTGAAGAAGAAGAAAAAAAAAGAGAATTAAATATCCGCGAAAAATATATATACATTTTTTGGAATGAATTTTTCTGCTATGTATACTTACAACAGCAAGAAGTTGGCAATCGGGATTCACGTGACAGTCATTGTATTTCCATGTTTTGTCACCGCTACCATCAAAAGTTCCTCCGCCGGTAAGAACCAAGCCGTTAATATTTTCGAAAAGGATCCATTGGTTTTCTTCGTAATCACTTACCTGATCTGATCCTGTAACAATTCCTTGCACCTGAACAATAATAGGTGCGCTAGTGCATGGCCCCTGGAATACAACTGGGAGAAGTTTATAGTGTCCTGGAGGGACAATAAGTCTGGCGTTGCCTCCAGGATGGTGGCATGCGGCATTCCATGCTTGCACAAATGCCTCGGCGCAGTCGTCGTGACCATTAGGCACAGCACCGTATTTTAAAACGTTAAAAACAGCAGGAGGAGGGCCGCCCTTATTTCCAAAACCAAAGGCGTCGGCCACGTTAGAAAAAACTAAAGGTAGGAACAAGAGAATCACAGCGGCATTTATTCTAACGTTGGCCATTGTGACCCTGCAACCCGAGAATTGAAATGAGAAAATATAAAGAAAAACTCACAAAAAGAAAAAAAAAAAAAGATCTTGTGAGTACCGCTGTTGTCTATCAATTTGATCATTTATAAATTCTCATTTTTTGTTTTCGGTTAACAATGGGTCTGCCTATAATTATCACATTTGAAGCTATAAATGAACACAGTTGGTTATATCCCCTAAATATGGCTATCACCGTGTCCTAACAATTGCCCTTGTTTTGTACCATGCCCAAATTTAGCCAATATTTAGTTCCTAATTTTAAAACTCTCCTCAAAACTCTCTCATCCATGCCCACGGTCAATCATACAAGAGCCAATCTAGTTTTGGAGCTTACCTCTGGCCCTCGGCTAACAAGGCGCTAAGGTATGGTTAAGGCCTTTCTCTATGCATTTCTTGACATGGGATTTGAGTTCAACTTGAAATTTGATTTCAAGTATTAGTTAGACCACAAAAAAAAAATCTAAACCTTTATTTACTCCCGCAATTCTCCACATGAATGAATTATCTGGTACAAGGCGTGCATGAGATCTTGAAATTTGTTTAATGAGAAATTATGGGAACTATTAGATTGAGATTATCTAATGCAATGAACTCTGATTTCATAGTGGATCAAGATATACATGTCTTTTTAGATGATTTTCGAGAAACATACCCACCTCTTAGAGTGAAAATATATCCACTTGTGGACTTGAACTTTTTTGAGTCGGCTATCCCGTAATTCAAACAAAAGATCAAGTTGTACTTCACGGATCTCACCACCCTAATTAGTTCATCACAGTGTTACTGCACTGATTTAGATGTATACCTAGGCAATGTATGGTCTTGAATAATTCATCAAATAGATCAGACTTCCTATGGCTCTTGAGCATTCAAGTTGTGAAACTCAATTACCCTAATTTTTTTAAGTTTACAAGAAGGATAATACAAAGTACAAACATGTTTACAATCAAACTGATTATATTTTTCTAAAGATATACTCAACATAATTAGTTTGACTAATTAAGGGTACAACTGTTAGAGCGAAGGCTCGGTTGAACCTACGTACCTTGGTATGTTAAGTATGTTTTCATAATTTTAAGTTCCAAAGCTATTTCTTGATTTTAGTCTACTAAAGTCAACTTCGGTTTGGAATATATTGAGTAATAGAGTCTTAGGATGTTCCAAGTTACTCAAGACAGATGAAAATTTGAAGATCACACGAAGACATAAAAATTGAAGAAGCTTAATCGAGGTACGTAAAGAGGACCAACGCCCTTTTCCTATATATTGAACTCATTTTTTTCTGTCTCTTTATCTGTCATGCCAAAAGTCGATAACTTTAGTAGTTGATCATAATTGAAAGAAGATCATATCACGGATTAGCTTCCTACTAAGTATAGTTAAATTGAATTTCAAGCCCTTGCTGTAGAACTCGAAACTAAGCTTGAGAGAATAAACACAAGTGTATTAAGAATTTCTACACTTGCAAATTCATTTTTGAGTTTGTAATGTATTGTCTTGGTAATTTACCATTATTGATTTTCATTCACTTTAATTCATAAAATCTTGATCAAAGTTTGTGAATCTAAAAGCTTATTATATATAGAACTCAAAACTAAAGGAAAATAAGGTCTTTGAATTTGTGAACCTAGGTGTTATGGTGAGTTCACAAACCTATTGTAGAGAATTTCCCTAAGAAAGTTTTTCCATTTGAGTTTGTCAACCTACGAAGAAAAATCTCTCCTGAGCTTTTATATCACTTTGAGTTCGCGAATCTATTACGGTGAGTTCGCAAACCTTAGACAAGAGAATTCTCTTGAGAGTTTAAAAGCATTTGAGTTCGCGAATCTAACATATGTATACGTTCTCACATAAACTTATTGCACTCTGAGTTCGCGAACTATGATGAATTCGCAAACCTAACAAGTTTTGATTCCTGTAACCTTATTTGCATTTGAGTTGGTGAACCTGCAAGGCTAATAAGCTGTATTTTATCTCTTTTTGTCTAAAGACTCAACCATGATTTCATGAACCTAAAAGCTTAATGAGCCAAACCTTTAACATCTATATCTTTGGGATCATTCATTCTTCTTTAGATTTCAAGTATAACGTGTACACTCTTACAGAATGTTATTCATAGTTAATTCTATTGGTTAGAAAGTCTATTTTCCTTCATGGATGTATGAAATTAGGTTTGATAGTAATTATTTTCATAAGAATTTACTTGGGCTTATTACTTTTTAAAAATTTTAATCCATGAAAAAAATCTAATTGCAGGCCCAGTCTTTCCAATGAAATAATTTTAAAAACGACTTGGTTTAGGCCACTAAGAATTATCTTGGGTTGCAAGAATTCATTACTTAAATCTTAAGTAATCCATCCTTGATTGACTACTATAAATTGGAGACACTCCCAACACATAAAACTTAATCCCTAAACTCCCGTGATCTTGTTATAAAGTTTTCCTCTAAACCTAAAGGATATTCATGATATAGGCTTCGACTTTAAGAGACTTCAATTGGGATTCGTGAAGCACAAGTTCACATATCTTGAAAGAATCAATTTCAAAATACGTAACTGCATTTGTGTTGCTTAATAATTCTTATCTATTTGAATGTCCTTCTCTTCTAATACGAGGCCATTCAAAAATTGCATATCAAATCCAAATTTGATATACAACCACAAACACGATTGAGTATAACTCTTATATATTGGTATCATATTCAAGTGTTTAACATAAAATTATATTCTAAATTAAGTTCTAGTTGTTTTCTTATGCCGGTAGAAGATTAGGTATTTCTATAAGTCTTGAAGAAAATATAGTATTGGATTTAGATTTGCCTAAAATCATGGAAGTGATTTCTATCCTTGATATAATATCAAAAGGAAATCTTTAAGCGTCTTGTTACTGGGTGGATAACGGTAGTCTTCATGAAGGTCTTTGGAGAGACTCTTATGGATGTAAAGAACATCAACTTGGGAAACTAAGTGCGTAGGTTCTTGCGAGAATCAAAGGGCACAACTGCGTCAGAGTAGGTTGGAGGGTTTATTATGTATTTACTATATTTCGGATCAAAGTCTTATAGTAGGCTAGTCTTTTTAGCGGCTTGTGTGTTCAAACTGTACGATGTCCTGAGATTTTACTTCTATCTTACAGGTTTCCCCCTTAACAAAATTTCTTGTGTCTTGTTTCACTTTTATTTTCTGCATTATATTGATTTATCTTTATAATTAAAATACAAGTAAGTTGTACGTAATTATTTCTTGTGATTCAAGAGTCTCTTTTAAGAGATTTTCCAAGGATCTTATCTGATTTAATTTTGTATTGAAGCTCACCCAAGAAAATAGTATATAGGTTTATGTAACGAAAAAGTTGGTACTTAGGTGCCCTCTCCTTTCCAATAATCATTAGAGTTTCTTCTAATTTCATTCATAATTAAGATCACATCAGCAGGGACCAAATATTTTATGTCAAAATTCTCGTTTAACATTTTCATTGATTTATCTCCATGTTCGTACCAAGTATAAGCAAATTATTAACATACAAACATACAATTACAAATGCATATTTCAATGTTTAATGTAAACACACTTGTTAGGTTCATTAATGTTCAAACATAGGGTGTACTTGGCCGGTTTCGATTCGGTTTTTATTCAAACCGAAGCCGAAACCATTCCTTATGGTTTTGATTTTCCAAACAAAATCCGAAACCATTCCTCCTGGTTTTGATTTTCCAAACCAAAACTGTGACATTAATCAACGATTTTGGTTTTTAGTTTTTCCGTCGGTTCCGATTTATTATTCGGATTCGGTTTTACCATTATTTTGTCAGTTCATGTAACTAATAGTTAAAAAATGAAAATACACACAAAAAAAAAATGAAAGAATAAAATATAGTTACACAAAAAATTACATATTAAAATAAAATATAAACATATGGTCAAAATTAAATATAGTTAATCTGAGGTAAATCTAATGGTTGATATTAATTATATCAAAGCTAATCGGTTTTGCAGTTGGTATTCAGTTTGATTTTACATCAAACCAAAACTGAAACCGTTACTCTTGGTTTTTATCTTTTTAGAACAAAACCAACCATTAGTAAATGGCTCGGGTCTGTTTTCACCTAATCGGTTTGCTTCATATCGGTTTTAGCAGATAATTGTTACCATGTACATGCATAAATCAAACCACTGGAAATCATCACATTATCAAATTTTCATGTCATTGTTAGGTGCATTGTTTCAAACCATACAATTATTTTAGTTTACAAATTTTGTCTTCACAACATTTTACTAAAAAACCCTTGGTTCCTCCGTGTAAATTCTTTATCTAGTTTACCATATAAAAAACTTTTCTTTATACCCGTATAGTGTATCTCTAAGTAATGAGTGATATCTGTAGCAATTAACATCCCAATGGAAGTATAATTCTTGTAACAGGTGAGTAAGTATTAAAGAAATCTACACCCCCGTACATCTTATAACCTTTATCTACCAACCTAGCATTTATATTATTCCATCAACTTGTGTTTCCTCTTAAAGACCCATTTAGAACTTATGGTCTTATACTATGGAGTTAAAATTATATTCTCCGATATCTGGTTTTATTCGACGAAGTCTATTTCGTTGATTGTGGTTTTTTTCCACTAGAAGCATCAAAATATGTCATGAATTTTCTAAGATTCTATGGATCAGACTCAACTATGGCTCAATTATAACCTTGTACTCTGTTGGATTTCCAAGAAAAGAACCTTCATTTGGAAGAATATTCAAAAGACGACGGTACCAAAATACACCACAATCTTTTAAATATCAACCTATAAGTCCGATACCAAGTGTGATCGTCTATGGAAAAAGTCGAGACAATATGACAAATATGGTATGATCGTCTATATATGGATATGAAATCGAGAAAATACGACAACAAAGAGATCACATGATAATAGGTACCGTATTAAACCGAAACACTATAGGATCAATATCAAGTGAATATGATTAACGTACATGTGTAATTTACTTAATTATAATAATTATTATAATGCGGAAAATAAAGTAAATGACACAACAAGATTTTGTTAACGAGGAAACTGCAAATGCAGAAAAACCCCGACCTAGTCCATTTTTTCATACTCTCATAATTAAGATGTTATACAAAATATAATACCAACTTTGTATAGTTGAGACCAAGTAGACTAACCCTAACTACTTATTTTCCTCAATATCCATGCGCCTTCGAATTCTAGAGGAGACTGTTCCAGGGGAACAACTACTCAATTAAAGAGTTTTGAAATGCAACTCTAAGGCTAGCACCATGCAAATTCTCAATATTCATATACAAAATTTTGTCAAATGCCAATAATGTTAACCGACTGAAGATTTTGAAATAGTTGCAACAAGTTTGGATCTTTCCAATAAATTTCGTAGAATCATAGAATTGATAGCTAATTTAGCTAAACTAATCATCATTTTATTCTAGTCATGTCCCACCCTGATCAGATTACCTAGCACAAAATCAATGACTTCAAAATTTCCACCCTTCATTTGGTGGAATCCTACATTGAATCTGGCCCGAACTTATCTATTGTAAGCTTCTTTTTTTTATTCTAGAGTTGCATATGTTAGAGCACTGCTCGATCGAACTCGCAAGTGTTTCCATCTCAAGCTTGTTGTCAAGTTTAGTTGACAAAACTATAATTCTTGATTTCTAGTCTACTTATAGCTAAGTCTCATATTAGAATAGAAAGTGTAGTTGAGCAGTAGACTTCATGACATTCATTGATTGAAGACGAAGAACTACTAAGGGGATCTTGCGGATCTTCATCAACAAAAGGTATGTGGAGACATGAACTCATCTGTCACTTAAAGTCTATCTACTTTATCTCCTATTTGATACAAAAGTCGTATATCTATATAGACTTTGATTATACATACTTGATATTTCGAGATGAGTTTAACTCGCTTACATATTTCTCGAAATATGTGTTGGTAAGCTTTTTCTTTAACCAAGTTCATCTTATATTCTTGACGAAAGTCAAAAGATAATCATATGAAAATCTCCTTGTAACATCTTACATGATTTGGGTGAGAAAGTCATTTGATGTAAACTCGGAATGTTTCGTATTGATCATTCGATCACTTGAAAATCTGTTTGGAAGAAAACTGTGTTGAAGTTATTGCTGACAGCCCACTTTCCTGCACATAACATTGCAAAAATTTCTGCCATGAAGTTAGTAGTTATACCCAGTCCTCCTGATTTTGCATATAGATATTCTCCATCCCACTTTTTGCAAACAAAACCAAAACCAGCCTCCCCAGGATTGCCTTTTGAGGTACCATCACAGCAAATCAGAATGAATGGCTCAGTTGGAAGATGGAAGCAAATATCTATTATTCTTGTTATCTTTACTTTTTTGCAGTTGAGCTTGAAAGTTTTGAGAATCTGTAGATCATAAGTTGAATTCCACATACTCCATGACATTCTTACTTCACATTCTTTTGTAAAATTGAAAATTATTTTCTTAACAGAGTCCATTCTAATCTCCTGCTCCTCATACACTATTCTATTTCTCAAGAAACATATCTCCTTCATTGTGATTGTAGTAGCAGGAAATCCCACACTACACCCCTCACAAGAATTCATACAATCAAGTCATTTTAAGATGAACAATCACGATCTTTATTGATTAATCTCACAGATTTTACAAGAAAGGAAAGAAATCAAACTAAGAAATTAACAATTGTTCTGGACTTTCTATCTCTTAATGACTTGCTCAACACTCGAAAAAGATCTCCCCCTCCTTACGCTTATTCATCTCCTTATATAGGGATTTACATAGTGGATAACAGCTAAGCCGTCCTTTAATTTTGGATCTAAATTGCGGTAATCTCGCAAGCTTGTTAGTGATACTTCTTTGCAAACTTCTTTCGTTCACAAGATTGTCATAATTTCTTCATGTTTCTGCAATCGTCATCTGTTATGTCATTCTTCAAATCATTATGCGACACTCGCAAAGTGTTGTTGATCAAGATTCACAAATATATCCTTCTTGCGATATTCTGATCCTACATCTTGCCTCTTCTCATGTCTTCTATGCGAAGAATGGAATGTCATGAGAAACTATTTTTCAAAATGCCGCAGTTGTTCATATTTTCTTTCAACTTCTTTTTCTATCTACAAGGCTCCGTGAACTAAGCATAACCGTCAACACGTGTTGAATACTCCTTTAATTACTGGCACGTTTTATCATTCACCGGTCATCTTCCTTCGCCTATTTAAAGAAAGATTCGGAAGAAAGAGAATTTTCTTCTTTTACTTCGTGTTTACTTCCTTATCTTCACATTCTCTGCAAATCTTCATCGTCTGCAACTTTCTTTCTTACCAAATTCATCTTCCTGCTACTGTTCTCTTCTATTTCCATGGAGTCACCAAGGTTAGTTCTTCTTCTTTTTCTTCTTTTGGTTTTGCTGAAACTGATTTTGTTTACATCTTGTTTGTTCTTTATATAATTCCCATACTGTTTCTGTTTTAGCAAAAAAGCCTCCAATACTAAATTTACAGTTCAAAACCCTAATGCTCCCAGAAGTTCGTAACTCAAAGCTCCTGCGAGAAAGAGAAGTCTACGAATGACAAGGTAGTAAGAAATACCATTATTTTTTAATAACAATATTGTTTCCTATGTTTCTTATCTAAGTTGTAATTCGGAGGGTGATGGAGATGCTACTAAACCTCCCAAGAAATCTTGCCAAGCTAAAACTGTTGATATTTATGTTTCTTTTCCCAAACTTGGTTTTTCAACCTCTTCTTCGCAAACTGAACCTCCACTTCCTGTTTGCGAAAATATCGTAATAAGCTCTGATATTTTAACTAATCCTTCTATGGATGAAATATCTATTGTACAACATGTTGCGAATGAAAACTCTTTCTCCCCTACAACCAATACTTCTCAAGTTCATTCCAACATAACCTCAACCCTTGACCTGCCTCACACCTTACCCTCAAATGATATTTATTTACCAGAAGATGAAGATCTTCGACTTTCTATTGTTACCACTTCTTCATCTGAGTCTCTTCCTTTCTCTAAGGAAACTGCAGACGGAGTGGCTCTTGCCAAAACCATGAACATGATATGTTGGATGAGACATTTCTTCATCTTTGTATCCCATTACTTTGTATGCATGATAAAATATTACATCCAGTGAGTTTCCCGTGTCTACCAAAGTTCTATTCACCGCCCATTCTTCCATAGATTTTGCTGATTTCTCCTTTTATTTTCGCATAGCTATTACTATGATTACCAAAGGAGATGCGTGGTTCAAATTTTCTTCTAATATCTCTGCCGATGTGAATGTAATTTTATGCTTTTCCCAATCCTTCAACGGAGATATTTTTTCTACCGTCATAATCTTCTTTCCTTCAAAATCTCGTTTATGTATCCTCCCTCTAATGTTTTCATGGAATTCATTAACCATCGTTTTTGTGATTACATTACACTCCAATCTTCTTTTATTCTTATTGATCTTAACTATCTTTTCTCCAACTGATTTGTTGTTTTCTTTTATCATTTTCTCGATTTAAACAATTTTCACAATAATCTCCACAATCTTTAGTCAAATTTTCTTGATTTGATAATCTCCAGTCCCTGTTTCTAGCGCCAATATGTAGTAGCAGGAAATCCCACACTACACCCCTCGCAAGAATTCATACAATCAAGTCATTTTAAGATGAACAATCACGATCTTTATTGATTAATCTCACAGATTTTACAAGAAAGAAAGAAATCAAACTAAGAAATTAACAACTGTTCTGGACTTTCTCTCTCCTAATGACTTGCTCAACACTCGAAAAAGATATCCCCCCTCCTTACGCTTATTCACCTCCTTATATTGGGATTTACATAGTGGATTACAGCTAAGTTGTCCTTTAATTTCGGATCTGACTTGCGGTAATATCACAAGCTTGTTAGTGATACTGTAGTACCAGAATATCGCCACAACGATATTCTCATGATAAGAACAACTCTTTAACGAGAAGGTCAAATATTTCTATAAGTATAAATGACATTATTCACGAGAGTGTCGTGAGGATTCTTCAGCAACATTTGGCGAGCGTCACGGGGAAGCATCATAGTAGTTGACGATTGAAGAGACATGTTATGAGAGTGTTGTTTCACGAAGATTACAAAAGTTTGCGAAGATTTATATTGCAAATACCACGATGAGATCGCAGAATATATCTGAAATAAGGGGAAAACTTAGCTGTCACCCACTATGTAATTTCCTATATAAAGGGTTCAAGTAAGTCCAGATGAGGATGATGTATTTTTTAGAGTTGAGAAAATATTGAGGAGAGAGAAACTCCAGAAAATAAAGTTGTAATTCTGAGTTTGAATATTTTCTGTAAACATTTCTTGGGGTGGGACTTGGGTTGGGTCAACCCACCCAACCCGTGCCCAACCCGAATGTTGGGCGGACATGGGCAACGTATTTCAAAACTTTGGGCAAGCTTGGGCATAAATTTTATGAACCCGAGTTAAATTTGGGCAAGCATGGGCATAAATATTTCTAACTCAAACAACCCGCCTAACCCGAAGAACTATATATAAGATATTTTTTATAATTAGTATTATCATCTATTTAGAGAAATTTTAGATATTATCTTCAAATCTATTAATCAAAATATAAATTATATCTATCTCATTAATCATTCGATATGAAAAGAGTTTATATTATTGTAAATAATATTCAGTTATTTGGAAATTTATAATAAATAGAGCAATTAAATCTTATTATTAATAAATTTATTATTATGACATTAACAAACTTGTATGTCTAGTGGAACTTGGGCCAACCAGGAACCGGGGAACCCGAGGAACATAACTTGGACGGACTTGGGCAACACCTGAATGAGTTCCACGGGTTCGATGGGCAATCTGGGCAAAGAATTCCTAGCTCGGGTCTGCCTTGGCCAAGCCTTCTAACCCGCCCAACCAAACCAAGTCCCACCCCTAAACATTTCTGAGATCTAAATAATAAATGTGTCGTTTAATTCTTCAATCTTCAACTAGTTTCACTTAGATTTTTATTGGATCTTAATAGGGGTGTAGTGTGGGAAATCCTGCTACTACATTTTGGCGCCGACTAAGGGGATTCAAGATCCAAAATCTCTAATTACA
This sequence comes from Papaver bracteatum, assembly GCA_023529315.1. Taxonomy (NCBI): domain Eukaryota; kingdom Viridiplantae; phylum Streptophyta; class Magnoliopsida; order Ranunculales; family Papaveraceae; genus Papaver; species Papaver bracteatum. The sequence continues at coordinate 1,908 of JAJJWX010000461.1, read as the reverse complement.
ATTTGAAGATTTGGAGAAATTGAAGAAATGGCTGGAAGAAGGAGAAGAAATACATCAGAACCACCAACAATAGTGAGAAGAAGTAAAAGAATTGCAGGTGAAGAAACAAGTGTATTAGGAGAATCTTCAAGGATGAGAACTAGGAGGAATAGAACAAGGAATTAAAGGGAAAATTCAATTCAACAACCAAACCAATCAACATCGGTACAAAATGGAAGAGTGGATTATGATAGAGTAAGCGTGCATACATGGAAATCATATTCAATGAGAGAAGAAACAAATCGACAATTAAGAAAAGAAAATGGAGTAGGAAGAAATCAGGAGGTAGAAGAAGGGTCGATTCATCAAGATGAAGATGAAACAAAGAGAGGAATCAGGGCAAAGAATACAAGAAGAAAGAAGGTTAGAGGCGGTGGAACGTGCAAATTTAACAAGACAAAATCATGAGTTGAGAATGGAGAACTTAAGGTTATAAAGAAGAAGATCAAGAAGTACAACTAGATCAAGTTCAAGGTCACTTAGAGAAATACCAAGGCGAAATTCCCTCATAAGAAATGATGGAGAAAATGTACAAGAAGAAACGCAAAATCCAAATAGAGGGCAATGCCAGGGAGAAGAGAGAGTAAATAATGATTATAACAATCCACAGGGGGAAACTTTAAATGGAAGACGAAATATTGAAAATCAAAGAAATGAAGATAATCAAGATGGTGAAGAAAATAACGAAGAAGGTAGAAGAATATTACATGAACGCGAGCACGTCATAAATCAAAGAATTATTGAGAATGAAATAGAGAGACATTATGCTGAACATGCACGTCTAGCTTGCGAGAGAGAAAGACTGAGGGCATAAATGGAAGAACAGGAGTTTCAAGAGGCAATAAGGCAAAACAATCATGATAATCGAGAAAGAAGACGTACACAAAATCGTGAAAATGGCAATATTCGGGAAGAATATGACAAAATACAGAGAAGGATAGAAAGACAACAAAGAGAATTGGTGAGAAATGAAGAAGTTGGTGGAGAAGAAATTAGGAGACAAAATCAACTGCGAATTTTAGATATTCACGAGAGTGTCGTGAGGATTCTTCAGCAACATTTGGCGAGCGTCACGGGGAAGCATCATAGTAGTTGACGATTGAAGAGACATGTTATGAGAGTGTTGTTTCACGAAGATTACAAAAGTTTGCGAAGATTTATATTGCAAATACCACGATGAGATCGTTAGAATATATCCTAAATAAGGGAAAACTTAGCTGTCACCCACTATGTAATTTCCTATATAAAGGGTTCAAGTAAGTCCAGATGAGGATGATGTATTTTTTAGAGTTGAGAAAATATTGAGGAGAGAGAAACTCCAGAAAAGAAAGTTGTAATTCTGAGTTTGAATATTTTATGTAAACATTTCTAGGGGTGGGACTTGGGTTGGGTCAACCCACCCAACCCGTGCCCAACCCGAATGTTGGGCGGACATGGGCAACGTATTTCAAAACTTTGGGCAAGCTTGGGCATAAATTTTATGAACCCGAGTTAAATTTGGGCAAGCATGGGCATAAATATTTCTAACTCAAACAACCCGCCCAACCCGAAGAACTATATATAAGATATTTTTTATAATTAGTATTATCATCTATTTAGAGAAATTTTAGATATTATCTTCAAATCTATTAATCAAAATATAAATTATATCTATCTCATTAATCATTCGATATGAAAAGAGTTTATATTATTGTAAATAATATTCAGTTATTTGGAAATTTATAATAAATAGAGCAATTAAATCTTATTATTAATAAATTTATTATTATGACATTAACAAACTTGTATGTCTAGTGGAACTTGGGCCAACCCGAGGAACCCGAGGAACATAACTTGGACTAGACTTGGGCAACACCTGAATGAGTTCCA